>CM031236.1:219663593-220263593 GCA_018340775.1 Taxus wallichiana var. yunnanensis | reverse complement strand
AACAAAATAAGGTTTTTAGAAAAAGAGAGTTAATACGAGACATTCATGTAGATAAAAAGTGTAAGCCAAACATAAGTAGATAATGTAAACACCCAAGAAGACAATGTAGACTGCAAAATGTGGGTTGGAAACATGGGATACCACTCATGGTGTCTCAATAAATTCAAGCTCTGTAGTGGTGCAAAACAAACAAGTGTGCACATAAGATAAAAGGCAAAGCTGAAAAATAAGAACAAGAAATAGCAAACAATGTAACAAATAAGTACCAAGCAAGTATCCCCGCATAAAAAATTACACATGAAGTACAATGTTAGCATGTTAGAAAGATAAAACGTATGTCAAAGAATGTATAAACTAATAAACCAAGGTGTGTTATGAACAAAATTAAACAATAACACCCGTAGTGTATGAATGTGAATACCCTTAGGGACCGATGTGGGACCGGTAGACAAACATCAATGTTGTGTGTGGTATCCATGTATTTCTTATAATCAAAACTAGAAATAAAGTGAATGCACATGTGTGCATGATAGTGATAATGACATATAAGATATCTATCTAGCATGTGTAATAAAGCGTATATGTAAAAGCATGAGTAAGAAAGAGTAAATGCAACCATAAAATGCAATATTCTGTGGATGGATGGAATGGAATTCAAAGTGAATGATAGGAGCCACGTTCCACTTGAGTGAATGGAATCATGCGGTGAGGTTCATTTAGTATGCTCCCTCAGTATTTAAGAATGAACCATAAATGAGAGTGTGTCATCGGGAAATAGTCGAAGTATGTGTTATGTGGTACACACTGTGTGAGTATATATTGATGATATACAACCTAAAGATGAAGTATGCATGACTTTCTAGCCTAAGAGTATATCACTAAAATATGAATAGAAAATGAGTGGTGATCTAGCCTAAAGCATATACCACTAAATGATGCAAGAAAAAGTGATGATGTATCCTATCACGAGATGATGGTAGAAGAAGTGACCCTATAACTTAAAGAGTATATCACTTAATATAGTTATGTCACATGAGAAAATATTGAATTATGAACGTGATGTAGGGGTCTAGCTTGAAATTGAACTATCTTGATTAAGGGCTTACCATTCACAATCTTTGTTTTCAAATTCTTAAGAGATCAAACTTTCTCAAACCAACTCATACCTCTCATACCTGAGGATCATCTAGATTCATAGTAAACAAGTTATATAACTTGTACTCAAGCACTATTTGATCTATTCAAACATGCAACCCACTTTATGTTGATTCAAGGAACTACATGCATGAAATACAAAATCATCTACCAACCATAGCAATATTGTCTTGTTTAGTACTAGATATAGATTTGGTTCATAAAATCATTCCAAGATGGTCCTTAGGTGTATAGATTACTAGTTCTCATCTTGACAAGTTATAGTCATTGAATTCAAGGTCATACACATGTTCAAGACCTCTATTTTCACATGCAAAGACTGTTTCACTTCCCAAAATCAATCCTAGCACATATACCACTTAAGTTCTCTTAACCATGCTTACTCTACAATGAGGTATATTGAAATTAAATATAGATAATCATTTATACCTGGTTGGACATTTGAATGGCATCAAAAAAAAATTGAACTACCCTTTGTTTGCTTTAGCAACAAATCTCCAAATTTCTCCTTGATACTCTACCCCAAGCTACATATAGCCTTCCTATTGTCCAATTCAAGGATTGAATGCAATTGGAAGGCTCTCATACCTTGTATCCATGTTTTATTAGCATTCTTCACCATAATTTAGGTGTCCATAACCTTTCATATACTGGTTCTTAGCTATTTTCCCAATTCACAACTTCTAGTAACCCTTTGAGTGCTCTAATACAGTCTACACAATCAGTCTTTTCTTAAAATGATGGCATTTAACTCATGCATTTACCTATGAGATTATTAAAAACTCATAAATTAGATCTAATACCACCTCCATACCTAATCTAGGGTCATAAAAATAAAACATCAATGACAACTCTATCTTTTCATCCCCTTACCTGTGCACTGTGTTTTTACCACGTTTGCTCAAAACTTATGTCGAGAGATCTCCCACTATAATTAATCAATCGTAGCAAAAATTTGAGGACTTATAATTCACATCAAGGCAGAGATAATTTGAAATTTCTAGCTCATTTCATTGATTCCATCAAAAGCTACAGAAGGCCCTAATTCGAGCCCGAGAGCCTACAATTGGCTATAACAATCAAATCATGCAATTTCAAAACTCATAAAAATTATGAATACCTTCCTTGTCACCTATAACACATTCCCATGTTAACAAAAGAAAGAAATAATTCACGTAAATAGTATTGAGGGTTTTACCTCACCTTCCAAGCAGGTTTTCATTGCAATCCATTGAAAATATGCTAAATTCCTTAAAACAGAGGTATAATACAACTTCAAATCATCATACATTATTTATTCTTCATTATCCAACCTCAATAACCTATGGTCTTCATCATTTAATTTGAATCACCTATGAATATGTGTATAGTGACTAAGTATAGACTCCTAAGAAGACTCAACAACCTTATTATCATAGAAATAAGATGTATATCACCCTAATACACTCATATAGTATGTACATGACAACTAGAATAAGATGACATGAATCTATTTACCTATATTACTCTTTTACTAAGTCAAATTCACTCATACAACCTCTTACAAGCACTTATTCAAACTTTTAAAACATTCAACCTTAACACACCTAGACTAACATGCTCTAATGGTCTCATATGACCTTATTACACTTTAGCACTTGATGCTTCTACATCAAAATGTGTAAGGGTGATGAGGTCCATTATTGACATGTATACCCTCAACATTCTAGTATGGACCATGATAATAGAGTGCATCATTGGGTAGTGAGTGCAAAGTATGTAGGAGAGAGTGTGTAAAATTTGCAATGTGTGTGGTATGGTATATGGTATGTAATGCAAGATGCGTAGATTGCCTAATATGTGTAGATGCCTAGTATACATACTATGTAAGACATAATATGTAAGGTGTAGTATGTAAAGTGTAAGATGATGTGTATAATGTGTGAAAAACATGCAACATGTGATGGCTATGGTGTAGTGTGTGAAGCATGTGTAGAATGTGTATGGTGTATGTAGGAAGATGTGCAATGTGTATAGCTTGTAATGTGTAGATAATGTAGGATTGTGTGATGATATGCGGTGTGTAAGGTGTAGTGACCATTGGGCAGTGTGTGTGGGTTTCATGTGTAGAGAATGCCCTCAACATTCAAGTATGAACTAAAGAACAAGAGTGTGTCATTGGGAAATTATAATGCTAAGGTATATAGGAATATGCATATGCTAGTATCAAAAATATACTCGTAGAAGGGGGAAAAAGAGATAAGCGTAATGACCCTCAAGTGCATTTGATTGAATGAACTATCTAATTAAAGTGAAGGATGAAGGTGCCTCATCCGATGCTTTGGTGGTGATGAAAGTGTGTGACCATGCTCTAGTAGTGGTGGAATAGTTGATAGTTGTTAAGCAAGTGAGTGAAGTCTATGTGCATGTGATGGATGAGTGTACTGCAGATGGTGTGGTGTAAGAAAAGGTGTAGGCGATGGATATCTATGAAAAACATGACACCGGAGTGATGAACACCGACATGGAATGAATTGAGGTGGATACCTATGTCTAGATGCGAAACCATCCTAGGAATGAGCTTATATTAGTGTGTGGGACTAGTAGAATGATGAGACCATGTATCTTGTGTATGAGTAGGTGAGATAGGAGAAAATGGAGCTTTAGGCTCTAGAAGCCATGACACACTAGAGGGAGTAGATGATGCATTGATGACGGTATGATGAGATTGGGAACATGGGGTATATGGAGGAACACCATTGATAGAAATAACTTGATTGTTATGAGTGAAATTTAGATGCAAATGATTAATAGAAACAATAGACTATGACCTACGAACCCAATTAAGACCTTAAAGCTTATCACATCCATCAACTACTTGTCAAACAGAAAGGGTAAAACCATAGTAAGAGGACCGACTATAATGTGAAGTTTGAAAACACCATATGAATTGATCATCGATATGAGATTTGCGAGTGTGGATAACCGATAACATCAAGAAGGGGAATAGAACATGCGTTGATGGGCCATGATGGATCAACCTTAGAATCATTGATGGGGAGGACTCTAATAGATGCACTAATTTGTAAGCGATTAGAAGAGAAAGAAATAATCGGTGGAGAAACGCCAATATTAATAACTAAGAAATCAAGAACCTCTGCTGCCAGCGTAGGTACTGCTGCATGATAGGTATTATTAGTTGAAGAATCAACATGTTTTTTGTCATGTTATGGAGGCAAGTTATTGAATATTTTGAGCTTACTATTGTTGTTAATGGGAGAAAATTGTATAGCCTCCATAAATTAAAGCTTGTTGTTATCAATAAGATCTTGGATGATGGTGCACATTTTGAGACAACTATTTGTAGAGTTCCCTACACAACGTTGATAATCGAATAAAAAAATTTCAATGTAATTTATTCCTTTTGGTCGTGATGGATCTAATTCAAGTGGCGGAGGAAGTATGATAAGATTGATTTCAAGAGTTTAATGTAAAATGAGTTGTGGGGAAATAGGAAATTTGGTGAATGTGCTGCTGAGGTGGTTGTGATTGAAATTATTTAGTAGTAGCTATCACATTGATAATGATTTTTTTGTCAATAGGTTTTGTGGCGAAAGTTTTTAATTCTAACTTGATTTGAAATCATGCGATGATGATGCTTGTTCCTAATAATTAAGCTTACTAATGGTTAAAATATTTGTTTCACGAAGCTTCAGGGTATGAAAGAGTTGATAAAATAAAGGAGTGGTCTCAAAGAGTACACTACTTTGGAGGGGTGGTAGTAGACTCTAGATGAATAAATACAAAAGTTTAGAGTCTGCAGAACATTTGACATCTTGGCTAATTTGATTTCGTATCTCAAAATGTAATTTTCTTAGTGTTTGTTAGATCCTTGTTTAAGCTGTGCAAGTTGGGCATATGAGATCTTAGAGCCGATATTGATATAGAAGTGACTAATAAATGCATCGATAGATGTGTGAAAGAGGTTACCAAAGGGACAAGTAGGTCGTAAAACCAATGCATCGAATAATCATGAAGGCTACAAGGAAAGAGATTAGCTAGGAGAATATGATCATCCATAAAATCTAGACAAACCACATGGAATACTCAAAGGTGTTCTTATGGGTTGCTTTAGCCATTAAAAATAGGTAGTGTAAGGGTAACAAAATTTGGTGGAAGCAGATAAGTAGATATAGCGAGCACAAAAGCAGTATGTAATAATAGAGGGGAATCCAACAATGGAGATGTGCAAGAAGTAGTCTTCCATAATTAATGAATTTGCACTTGAAGGTATTAATAAAGGGAGGATAGTTCTTGAGTTCAAGTGGAAGGAGGATTCCGAGTATGAGAAATAGGTGGTGGGGTATAGTGATTAGTAGGAGTAGGGACAAAAAGGAATGATAGAGATTAGTGGAAGATTATAAGTAAGTGGTTGGGTACGAACTCGTGGTGGGAATAATGATAGACACATTAAGCTCTGCGCAAGGTTTGTAGCTTCCTCACGAGAAGTATATAAATGAAAGTATAGATCTTGGGGATTCTCAACGATATGATCATTAATGGATATACGATGAGCTTGAGTAAAATATTCGAATATTGAGCCATAGTAAAGAAGAGAAAAGATTCCTAATTTTAAGGTTGTGTCAAGCATGGGGTTCACCAAAATGATTAACTAAAATAGAATTATTGTAGTGTAAAATAATGTTATGGGAGTAGTAAAATAACTTAAATAAATGAAATAATATAATATTGAAATAGTACTCAAAAAAATTTAAGCAATAAAATGTAAAACCCTAATGTGTAAAGAGGGTTGAGAAAGCCTTAGCTGATTTGCAGATGTCACGGGATTGTGTCATAGTTTAGAATAGGTGAATACGAGGAAGAAATCTTCACAGAGGAGCCCGAGAAAGTGCAGCTTTGGAATATCTAGATATATTATCATTGGGATTCCCTGAGGGGGATACGGGTACCCGTGGTTGCCATGGTATGAGGCTTGGGTGTCATGGTCTGTGGAGATGGCTAGGAAACCTCCTCTAGAGTGTTTCTAAATTTTCTCTTGTGTTTACTCCCTATCACGTGAATGTATTTGTATGATCACTTTGAAGTATTGGTAAACATGCAATGGAAGAATCACCTGTAAAACCCCAGACAAAACATCAAAACCCTAAAAAAGAAAGATTCATATGAAGGGTTTAAACTATCCTCAACTGCCAAATTAATGGAATTATAAATGAGCACTACACCACATCTCACTCCAATGTAGTTCTCTCTATGTGTTTGTGTTTGATTGTGTTGTAGGTGCTCTTGTGTTAGTTGTACTTTTTGTAGTAGTGATCTAATACGTAGATGTAGAATTTAGTAAATATGTGCATGAAAACAATAAACTCCCCTCCTATGAAGTGTGATACAAATGAACCAACCTTGTGTGCCTTGTGATGGATCTAGATGGATGAAAATGTAGCTTTAGATGCATTTGATAGATGAAACCTTATGTGGTGATACCTAGTGCTCATTACTTGATCCCTCATTATGGTCACATTACTTTATATTTGTATGGTTCTCTTGCTTTAAATTCGTAATTAATCCTAAAAAGGCAAAACACCATAAATATAAGAAGCTCAAACAACTAGAAAGTGTCAAATAAGTGAGAGGAAATTAAAAATAGGATCAAGATGCCCATAGGGGACCAGTGGCTGCGCTTACGGATGGGTGCCCCGATTTAGAAATAAAGAAAACACAAGATGACAAAGATATACTGGGCAAGTATGAGTGTAATTTATAAAACAACAACAAAATGTAATGCAAAATGGCAAAAACATGGGTTAATTATTACTCTTTTATCTTAAGAACCATATGAATAGTAGTATGAGACCATGACTAAATAATGACTCAAAGTGTGTGATGTTGTGTCTACACAAATAAGTGTATAGACAGTCACACATTAATAGTGAGTGATGGTGTTTGTGGTAGTTTTGGTGTGATGTTGTTATTTGGTTAGTGGTGTTAATACCTAGGCTTAACACCAAAATTACGTTATTATTAAGGTTAGTTTCTAACTTAACTAACCTAAGATCTGGGTTACATGACCTAACCTAAGAATAACTTATGATGGAAAGTTAGTGACCTCACCTAGGGTCAAAGGAACACCTTGGAATATACTTTGACCAGGCTTGGTAATTGGAGACTTGGCATTTGATTTATTCATGCATTGACTTGGCCATGTGGTTAATGTTTTGTTGCTTAATGTATGAGGTGGCAATTGTGAATTATGGGACGTGGTAATTAAGTTTGATTTAAAAACTTAGGATTAATCCTAAGTGGTGGAATTTTATTTTAGTAAGTTTTTAATTGGATTTTGAAATCCATGGCATAAAAAGGAATTGGTTTGTTCATTTTTTCAATTTGTCAAGGCGGTGGAGGAGAGGAGAAATCTCAAGGAAACACTGTCACAAAATTTATAGAGTATTTCATGGAGGTTTTGAGGGAATTCTTGGTTGTTTACATGGTCGCCATTATGAAGTTATGTTTTTTGTGGGAGAGGCCATTTTTGTTGAGACTATTTCTGGGGATTAAAGAACTTGTTTTGGTTTTGTTGTGAGCTAAAAAATAAAGCATTTGAGGAAATAGAAGAGAAAAGACTAGGAAAGAACATAAGTTGCTCATCTTCTTCAAGCTCGATTTTTAAGGAAATGGTTTTTGTTTTTTATTTCATGAAGTTTTTTACTAAATGATTCCATATGGGTGTGTTTCTCATTTTGAGTATTTAATATTATTGTTTCTAATTTTGGGTATTTGAGATTATTGTTCTTCTCATTCCATGTATATGAGATTTGTGATTATTGTTCTTCTCATTCCGTAAGTTGCTTGCCTTCTTCAAGCTCAAATTTTTAAGGAAATGGTTTTTGTTTTTTTTTCATGAAGTTTTTAACTAAATGATTACATATGGGTGTGTTTCTCATTTTGAGTATTTGATATTATTGTTTCTATATTTGGTTATTTGTGATTTATGTATGTCTTCATTGTCTCAAAACAAAAAAATAGGTACAATCACCAATTTATAGTAAAAATCTAAGCATATGCCATCAATCACTTGCATAAAATATGCCTGGTGGTCAGCCACATAGTTAAAATACATGACCACATAGTCCAAACACATGACTTCATAGCCTAGATGCCTTAACATAGTCCAGAAAAACCCGACAACATACTTCATATGCTCGACCACATAGCCTATGCGCCCGACCACATATCTTAGATGCCTATCCATATAGTCTAGATGACCGACTAGATAGTTCTAAAATCAGATACAAATTTAATGCCCTCATTCTATAATTGAAATGTGGCTGGACAATAATCAACGAAAGTGAATATTTTATCTTATTTTATCCATTAACAAAAAGGGGTCATGAAAATGCAAACGACATCCACACTAAATACAAATACTATGTACTAACTAAATAGCTACATGATTTTATTTATTTTCAAATTACAAATTGCAATAATATACATCATAATAAAAATTTCAAAAACCTTTGTTAAGGCATAACCCAAAGTGATAATGATATTCCACATGAAAATATTAATTAAAATAACTTGTTACCACGTTATAATATTATTGATTATGACATGCCTCCACTTGAGGAAAATACTTATTATGTTCCTACATTGGATGAAATTCGTGATTACTATATTCAACAAGTAGAAGACATTTCTTTGCATCAAACACCAACTTCAGCTATAAATTTTACTACTTATTCTATGAAAAGGAAGAGAATAGATGAAATTCCTGATGATGAGATCCACCAAATAAAATATATTTCTACACATAGTGATCAAACACCTATTTCAGTTGATAATACAACATAAATACTTGTGTGAAGAAAGAGAATTAGAGAACTATTAAAATGTATTGTAAGATCAATCGGGAAGCTAAATATCCATTCATTGAACTAGTAGAGCTAGAAAAAGGTAATGATACTCCAACAAAATGTAAATGTATAATTTTTAGATGGAAACTTGGAAATGAACACAAAATGTAACTCAAGTTAGAAATAATGGAGAAACATTATGCTGAAATATATGTATAGGCAAGGGAAAAATATCGTCAAATAAAATGAACACATAGATGGAAAAATGTAAAAGAATACATGCATGTAAGATATGTAGCAGAGTATGAAAATGAACAAAAATGGATACAAAATATTGTTGAGAAAGGATTGACAATTACAACTCAATTAGGAAAAGTTATTTAGTCTAATCTATGTGCCAAAAATATACAATTCTCAACTATTTACCACATTCTAAAAATGGTAGACCTATTTATGATTTTCTAGATTATAAAATTTTATTTCAACATAATGGATTCCCTAATATTCCATAATCCCATTAGTCGATAGTAATGTTTGGGAAATGGAAAAATGTTTAGTGATGATTGAGAAGCTAGATATGAAAGAAAAAGTAAAAATGCATGATTTATCTCACTTTGTACATAGATAGGTCACAATAGTTGACAACACATCATGGTTTTCATTCATGTTTATACTTTTAAGAACCATCTAAAGTAACCTATTTATTAGGAGTTTACATGAATCTAGACTCCAAAGATTACATGATTTTTTAGATATCTCATAATTTTTGTGGATATTGTATTCCATTTTTTACACTTTGGATTTCATTATTGATATTATTGGATTCCATAAGTAGTAATATTGGATTTCATTATTTTACTTATTAGAATCAATGGAGTTCCAATTTTGCTAATATTTGACTCTAATTTCTCTATTATTAGATTACAATTTTGTTGTTATTAGATTCCAATTTCACTTCTATTGGAATGCAATTTATGAATTAAAATTTTAGGATTTCAATTTCACTATTTTAGGATTTCAATTTTGTTATTATTGAAGTTCCACACATAAGCCTAGCAGTCGCTAACTTACATAAGCCTAGAGGCCATTAACTTACATAATCTTAAACATCCACTAACTTACATAATCCTAGTGACAACTAACTTACATAAGCGTAGTGGCATCTAAGTTACATTATCCTAGTGGCCAAAATTTATATAAGCCTAACGAGATGCTAAGTTACATAAACCTAGTAGCCACTAAGTTACATAATACTAGCAGCACTCTGTTACATAATCCTAGCAACCGCTAAGTTACATAAGCCTAGTGGCCGCCATGTTACATAATCCTAGTGGTCGTTAAGTTAAATAAGATAGTGGCCACTAAGTTACATCTTTTTAATATTTAATTTATCACTTTTTAAAATAGAAATAATTATAACAGAGCTTAGTGGTTCTTTAGGCATTTCAAAATAGAAGATAATACAGATAATGTGAGTTATTTTTATACAAGATAATAAAGTTATAGATCATATAATTTTTATGCTTTTCCATTTTATAAATCATAAATGACAATAGAGAGTTTTTTTATTATTGGCAAATAGTTTTTTGAAAGGGACTATACCCTTGTGTACAATAGAGGGCCTAGGAGCTAGAATAGGAATGAAAACCGAAAAAAAAAGGATCAGAATCCAAGTGTGACAATGAAGCCCAAAGTAGCCAAAAAACAGCTACCCAATCAAGACAAAACAACAAAAACTCTGTAAAAAAGCAGCAAAGAGACTACAAAAAACAACAAAAAAACATTCAAGAGCAGCTAAAGCACCTACAACTACTTCTTGGCAGCTTTGTCGATGTTGGTTTTGATATTCTTCCAGGATTTGAACATTCCCAAAGTAGTCATGTGGGCAGCGTCAGTCTTATCCAGCTGATCAATGGTCCTTTTGCTTTCCTTATCATTGCCCCAAAGTGTTGCCGAACTCCGCTGAGATTGGAGACACTTCTGACATGCTGCTCAATGAACTCCTCAATCGCACTAAAAATGGCCATATTGTAATCATGACGGGTTTTGGCCTTCCCTAAATGGGAGTCTAAGGAGTTCAACTTCTTGTAGATATCTTCAATCTGGCTGTTATCAATACCCACCTCCTCCTCCTTCTTCCTCTTTCCTTTCTGTTTTGCCAAATTCTTAACCTCATCCTTCAACAGCTTCATATCAGCTTCTAAGGATTCCAGCCTTTTTGTAGAGCTCTCCATGTGCACATCTCTGGGACTAAGACTACTAATATTCAAGAGTTCATGTGCAATTTAAATTTCATGAGGACCCTTCCCCACAGCAAGAGTATTGAGGTTAAGCCTTCTAGATGACCTGGTGACCGGTCTGGCCGAGGTGGAAGTGAAGTGGGGGGTGGGAGCAGCAGTAGGGGAAATGGGAGATGAAGCCTAGATAGGCGGGCGGGGGGCGATGCAATGAGCGGTGCTGGGGGTAGAGAGTGGAGAAACATGGCTAGCAGCAGCAGAACCCGGCAGAGGGGGAATGAGCTTGGGGAGGAAGGGAGACTAGGATACCGAAGAAGAAAAAATTTATGTAGCAGCAAAATAAGCCCCTGGTGTAAAGGAACCACCTGGTATGTTTTTGAAACTCCAAAATGGAGCACTCAAGAGAGTTCAGCAAATAATGGGGGAAACAAACCATGCGATTCCTATGGAAGTGGTTGAGAAAGATAAGGTGCTTAGCAGGTATGGTGACAAACCTTCCTTCCAAAGAAATGAACCGTATCATCATGCGAGTAACCTCATCATAAGGCGGAGGGATCGAGCTAACAAGCAGGGCCAGCGTAACATGGATCAACTTCTCAGATCCCTCCACAAATCTCCTCTCTTCAGCATCTCTGTCGACCCTTTTGTTAAAAAAATGGTAGCCCTCCATGCCAAGGCCAGTCACTTCAGCAATAAGCTCCTCGTTGACCAAGATCTTCTGCCCCCCATATTCCACAGTTCGCTCCTTCCAATCCTTCACAAAATGCACTGAGATGCTTTGATCATGTCCCTGAACCTTCTCCATGAAGTTGGTGATGCCACCCTTGCTGAGTATATTCCATAGCTCTACATTATCCTTCCAGTCCGGGTCCGCACTAGGCTCAATTTGGCAAGGGGGACCCCCCATCTTCACTGTGCTTAACTGTTTGCAACAAATTCCAAAATCCTTGAGAGCGCTGAAGCCAGTCTACTTTTTACTGTTGTAATCTACACAATGTTGAAAATGAGAGCCGTTGCTCTTCCCACGAACATCCGCGTGCCTGCTGATCTGAGCCTGTGGAAGTTCACATGTGGGAATAATGGCCTTTTTGCTAGCCCACTCCCTATCATCAATTACATTATTACTGTCTTCGGTATCCGTGGAGCCTTGTATCCAAATTTTAGCAAGCACAGTGCAACCCACATGCACGATTTTCATATCAATGTAACTCCACTTGGACTTCCCCATATACTTCACACTATCTTGATTATTCGACAGGATTTGCATAATCATAGTTTTTAAGTCAACACGTGTGGGAGTTTTATTGATACTGATCCACACCCAATAATCATAACTCAACTCAAGAAATTGCGTGCATATAGAAATCTGCATGAATGCTTGTTTTGAAGCTACTTAGGGATGCTATTGTTATCCCAAACAATGTGATTAACATTAATTCCATAATTAGCCAGTGCATCTGCCAATTTATTACCCTCCCTAAAGTATGCATGATCTTGATGTTATTGAATGTTTGAAAAATACTTATGGACTCTGAGATAAAATCCTTGATGCTCCAACTTGGAGATGAGCACTGTTTAAGGAGATTAATGATATTTAGGGAGTCCCCTTCAATAATGAGATTCTGGATATTTTGAGTCTGGGCAATTCTCAGGCCCCATAAAGCAGATAATGCTTCAAAAAATGATTGGTTTGAATTCCCATTTTCCCAGCATACGCAGCAATCAGACTACCTTTATGATCCCGTATCACTCCTCCCCCTACCGCAATCCTAGGTTTCCCTTAGAGGCCCCATCAAAGTTCAACTTAAACCAATTAAAATCAAGAGGATGCCATTTAATCAAAGATCTATCAATGCTATTCTCGGGATTGCTACGGCTATTGACGGTTCCAATCTGCCAGTTGGATAAGATATATTCTTCATTCTCTGGATATCTCTTGTTCTTGGGGGGTTTAAATCTAGCAATTTTCTCTTTGATACCATTAGAAATTTTACCAATACTAAGTTTATAGTTTTGCTTCTTATTTCTGAAGATAATATCATTTCTATCCTTCCATATCCTCCAGATTAAATGAGGGATAACCAGCTTCCAGATCCTTTTGACAACACAATGCCTAAAGGGTGGGTTCCATTGAGTCCATAGCTACTTTAGATCCTTCGACACCACCCAGAGAGCTTCAAATTTAGAGAGGGAAAAACTCCATATTCTGGTAGCATACTCACAATGAATGAACAGATGACTGATATCCTCAGAATCTTTCTTACAAAGATGACATCTATTAGGCATTATAAATCCTCTTCTCATTAGGTTGTCAGTGGTAAGAATCCTACCTCTGATAGCCAGCCAAAGGAAAAAATTTATTTTAGGAGTTAATTCAGTCATCCAAATCTTATTCCAATTGAACTCTGTTTGACTACTATGGAAGAAATTATTATACCCAGTTTTGACAGAGTAATTCCCATCATTGGAATTATTCCATACCAGCTCATCCTTGGAATCCAGTTGACTTAAGGGAATAAGATCTAATTGATCTTGAAGGGAGGAAGTAATTTGCATCAGATCATCTCTCTCCACAGAAAGTTTTTTCCAATTCTTGCTGGTGCCATTTCCCTCAATATAGTCCTTGATTTTAATGCCATACTTGCTTACAAGACTGTCTTTAACAATCCCAAATCTATCCATGAGATTTCCATTAAACCAATTATCATCCCAAAAGTTTATGTCCCAACCATCCCCCACTTTCCATTTACTGCCCTGCTTAATGAAATTTCTGCTCTTAACCAGATTGTTCCAAAAGATGGAACCATAGGGGAGGTGCTCATCTTGCAGGAAAGAGTACACAGTTTGATGATTTAGGTATTTTTCTTTGATTAAATCAATCCAGGGTTGTTTCTCAGACAACATTCTCCAGCCCATTTTAGCAATGAGGGCCTCATTCATTTTCTCAATATCTTTTATACCCAGTCCTCCCATAAACTTTGGGGTGCAAACCTTATCCCAAGCAACTAAGTGAAATTTGAACTTCTCTTCCATGCCTTGCCATAAATTTTTTTCTGAATCCTTTCAATCTTATCTCTGAAGGAAGAGGGGATCTTGTAGAGCGACATGACATAAATGGGCAGATTTTGAAGAGTACTTTTAATGAGCAGGCACTTACCAGCACTAGATAAAATGGCTCCTTTCCAACCAGCCATTTTTTTTTGGAATCTCTCCAATAAATCATCCCACACCTTGCTAGAGACTTTCCTAGTGCCGAGAGGAAGGCCCAAGTAAGTGGCTGGAAGTGCACTTATTTTACAACCCAGAATTTTAGCAATTTTAAGCTACCTTTCCTCAGGAGTGTTGAAAAAGAAGATGGAGCTTTTATCATAATTGATATCTTTCCTAGAAGCAGATTCGTAGAGCTGCGTAAAGCCTTGTAGCCTTGGCTTCAATGACTAATGCTAGAAGAAGGAGGATAGTATCATCTCAGAAATTGCTGATGGGAGACAGCTTGAATGATGGAAGTGGGCTTAAAGCCATTTAAAAGACCATCATTAACTGCTTTCTCAATTGTTCTACTTAGGCTATCAGCCAAAAGAATGAAGAGCAAGGGGGAGATAGGGTCCCCTTGCCTAAGCCTCTCTGCTAGTGAAAAAACCCACAAGCTCACCATTAACCACCACTGAGAATCTGGCCGTAGAGATACAAGCCTTAATAATTTTTCTAAATTTTTCTGGAAAACCAAATTTAGTTAAGACTTTGTCAAGGAAAACCCAAGAGACCTTGTCAAAGGCTTTATTCATATCAAGCTTGAGGGCCATATTTGCCTTTTTATTATTTTCCATAGAATGTATGGTCTCATGAACCATAATCACTCCGTCTTGTATAATCCTGCCTTTGATAAAGCCACTCTGCTGCCTTGAGATTAGATCATTCATAATGAGTTGAAGCCTAGTAGTAATAATTTTGGTAAAAATTCTATAGATGGCATTCACAAGGCTGATAGGTCTGAAGTCTTTGAAGTCTTTAGCATCCATTTTTTTGGGGCCAGCACAATGTGAGTGTTGTTTATCTCTTTCAAAAGATTTCCCATTCTATAAAATTCATTCACCGCTCTGAGAAGATCCTCTCAACAGATTTCCCAAAATTTCTGGAAAAAATTTATGGAGAACCCATCCGGACCAGGAGCCTTGTCACCCTCTAAAGCAAATACAGACTTTTTGTAGCTCTTCAAGCGTGACTGCTTTGGTGATATTTCTAAATTTCTGTTCCTCAATTTTATCTTGGGGAATGGCCTCCAACATAAAAGAAATAGCTTCAGAATTGATGATATTCCTCTCCTCAAGAAGCTTTTTATAGAAATCAAGTGCTTCTTTCTTGATGCTATTGGGATATTTTATGATATTTCATTACTTTTAGAAACTTCTAAGATCCTTACATGGCTCTGTGTTTCAAAGTTGTCATATGAAAGAACTTCATATTCCTGTCTCCCTCTTTAAGCCAAATAGCTCTAGATTTAAGTCTCCATAAAGATTCCTCTCTGCTGTAGATCGTATGCAGCTCTGAAAGAATATTCTTTTCATTAGCTTCGTCTTCAACGTGAATCTCACCATAGTATCCATTTTTATTTCTAGATCCTGAATTTTTGTTTTAACTTCTTTTTATTATCAAACACATTGCCAAAAATGCTTTTATTCTAGATTTTGACTTGCTTTTTGACATTTTTGAGCTTTTGAACCAATCTAAATTGAGCAGTGCCTTCACCATTCCATCCCCACCATTCTTTTATCTTGTCATAGATATTGTCATGCTCCATCCACATCTTTTCAAATTTGAATGAGCTTCTGGTGGGTTTAGTCCAATTGAGAAAATTTAAAGCAATCGGATTGTGATCCGATCCAACTCTGGGCAAGGAAGAGAGGTGGAAGTCTTGACTGAGAATCTAGCTCGCTGAAATCAGTGCTCTATCCAATCTCACCTGGATAAACTCCTTTCCCAACCTTCTATTATTCCAAGTGTATTTATTTCCATGAAGATCCACATCTAAGAGATTATGTTCAGCAATAAAATCAGCAAAATCCTCCATACCTGTAGAAAAGCTGGAGATTCCTCCATACTTTTCACCTGGGTTTAGTGGAGAGTTGAAATCCCCCATAATAAGCCAGTTAGCTGAACAATGTTGGTTTCTAAATGTTTTAAGGTCAACCCAAAGTTTTCTTCTTCCACTAACCGTATTAGGGGCATAAATGTTAGAAAGGATCCATTCACCATTATTCTCAATAGCAATAAATTTGATTGCAAGATGATTAGTACTAGCATTGAGAACCGTACCAGTACAATGCCTTTTATCCCAAAGAGTAGCCAGTCCTCCAGAGGCTCCCTGGGAGTCTACAGCCGCCATTTCAGAGTTATCCCAGAAACTCTTTTTATTAGTTTCAAGGGCCTTAGCTTTCATCTTAGTTTCCTGTAGAATTAAAATACTAGGATTACTAGAATCCCGTAACTCCTTGATGATTCTCTGCTTGGAGTTTCCATTTAGGCCTCGGATGTTCCAAGAAATAATCTTCATTTGGAATGATTAGTAGTTGGAATTGCTTGATGGTTCAACTGACACTGAATGCCATCTGCAATGTCTCTCTCTTATATCTAAGAGCCTTTTTAGAGGGCCTTCCTCTTTTTGTGCTTCCTCCAAAGTCAACTAGTCATCTTGCAGAAGATCTAGTTGTTCTAGATGTTGAGGCGTCCCAGTTGTCTTTTTTCTTTTTCTTATCACTGTAGAGTGATTCTGGGATCATTTCAAATCCTTTCATTCTTTTTTTCTTTTTTGAAATGACCTTTGTGAATCCAGAATCTAGATCCTCCTCATCTTTGATAGGCGTAACTTCTCCCTCTTCACATTCTTTCTGAATCCTGTCAGGTGTGTGTGTATCAGCTGTTCTGGTGTTGTAGCAAGTAGGTGAAACTGCTGATCTGTTGCTGGAGCAAGGAGGTATATCTGCACAGATGATTTACCATCTCCCCTAGGAGTGCTTTTCTGCAAAGATTCTTTAACAACCATACAGTCCTTGTTCGATGTTTCCTTAATGATGCACAGATGATTATCTATCTCGGCTTCCTTACTGCTCTGAAATTGATCATTAGGGACTATATTAATCTTCACAGAGCCTTCTTGCTCATTCACCACCATGGATACCTTTACAGGATTTTCCAAGTCCTCTTTGTTAGGTGCTTCAGGAAAAGCTGCTGCTGAGATTTTGGGATGCCAGACCAGATGTTTCCTTATTTGAGTTCTAAAACCCTTTTTTTCCCCTTTCTATTGAAATCCAACTCCTTCTGACTAGGGGCGTTGTCTTCATTCCGGTTATCCGTGTTAGAAACCCTACATTCCTTGCTCAGAAAGCCCTCCACAGGCTGTTTCAACTTCCATTGTAGAGATCTTCTTCTTGGAATTGCTTTTTTCAAAGTGTCCTATGCGATGACAATGTTTACATCTCAAATGAAAAGTTTCAAAATCAATTTTTTAGGTCCATCTCCCATATCTAGATTTCAAGATGATGTGCTCCGGTAACTCTTGTTCCATTTCAGAAAAAATGCAGAAATGAGCAAAAGCAAGTCTGGATCTGTTTCTCATGGGCCCATCCAGACCGATAGGAGCACCTAAGGATTTAGCAATATTTAGTAGAATTTCATCATCCCAAAAATGCAATGGTAGTCCAGGTAGCCTACACCAGATTGGGATGGTGTTTATATTTTCAGTATTAGGGTCAAATCTAGGATACCATTTTTTCAAAAAAAGGCCCATATTACCCAGCCACCAAGGTCCTCCTAGAAGCACCGATTCCAAATCCTCTTGTTGATTAAATTTTTCCAGAAAAAAGCCTTTTGGCATGATGGTAATACTCAGGGCTCCCTTAGGTTTCCACTTTCTCAAAGCCCATTTTCTAATGAAATCAATATTAGGTCTAGAGCCAAGAAACTTACCAACAAGGGAGAGATTCACTTTGCTTAAAGCTCTATCAACACATCCATCTGGGACCCTCAGGCAGGTGGCACCCTCGTTGTCCTTTTCCCACGTGAACTGACCAGTATATTTCGGACCCACTTTGATGTTAGGGATTTGAAGCATCTTATTCCAGGCCATAGGTGTGGATCCCAGCATTTCCACTTTTTCATTTTGTAGATTTACAACCGTCTGATTTTGGCCAGAGATCTGCCTCTCCTCAGCATTCTTAGGTTTAGCGCAGACATTTTGCAGCCAGAACTATAGAAACTGCACTGACAGTACCTCCATTGCTTTCTCCTTCGCTCGTACTCGTGCTTACAACCGTCTGATTCTGGCCAGAGATCAGCCTCTCCTCAGTAATTTTAAGCTTAGTGCGCAGACATTTTGTAGCTAGAACTACAGAAACCACACTGACACCTCCATTGCTTTCTCCATCGCTCGTGATCTCCATCACTTAATGACAATAGAGAGTTAAGAATTATGTGAAACATATTTTTTTGAAACATGGATTTGACAATTTATTTCCTTAGGAAATCAATTCCTTTGGGATAATTATATTGAAAATTAAATAAGGATTGATCCCTCTCGAGGGAATCTAGTCTAGCCAATTTTAAGTATAATGTATTAATTATTATTCTTGAAGTTCTGCAAAGTATGCCTGAATGGATTGATGTACTTGATTCAATGATTTTAATTTTATATCCTTTCCATAATATTTTTGGTGTCCATGCCTAGATGATGTTATCTAGATCAATCTCTATGTTTTCCTTTCTTTTTGCCACCATTGATTTTTGTTTAAGCATTATTGATGCTTTAATTTTTATGTGCTTCTTTTCCTATGGGTTCCCACTAACTTACCCTTATACTTCGAGTCTTTGTGTGAACTTCTTGTATTGGAATTTCTTCTACCCAATACATCCATATATGTACGTTATCATCAACTAGTCTTATTAGTATCATGTGCATATCATTCACATCCACTACTATATTGGATTCGTCTCGAGGTCTATCAAAAATAGGCCCAACATATATATCCTTATTTGAAATGAAATTTTGATTGTAGACAAAAAATCATGCACTTTGAGTCATTATTTAGTCTTGGTCTCATAATATTATTCATATGGTTATTAAGTAAAAAGAGTAATAATCAACCCATGTCTTTTGCCATTTTGAATTTTCTTTCTATCATCATTTTAGATCTTACACCCATGCTTTCCCACTCTATATTTTTCATAGTTTGTTTTCCCTATTTTTGACTAGGGTGCCTAACTAATCTTGGGGCACCCCATGCACCTTGGTCCCCTCTGGAAGCCCCGATGCTTTCGTACTTTCCTCTCAATTTTTTTGAACTTTCTATCCATTTGAGCTTCTTATATTTTTGGTGGCTAGCATTTTCGGGTTAATTAGAAAATTAAAGAAAGAGAACCATATAAATATAAATTTATGTGACCATAACAAGGGACCAAGCACTAAGCACTAAGCTAGCTATCACCACATAAGGTAACATCCATAAAATGCACCTAAGATTACATTTGCATCCATCTAGCTCCATAACAAAGTATGAAAGGATGGTCATCTACATCACACTTCATAGGAGGGGATTCTATTGTTTCCATGAACAAATTTAGTATATTATACATCTAGTTATTGGCTCACGACTTCACAAAGTGTGACTCACATAAGAGCACATAGGGCACAATTACACACACACCTAGAACTACATTGGGTCTGAGATGTAGTGCAACACTCAGTGATAAGTCCATCAATTTGGAAGCATGATAATTCAAACCCTTCATATGCATCTTTCTTTGTTAGGGTTTTGATGTTTTATCCAGGGTTTTATAGGCGATTCGTCCATTGTAACTTTACTAGTGATGCAACGATCATACAATGAAATTCACATGATAGGGATCAAACAAAGGAAAACATCTAGTGACACTCAAGAGGAGGTTTCTTGGCCATTTCCATAGATCATGGTGCCTAGATCTTAGACCGGGGTGGTCACATGCACTCATATCCCTCTCCAGTGTCTCTCGGTCTATCTAGACAATCCATATATGCACTTTCTCGGGATTTTATGTGATGGTTTCCTCTTCTTATTCACTTGGTGTGAAATGTGACACAATTTCATGAAATTTGTAAATTAGTTAAGACTTTATCAACCCTCTTTGCATATTAGGGTTTTATATTTTATTGCTTGGATTATTTGGGTAATATTTTAGTATTTTATTACTTCATTTATTTTAGTTATTTTATTTCTCCTATAAAATTATATTACACTAGAATAAATTATATTTTAGTTAATCATCTCATACTTTTTCTTACACAAGGACCTCGCTCTTACCCCTTTACTTTAGGCCAATCATGGATTGATTACATTGGAGGTATAATAGACCCCGATCACATGGATATTTCATTTCTTGTACCTTTTGGTTGTGTGTTAATTTGTAATAGTTCCTTTCTTGGCTATACATAGAATCTCACACGTTGGTATGGACATGGATGTCCTTTACCACCCTTCACTAATGTGGAGTATTCCATGGGTATGTATAACTTACACCTCAATGGATCATTATATGATCAACCAAAACTATTACTTACAAAGTATCTAATGTTTATGTTTCACCAATAAGAACGTACGTATGAGAAAAAATGTTTAAGGTAGAAGGCTGGTATATGAGGAATACTTGGAGGTCGTGAAGAGGTTGCACACCATTGAAGACTAGGCCAATCGAGAGCACTCCTTTTTGTCTAGGAAGGACTACCTAAGAAGAAAAGAAAGACCACAAGATAGAATTAAAAGCATAGGTTGGTGGATTTCCTAGTGGGAGCTAGATCTGGGAAGTGGGGTACTTCCTAGAAGGCTATCAATCCATGTTTAAAAAAAAAAAATTTATAAGAACATGAAAAAGAGAGTCCTACTGTAGTTGTATAATTTAGGTATCTCACACAAGCACAATAATTTAAATCTAATCTAAATAGTGAACACAAGATTAAATTTAAAGTGGGTGGTGGGTTGTTAAGGTTTGTAGGTGTTGTAGAGGGTATTATAGAGGTCTAGGTGAAGTTGTGAGAGGTTTTGAGGAGTTTTGGGTAGGTGAATGAGCTTGATAGTTTAGGGGAAAATTCCAAACACACACACCGATATCAGTTAGTAATCGATGTGGGTCACCGGTTTGATTTGGGATTGGTTGGCTAATCGATCACAAGAGGGGAAATTAGGTTCTAAAGTGAAAATGGGTTGTTTTGTGATCTTTGTGATTGCATAGAGTGTTGGGAAGGTTTAGGCGGGGTGTTGGGATTTAGGTGAAGAATCAACAGAGGTAAAAGGGGTGGTTGGAGGAACAAAGAGGTTCAAGTTGGTAGGGTATTGGGTAGATGGGTGATAGATGATATTTGGGTGAGAAAGGATGCGTATAACAAAAGACAATAAGAGATCTAAGATTAAAGCTAAGAAATACAAAAATGGTTAAGATACTAATGTGAAGATCTGGAGGTTGGTTGATGGAGATGGTTGGTGGGTGCTCATAGGAGAGATGGGCTAAGATCTAGTTTCATGGAAATGAATATTGAGTGCTTATCCATGTGAATGATCTGAGGCTATGGAGCAAGAGGTTGGTTGTTGGTGAAGAAATTGAATGCTCTAGTTACGTGATGAATAAGCAAAAGATAACCAAAAGAAGAACCTCGAGAAAGAGTTAAAAATCCTTATTTAAAGTAACTGATGGTGGTTCCTTGATTGGTGTCGACAGAGCAATAAATGATGTTGGTTAGGGAGAAATAGTCAATTTTTCTCAAAATAGCATGTTTCTTCCCTTTTTGGCATGGGTCAATATTTTATTATGGGCTAGGAGTCTTGGTTAACATTTAAACACACAAGAAATTTATGGAATTGAAAATTAATGTTAGGTTTATAAGAAGTCTTAGTTAGTTAAGTGAAGTGATGACTCAATGTTAGGAGTGATGACCTAGTCTTAGTTAGTTAAATGCCCTTGGAATGGATCTAAGGTGAGGTGGAGAGACGAGGTAAAAGGGTGAGGTGGTGATTAACCTAATATTGATAATTAGATTAATAATAATGTGTGGAAGGGGTCATGGTAAGGGGGTGTGTTAATTGAAAGGGGCTTATAGGGTTACGACCCAATTTTGGGTGTCTACAACTTAACCATTTGACATTGACCTTGATGTCGATGACCTTCTAGATGAAATTACATGAATATATTCTTCGTCATTACACACTTGGGGGTATGAAATCTATACTCCCCCTTAACATCATGAAAAATATTCTTCCCTCATCTCTTTTTCTACATACTCACACATACATCTAGGTATACAAATCTACATCGTCATTACCCGATGACTCTCTCTTGTGCTTTAGTTCACACTTGATTGTTGAGAGCATTCTCTACACATGAACCCCACACATTGCATAGTAGTCACTACAACTTACGCACCACATATCATCACATGATATTAAATCATATACTCATTACACACTACACATTGCACGCATTCCTACATACACCATGTACATCCTAAACATACTTCAAAACTACACCACAACCATCACTTGTGTGTTTTTCAAACATTATACATGTCATCTTACTATTTACATACTACACCTTGCATATTATGTTATGTATATTACATATACTATGCATATATACATATTATGTCATCTACGCATCTTGCATTACATACCATACATCCTACCATGCACATTGTGCATTTTGCACACTCTCTCCTATGCACGCACTCACTACTGATGACGCACTCTAGTCACACGGTCCATAATAAAGTGTTGAGGGTATATAGAACAAATAGACATTATCACCCTTACATGTTCATCATTCAATATTTTCTCATGTAACATACCTAGATTAGGTGATATACACTTTAGGATATAGGGTCACTTCTTCCGGGATCATTTTGTCATAGGCTACATAATCACTTTAGATTGCATCATTTAGTGGTATATTATTAAGGATAAATCACAACTCCTTAAATCATATTTTCATGATAGATTTTAGGCTACAACATCACACATATTTCATTTCTATGTCGTATACCATCATTATACATTAATCAAAACATGTTGCACATAACACATAGTTCAACCATTTCCCAACAATGCACTCTCCTTTATGGTTCATTCTTGATCGCTAAGAGGGAATACGAAATTAACCTCACCGGATAAAGTTCCATCCACTCAGGGGGCACATGTTTCCTATCCTTTACTTTGCATTCCATTCCATCCATCCACAACATACTACATTTTATGGTTTCATTTACTCTTTCTAACTCATGCTTTTACATGTACAATTTATTACAAATGCTAGATAGATATCTTGTATGTGATTATCACTATGATACACACATACATGTTCACTTTCTTTCTAGTTGTGATCACAGGCTATACAGGGATACCACATGCAATATGGATGATTGACTACCAGTCCCACAATGGTCCTTGGGGGCATTAACATTTGTACACTACAGGTGTTATTATTATTTTTTTCATGCCACACTACTTTATTGGCTTATACACACTTTTACATACATTTTATCTTTCTAATATGCTAACATGTACTTGATGTGAAACATTTTTTATGCAGGGATAATTGTTTTTGTATTTGTTTGTGACAATTTCTACTATTGCTTCTTATTTTTGTGGGATTTACCTTTTTTCTTGTTTACGCTTATTTGTTTATAGGCGGTATGGACTTGAGTTTCTTAACCCGTGAGTGGTGTCCTATGTTTATAACCTGATTTGTGTGGTCTACATTGTATTATTGGGTGTTTACATTATTTTCTTATGTTTTTCTTAAACATGTTTTCTACATGCATGTTTGTACTAATAATTATTTTCTAGCTACTGTTGGTCCAAAATCTATCGTTGGAGCAGATCTATGGATAGACGAGCTAACAAAGGTGTGCAAGACATATCCCCTCTTTGAGACAAGAAGTGAAACTAGTTTATTGTTATTCTACCAGCAGAAATCTATGCAAGTCGGAAAGATGAAGAAAGGATGAGTCCAAGGGAGAAAATAAATGAATTCCAAAGTAGAAAGGTCAGAGGGTTTATGTTTTGGGATTGGTAATAAATGGAGCCAAACCTACTTGCATAAATGAACAAAGCAATACTGATGAACAAATGACAAAAAAAAATTAGAGATAGGTCCAATAGAATAAATGCACAGATCCAACATAAGAAAGATCAGATGCCCATAACACACATATTGAGCACAAAGTCTTAATATTTGTATTAATGTTTTCTTTTGTTACAAAAGTACAAAGCCTTTTCTTCTCACTTCTATTTTTCATCTAAAAGTGTCCACCCCTTGAATACAACAAATATTCAAGTATTTATAGAAGGAGAAGAAGAGAGAAGGCAAAAAGAAACCAACAACTAATTACAAAATATTTACAAAATATCTAAAAGTCAACTATTGACTTTGGGCAACTTGGTGGATAACAACATCCCATGGTGCAACATGGATGATGTCATCATTTGCCAACATACTTTTAAATATTACAAAAAGAAAGCCAAGAAGAGGAAGGCTATTCATCATCATCTCACGTGGCTGGAAAGGAGTACCCTTCTTCTCTCGAGAGGCAATATGGAATTGGGCCCAATACTCCATGAATTTGCTGATCATCGGCTGAGTTGATCCTGGGCAGGACCCTTGGTGTGATCGCTGATGACTTCACAAGTCTCCCATTCATCTCTAAGTTTTTCAGGGAGCTTGAAGTACTCATTACCTACCTCCATCAGGTATCCCACAAAGTCATGGCAGGCCAAAAGGTTGTTGATGGATTCAGCATCAAAAGTAGCTTCTGGCCCTAACCCTTGCGAGACGATCTCTTTGAAGATTCAAATAGTTTCATCTACCTTCCTCAAGGTGAATGATGAGTGAGCAAGCCCAGAGACATCCTTAGGAAAATTTTCTCCATTTGATGCATTGCATCCAGGGCTTCCTCCTTGACCTTATCTATCTTCTCCAGGACAAATTCCATCTGATCGACCCAGTAGTCCAAAGCAACAAGGACTTTGTTGGGTGCTCTGGGGTGATCAAGATGCCAATTTAACTAAATCATCGATTGAGTCAGTCGAGCATCTTCTGGAATGTCTCATGTTGCAACCTAGCATGGTCCAACTCTTTGGAGATAGGTCCTGCAATCACCTGGAGTTCCTTGTTTACCCGACCAATGTTCTGATATAACTCGGTGAACTTGATGATTACTTCCTCACTATCTTTGAGGATCTGGTCTCTCCAGGTGGATACTACCATGCCTTGTTCACCAATCTTGGTGTATTCATTTATCTTATCCTAACTAAGGGCCTCAGGAGTCTCAGTGGTAGTTGTAGGAGGTGCACTGCCCATTTTCTATAGGGCATGGAGAAGATGTTTATTCTACTCTTTTAGTAGCCTCTTCTCTTCCTTTGCTTCTTGAAGCTTCTTGCAAAGGGCATCCACTAGATAGGGCCTCTCCTTGAAGGCTCTCGATGACGTTCCCATTGTGACTTGCGTCACTGTATAATCTGTAGGGACAGATCCTTTTTATCCTTTGTGGGATCGGGATACGTGATCTCCATTACTCTTTCACCTGAGGCGCTCTGAGAGAAGTGGGTTATTGGCTTTTGCTTCTTAGCCCTTTTGTTGGGATGATGGAGAAGTCCATAGGTGCAATGGGGACTTTCCTCTTATGCTGACTCAGGTGCTGGGAGATCCATGTTGGACTTAAGGGAGAAGAAGGAACGGCGGAAGAAGAAGGAGCAACTACAGTGTACTCGGGAAATGGGTTGAGACGCTTGGCGGCGGCATTGATAAAGAAGCCAAACCTCCAATGCTCACAGGGGTAGGAGTTACTGTAGGAGAGGAAACTATGGGGGTGGAAGGGAGCTGAGAGATGAGGGAAGAAATACTAGGGGACAGCTCCGCGAGGGAAGAGAAGATGGAAGAAGAGGAAAGGGGAACAATAGAAGATGGGGGAGAAGACACAACCAAAGGAATGGTTGCTTGAGAGACATGAGGAGGGGAAGGAGGAGTGGGAGAAGGGATGATGGGTACCTCGGTGGTTGTAGTAGTGGCAACATCCTGAGTGGATGTGCCCATTGGAACACTTTCTCTGCTTCGCTTCTTCTCTAGGAGATACTTGGGAGTTTAACCTATTCTTGTGTGGCGGAGGGAGGGCTCCCAGGAGCTTCTTCTTGAGTGGCACTTGATTCTCCCTCTTTGTCTTTTCCTTTTCCCTTTGGAAAATGCTTTGGCTGGGTGCATTGCCCAAAGGAGACGTGGTGAAGTCTACCCCAAGGTAGATGAGCCCGTTATACTGCACCAATGCTTCTGTGCACTGCAATGTGCCCTTAACCCTCTCCTCAATGGTCTGAGGTGCCCTTGTTCTATCTATTTCAGCAAAATGGCCAGTTGTCCCCATCCATGTGTCTAAATATACCTGATCAACTTCTTGATCAGTCATTTGGAAACCTTTTGGAACAATGGCCACGCCATATTGAATAATTTCTACTAGGGCCAGATGGGAGTGATCCTTCCTTCTGAGTTCAACCTCGTGATACAGGTCGATGTAGATGTCCTCGATCTGTGGAATGTGGATCGGATCGAAGTTTTTCCTTTGGGAGGAAATTTCATGGATCAAAGGTTGGCCTTGCCAGAAATTGTGCTTTAGGTTGAGCAGCTCCAGTTCTCTAAACATTTCCGAGCCTTGGTGTGAGAAGTGCATGTGTACCTTCCCACTGTGAGGGGGAATGGAGTTCCACCCTTCTTTCTTTTCAGGCAACTTCTCGTGATATGTTATGAGCTGTCTGGATAGCTCCAACAAGATCAACTTAGGGCCTACATACCTTGGTAACTTGGTGGGCTCCCCCAAGAAGTTGGTTGCTCTGAGATAGGTAAAAGTGGGGAATTGTGTAAACAACGCCCCCCACTTCTCTGTTGCAGTTACTTATGCTCTTGGTCATCCGACCGTGAGTCATATTGGGCCTCAAAAGGCAGATGATGCCATAGAAGAAGGCATCATTGATCTTGGTGAACTACGGAATGTTGTTTTCCAGTCTTAATTCTAGATAATATTCAAATATTTTTACCTGGGGCCATACCCCGCATCGGCTCAGTGCTGGATAATCTCTCTCAGAAGCAGCAGTAGACCATGTAGGAGTTCATGTAGAACCTCCCCATTGTTGTGAGTTGTTGAGCTACTCAGAGATGGTGCTGCTGATGATTTCTACCCACTCAAAATGCTTGATCAGGCAATGTTTTTGTTCATTGTTTCTAGGTATCTGAGCATCCATTTGTGGAAGTAGTGGGCATTAGGAAGCCCAAAACCCTACTCAGGAAGGTAATGGTGTTGCTTAGCTCCTCCGAAAAGTCATTGCGATGAATAACCTAGGCCACCTAGTTATTACCTTCTTATTTTTCAGATACACTTCATTCATTAACTACATGCATTTGTCTTCATTTTCCTCCCATGCCTTAATGCAGTCTTCTTGACTTATGGCCACAAAATGCCGGTGGTGGGGATACCCAACATGATCTCAAGTGTCGGGCAGTGAGGTTGATTATAACCTCGCCCTTCTCATTCTCGACACACCTTGTGTCTTTGTTATAGCAGCGGGCCACCACCATCATGAACTCATTATTCACCACACTAACGGGGATCCCTCCAGCGAAGTGTAGACCACTACCCACTAGTTTGTCCATCCATGGACTACCTGTGACCCTTCTAGTTCTAGCCCAAAAATATTCCATGTCTATATGGCCAAGCTCGGAATCTCTGATATCTAAGTCACATTCCGCATGGGATTCGGCATCCTGACCCTTTGATACTTGTATTTCATTTCTTCCTCTGTGAGTTTGGCCTTACCCTTTGACTTGGTTGGCCTTTTGCTTGATGTAGACATATGTGAATCTGAGTTCAGTTGCTGATCTACAAGAAGAAGGAGTGAAGTCCAACGCAGAAGAGCCATGTTAGCTTTATTAGATTATCCATCAAGGCTTTACAAAATGAGGAGTTAGCAATTTAGATGCTTCTAGGTGCCCTTTAGATGCGGGGTGCATAGGCGTAGCTATATATAGGCTTACAGGGTCAATAAGTATGGCACACTGATGCAGTGTTGCAAAGAAGAAAACAATGCCAAAGGGCACAGGGCATAGGAAAATTACACATAACATCAGTGTTGATGTAGAAGGATTTGTGCCTGCCATTGTGTAAGGTTTAAACTAGGTGCAAAATAATTTTTGTGTTGCATGGAAGCAGGATGCGCCAATGGCACAGATATGGAACGTGTTGTAAACATTTTGGTGTGCCGAGGGGCACAGCATTAAAGGATGCATCATTAAGTCAAAGTGCGCCAAGGGGCTTTTGGCATGGCATAGATAGAGCTTGCAAGACATTCAGTGTTGATGTAGGTGGGATTGCACTTGCACCATGCCATGTGTTAGGATTATAAGATTCTCAAAGGGCGCAGGGAAAATGCATGCTGCAGGTAGAGACAATGCACCCTCTTGGCATGACTGTGTTTTATGCAACAGAGATGGCGATTTGCACAAAGGAGAACCACGGGTTTGGAAATGCAACAACTTTACATTTTCTCTCTTCTTGGACAGTTTGTGGTTTTTAGGCCTCATCAACATGATTTTGATAGTGAAGGGGATAGAGCAAAAAGGCTTGGATCACTTTTGGGACAAAGCCCTCTAGGCCAGTAGATCTGGGAGGAGGGTGAAATGGTTTGGGAAGAGAGAAGCTTACAAAATAGGCTAGAGGGGTTTAGGTTTCTTCAGGTTCATTTTATTATTATTACACCAACAACCAAACCAAAAAAAAAACCATAAGAAAAGAGAGGACCACCTACCCGAAATATATAGACTGAAGAAATGACGCGGGGCCCACGAATGCAATGTAAAAATGACACAAGGATGATGAGGTGCACGACACAAGTGTAGAGGAATAAACTTTTCACATGTTTTTCAATCGTGAAAATGACAGGTCGGGTGCGCCTATATATAGTAAAAAGGTGCAATAAATGTGCCACCAACTTTTTTAAGGGCACACCAAAACACATGTCGACAGAAAATATTTGCACCCTTTGGCACGGTTATGCATCTCATCAACAAGAAATTACCTACGCCTTTAGCATGAATTCATGACTATCAACATGATATTTTTAGTGCACTTGGCGCACCATTCAGGGGTGCAACATTTTTAGTGTCATAGATGGGTTGGCACACATGCACTGGTGCAGCAGGCAAGAAAGGTGCATCATGGGGAGGTGCAACAATTGTTGTGTTAACACTCCAAAGGGTGCGCCAAAGGAATAGAAGGGGCACAAATTCATCTTGTGTTGCATGAACAAAATCTATGCCCAGCCAAAAAGGACCAAAATGACTAAGTTCGAAAAACTAGATTTCCAAAAGGAATTTTATGCCATTCCGAATGCTGAGGGACCTCGACGAGGAAACCAAAACAAAATTTTGGTAAGGTTACCTGCAAAATTTCCCTTGTCAATTTTACAGGATAACAACTGGCTCTTTCTGGGGACTATCTTTAAGCGAAGCTTAAGGGTAGAGAATCCCAGATCAACATGTGCCTATCCATTGGGTTAAACAGAGTCAAAAACAAGGCGATGACAAAAGGAAAACACACAACAGATAAAAGCAAACACACAACATAAAGAAAACTATACAAAGAAGAGAGCAAGCTCTACTTCCTGAATATTTTGAGATGTTGCCCACTATAGGGAAGCGGAGATCAGTTCCATCTAGATATGAGAGATAGAAGCTATTCTCTCCATTGAGTTGCTTGATCTTGAAAGGCCCTCTCCATAGAGAATCAAATTTCCCATGCATGCCCTTTGGCTCTCTTCACTTATCCCACAAAAGGATGAGATCTCCTACCTAGAAATCTCTCTGCTTAGCCTTTTTATCAATAACCTCTTGACTTGATTCTGATGTTCGGTGATCCTATCACCACTCTTACCCTTTTTTCTTCAAGCTCTACTAGATACATGATCCTCTTTTCAAGAGAATTTTGGAAAGTTTCATCTTCAATCGCTCGTGCCAAGCGCAGAGTAGGAAGTTCCATAGAAATGGGGAGCTCAACATCGATTCCATATAATACTTGAAAAGGTGACATACCAAGAGACCTCTTTGGAGTAATGCGGTCTACCCACAAAGCATCATATAATGACTTGTGCCACGACCACTGATTCTCATCAACTAGCTTCCGTATGATGGTCACTAAGTTTTTATTACTAGGATTCGCTTGACCATTTCCTGGGGGTAATAATCCAAGGCATGGGCCAAGGTTATCCCATATTCATAGCAAAAACCAATAACTTCCCATGAGGAGAAGTTGGAAGCATTATCAGCAATGATCTTGTTTGGAATGCCAAACCTTACAATGATATTTTCTTTGATGAAATTACAAACAACTTCAGAGGTGGCATTCTTAACAGGTATGGCCTCCACCCATTTGGTGAAGTAATCTATTGCTGTTAGGACATAACTATGTCCAACACTTGATTGTGGATGTAGTGCTCGATAAAGTCAATTCCCCATTTCCTGAATGGTTCATCGATAATGACCGGCCTGAGGGGAAAAGTAGCCAATTTTGGTTTGCCAACAAACTATTGGCAGAGCTCACATTTTGCTACCTAGGTGGCTGTATCTCGAAATAGCATTGGCCAATAGTACCTGCTCGGATGATCTTGTGTGCTATCATGGAAGAAGAAAAATGACCACCGCAGGCTGAATCATGAAAACTCTCAAGTAACTTTACCTATTGCGGCTTGTCAACGCATCGCAGGAAGATGCCATCAATCCCACGCTTGTATAGACCCTCATTCCAGATGACATATCTAGCTGCTCTAAGAGCTTTATAGTACACTTCTCCTTTGAAGTTAGATGAGCTGGGCACTCTCCGTAAGTGAGAAAGAAGGTGATATTAGAATACCACTCATCACTAGTTGCAACAAATAGAACCATAGGTAGAGAATCAGCTTTCTTCGGTTGATCCCGCATTCCATCGATGCAATCATCTTTTTCTTCAAGGTCTTCTGAATCTTTGTTTTCAGCCATAAGCTGACATAGGCCCTTACCTCTTACCAGCTTGGTTGGTTTTATATCTAGATCATACTCTTGGACCTTTGCAATCCAATTCCCTCTCAAGCTCCCTAACTCCTGTTGAGTTAAGATTGACTTGACTCACTGTGTGTCAGAACCAACACTATTGTATGAGAGTTCAGGATGTAATACCGGAAATTCTTAACTACTTTGCTTTAATGACGGTGAAGGTGTGCTTTTCCAAATGAGACATCTTCAACTCATGAGGCTTGAGGGGAGAGCTCATGAACGTGATTGGAGATTCAACATCTTCAGAATTCTTTTGCATTAAGATGGCCGATACAGTATGCTCAGATGCATAGCTGTACATGATAAAATCCTTGGAAAAATCGGGACATACCAGGACTGGTGCATGAGCGATGGAGGCTTTTATATCATTGAATGACATCTTTCCTTCTTCGCTCCACTAGAAATTTTGTGACCCTTTCATCATATTTAATATGTGGCGAGTCTTTTCAGCAAAGTCAGGAATGAAGCGCCTGAGAAAATTCACTTTTCCAAGAAAGAGTGAACGCCGGTCTTGCTTGTGGGTAAAGTAAGGCTCTGAATAGCCCTAACCCTTTCGGCATCTATTTTTGTCCCTTCTTTGCTAACAACGTGTCCCAACAACTTTCCTTCAGTGACCCCAAAATAAACTTTTTTTGGATTCAGGGAGATCCCGTGCTCTCGGCATCTAATCAATACTTGCTCCAAATGATCACAATGATCACTTCACTATTTAGAGAACACAGTTAAGTCATCTAAATAAACTACGATAACCTTTCCCATCATACCTTTGAACGCGAAGTCCATTTCCCACTGGAAGGTGGCACCAGCGTTGGTCAAACCAAAAGGCATTCTACTATAGGCGAATGTGCCCTAGGGGAGTAGTGAATGTTGTTTTGAATTGGTCTTCAGTGAGACTTCAATCTGATTATAGCCCAAAAACCATCAAGCATGGACAACATTTCTGAACCAGTTACTGCCTGCAGAACCTGATCCATTATGGGAAGTGGGTAATTATCCTTCAAGGATGCCTGATTTAGGTTGTGAAAATCTACGCATATGTGTATCTCACCATTTTTCTTACATATTGGCACAATGTTTGCAACCTAGGTACTGTGGTGGATAGGAAAAATGATCCTTGCATCCAGCATTTTCTGTATTTCAGCCTGGATGGTACCTGAGATCTTAGGATTATAGTGCCTCTATTTCTGGTGAAAGGGTTTGACATCTTCTTTCAACGGGATGTCATGTTGGACGTCCTTCGGCTTGAAAGACTTTAGATCGCATAAGACCATGCCAATACATCCATATATTTCTTCAGCAATTTGACAAACTTCCACTTTTCTTCGGTGTGCAACACCTCCCGATGTTTACAAACTGTGGATGCTCCATGCAATACCTAGATTGACCAGCTCGGTTTCTAGAGAGGAGTTAGGATTATCTTGCCACTTCTTCCTAAAAAATGGTCATGTCTCAAAATAATCATTCCAGAGAAACTAAACCTTTTGGGATTTTATTTCCTTTGAGCTGGCATATGCCATCACCTCCTTTTGATTCATTTGCTTGACCAGTGATAGATTCATGGCACATGCAGAAGTAGACCCTTCAAAATGAAGCTCACTGAAATTTTCCACCTTCTCCAAAAAGGCAATAAGTTGATTATCATCATTGAATACCTACCAGTGCTGAGAATTGTCTGGCATGCTTGGGTGGAAGACTACCTCAATGGTATATGTGTCTATCTTCAATCCTAGGTGAGGGAGCATGAGGGACACTGAGATGGCCAATGAATCGCCATATCATTCTAAGCTCTCGAATGGCTTTAATTGAAAAAGTGTCAAACTCCTCAATGTTATCCCATACCGCACGTTGCGGTAATGCCTGAGCCTTTCGTTCTTCACTTGATATATCCTTTTTACTTGATTCACGACTAGCTCGGCATCACCTTGCACTTTTAGGTTCTTGATTCCCCTTTCTTTTGTAGCTTGCATGCCAAGTAGCAAAAAGATTCATACTCAACAGTATTATTCATGTTGAAAAACTACAACTTGAAAGAGAGGAAAATCTCCTCCTCGGAGATATTAGCATGGCTCCAGCGCCGCATCCACTAGTTACACAACTACCATCAAACTGCAATGTCCAAACTTTGTTAAGGTCTTCTTCCTGGATGAGGACATCCATTTTGTTAGACTCAGTAGATAAGAAGTAATTCCCCATCCCTGATGATTCAAAGAGAATTTGGGCTTGGGGGTCATCAGAATTGGTGACCAAGTACTTCTTTTGTGATTCAGGCTCCAATGTTTGCATTACACCTTTGATGGGGATTCTGGCTTTAGACCAGTCCATATAAATCTCTCCACCAACCTCCTTACAAAAGCTCCTTCCTAGTAGAATTCCATATGCTTTGCAGGGATATCGGCAACGAGGATGGTCATCTTTACTCTTTTCTCTGGGAATGCCGCAAAGGAAAACTATGCATCTTTGATCTGACCATCAATGGAACCTGTTTGGTTTCCAAGGAGTAACATCTGCCAAAAGGCTTGGTAAGAGTGAGGCCCAAAGCATGGGTGAATTTTGCCGGCATGACATTATCGGAAGCCCCAGAATCAATTATGCAATTGCTTAGCTTGTGACCATTGATTAGGAGGGAGAGATAAAAAGGTTCAATTTTTCCTGATGCGGAAGTCGAGGCAACATTTATGCGAGATGCATGAGGAGTGGAAAGGATTCCTTTTGGGGAGACTTGAGAAGTTACGACAACTTGGCTTTGAATATATTCGGTCAATCTTACAAGTTGTTCGGGGTTTGACTGAAGATACTTGGCTTCAGACATTTGGATCTTGGTCTTTTTAGCATGATCGATTATGTCAAATGCGGCCAAGGGTTGCGTTGATGAAGGAATGAGTCCCTCATTTCATGATGGTAGGGTAGGATTACCGGTCTTTATGGGAATAGAAGAAGGCTGATTCAAGGGGAGATAGGGGAAAAAGATTTCTTCATAAAAGACTTAATAAGAGGTTGAGCAGGAAGAGGATTACCTCTTTTTGCAATGGTTGGAGGCGTGTTTGACACAACCTTTTCCTTTTGTATCCTGCAGTAACTTCTGCCTCTTTTCCTTGAGAGCGGGTGAAAACAACATATGACTGCCCACTTGCATATCCTTGGGTACCCTCTTCTTCATCAGATTCCTCCTCATCAAATTCCATATACCCGATCGTAGAGTCACCAGCCGGTTCACCGACATCTTGATCATCTTCATCTTGGGGTGAAGGTTCTTCATAATTTTGCTCCTCTTCTTCAATCTCAACTAGGGCATTGACCGAGGAGCCTCGAGTGCCAAATGTGGAGCAATTGTGGGTAAACGCGGCTTTGGGGGTGTTGTTGGAAGTGAAATTTCTTCGTGGGACATCCCGGTATGAAGTACTAGGAGAAGCTTGAGCTAACTACTTCTTTAACGTGAGCAAGTCATTCACCATCTTCTAAATGCCGGATCTGATGAAGTGGCTTGAGAAGGAGTTGAAACTTTTGCTTGGATGGTTCTCATTTTAATTCACTAGATATGAGCAAGTTATCTTCTATTCAAATGGCAGTGCTTGAGCAAGAACCAGAGTAGTGACTTGTTCTTGTAAGAGTAAGAAACTTACTTTCGAGCTCATGGCATTCACGAAGAAACACTTCTGATTTTCTGGCGTTGGCAGCATGGCAGGTGGCACATGGTTAATGAGTGAGTTGAAATGAGTGATGAAATCACACATGGTTTCATTGACTTCCTTCTTCAGGTGAGTGATCTTTGATAATGTGAACATGCATCCTCTGAAGGCTTATACCTTTCTTCAAATGCAGTCCGTAATGTGGCCCAACTAGTGATAGATCCGGCCGGTAAATGTTGGAACCACTCCACCGCGGGTCCTTGCAAGGTCTCTAGAAAGAGGTGAACTAACACATCTTCGTGGGTCACATCTAGGATGCTGCATGACATGATGAATGTAGATATATGTGAATCCATGCTTTGGTTTCCACTCCCATCAAATTTTGGGAAATTCTTTTAGTTTCCATGAGGGAGCACGTGAACAGGATGTGGCAAAGCAAGAGGGCCCATAGCATTTCCCCATGGTACTACCATTTGAAAAGCTAGAAAAAGGATGCATGAGCCGGAAGCGTGGTTCCACTGAGCAACAAAGCACTGCAAAGAGATGAGGATGCTCCTTGTGAAAAATGATTCCTTCATGGGGGTGAGACACTTCTTGCTGACCGATCAGCTAAACTTAGCGACGAGAAGCATGCTGGTGTAATACTAAAGTTGTGCCTTTGAAGTAGATCAAAAGTAGGATCAACTTCTCCATGAGCTCTCCTACTATGAGTAAATGGTTCACCCGCCAGTGTATCTTTCAGATCTGCAATATTTTGGGAGCAGATTTAAAAACTCTTTTTGGTTGTACTTGCTGATTTTCTGATTTTTCAAGTAAAAATCAGCAGCATGTACTTTTCTAAATATTTAATTTTATCCTCTTTTGAAAACCGATTGCGGTTTAATGACAAAGATCAACGAGGATAAAATAATGGTTAACTTAGTAAGCTGATTTTCGATCTTAGAGTTGACTTTTTGCAAGGGTTTTGAAATTTTTGTAAACTGTCAGAATCTCAGATCTACGGAAAATATGGGTTTTTGTAAAAACTCAGTGAACTAAAGATCTCTAACTAGCCCAGATCTATGGATCTCTAAAGAAAATTTTCAGTTTGGAGCACTTTTGCAAAAAAATTGGATTTTAAGCAAAAAGTTATGATTTGCAAACAGGCAGTGATTTCTTGCAGTTTTATCAATTTTCTTAGTTACCACAACATAGATCTATTTCGATCCCCAGTAGAGTCACCAAAAACTATTGGTCTAAAAATCTATCATGAGAGCAGATCTATGGATAGATGAGCCAACAGTGTGCAGGGCATAGCCCCTCTTTGAGACAAAGAAAGCAAACTGGTTTATTGTTATTCCACCAACAGGAATCTATGCAAGTCTCACAATATTCTACCTTCGGGGTTTGGGATCTCATCCCAGTAGAGGTGTTTCCAACTGTGAAAAGAAAGGAATGGAGGGAAAGATGAAGAAAGGATGGGTCCGAAGGGAGAAAAGAAATGAATTCCAAAGCAGAAAGGTCAGAGGGTTTATGTTTTGGGATTGGTAATAAATGGAGCCAAACCTACTTGCATAAACGAACAAAGCAATACTGATGAACAAATGACAAAAAGTAGAGATAGGTCCAATAGAATAAATGCATAGATCTGACATAAGAAAGATCAGATGCCCATAACACACATATTCAGCACAAAGTCTTAATATTTGTATTAATGTTTTCTTCTGTTACAAAAAGTACAAAGCCTTTTCTTCTCACTTCTATTTTTCATCTAAAAAGTGTCCACCCTTGAATACAACAAATATTCAAGTATTTATAGAAGGAGAAGGAGAGAGAAGGCAAAAAGAAACCAACAACTAATTACAAAATATTTACAAAATATCTAAAAGTCAATTGTTGACTTTGGGCAACTTGGTGGATAACAACATCCCATGGTGCAACATGGATGATGTCATCATTTGTGCCAACATACTTTTAAATATTACAAAAAGAAATCCAAGAAGAGGAAGGCTATTCATCATCATCTCGTGGCTGGAAAGGAGTACCCTGCTTCTACTCAGGAGAGGCAATATGGAATTGGGCCCGGTACTCCATGAATTTGCTGATCATCGGTGGAGTTGATCCTGGGCAGGACCCTTGGTGTGATCACCGATGACTTCACAAGTCTCCCATTCATCTCTAAGTTTTTTGGAGCTTGAAGTACTCATTACCTACCTCCATCAGGTATCCCACAAAATCACAGCAGGCCAAAAGGTTGTTGATGGATTCAACGTCAAAAGTAACTTCTGCCCTAACCCTTGCGAGATGATCTCTTTGAAGATTCGAATAGTTTCATCTACCTTCCTCAAGGTGAATGATGGAGTGAGCAAGCCCGAGACATCCTTAGGACAATTTTCTCCATTTGATGCATTACATCCAGGGCTTCCTCTTTGACCTTATCTATCTTCTCCAGGACAAATTCCATCTGATCGACCCGGTAGTCCAAAGCAGCAAGGACTTTGTTGGGTGCTCTGGGTGATCAAAGATGCCAATTTAACTAAATCATCGACTGAGCAATCGAGCATCTTCTGGAATGTCTCATGTTGCAACCTAGCATGGTCCAACTCTTCGAGATAGGTCCTGTAATCACCTGGAGTTCCTTGTTCACCTGACCAATGTTCTGATATAACTCGGTGAACTTGACGATTACTTCCTCACTATCTTTGAGGATCTGGTCTCTCCAGTGGATACTGCCATGCCTTGTTCACCAATCTTGGTGTATTCATTTATCTTATCCTAACTAAGGGCCTCAGGAGTCTCAGTGGCAGTTGTAGGAGGTGCACTTGCCCATTTTCTGCAGGGCATGGAGAAGATGTTTATTCTACTCTTTTAGTAGCCTCTTCTCTTCCTTTGCTTCTTGAAGCTTCTTGCAAAGGGCATCCACCATAGATAGGGCCTCTCCTTGAAGGCTCTTAGATGATGTTCCCATTGTGACTGCATGTCACTATATAATCTGTAGGGGACATATCCTTTTTATCCTTTGTGGGATCGGGATACGTGATCTCCATTACTCTTTCACCCGAGGCACTTTGAGAGAAGTGGGTTATTGGCTTTTGCTTCTTAGCCCCTTTTGTTGGGATGATGAGAAGTCCATAGGTGTAATGGGGACTTTCCTCTTATGTTGACTCAGGTGTTGGGAGATCCATGCTGGACTTAAGGGAGAAGAAGGAACAACGGAAGAAGAAGGAGCAACTACAGTGTACTCGGGGAAATGGGTTGAGATGCTTGGTGGTGGCATTGATAAAGAAGCCAAACCTCCAATGCTCACAGGGGTAGGAGTTACTATAGGAGAGGAAACTGTGGGGGTGGAAGGGAGCTGAGAGATGAGGGAAGAAATACTGGGGACAACTCCGCGAGGGAAGAGAAGATGGAAGAAGAGGAAAGGGGAACAATAGAGATGGGGGAGAAGACACAACCAAAGGAATGGTTGTTTGAGAGACATGAGGAGGGGAAGGAGGAGTGGGAGAAGGGATGATGGGTACCTCGGTGGTTGTAGCAGTGGCAACATCCTTGAGTGGATGTGCCCATTGGAACACTCTCTGCCGCTTCTTCCTCTGGAGATACCAGGGTTACAACCTGTTCTTGTGTGGCGGAGGGAGGGCTCCCAGGAGCTTCTTCTTGAGTGGTGCTTGATTCTCCCTCTTTGTCTTTTCCTTTTCCCTTTGGAAAATGCTTCAGCCTGCAGTGCATTTCCCAAAGGAGACGTGGTGAAGTCTACCCCAAGGTAGATGAGCCCATTATACCTGCACCAATGCTCGTGTGCTGCAATGTGCCCTTAACCCTCTCCTCAATGGTCTGAGGTGCCCTTGTTCTGTCTATTTCAGTGAATGGCTAGTTGTCCCCATCCGTGTCTAAATATACCTGATCAACTTCTTGATCAGTCATTTTGGAAACCTTTCGGAACAATGGCCACGCCATATTGAATAATTTCTGCTAGGGCCAGATGGGAGTGATCCTTCCTCCTGAGTTCGACCTCGTGATACAGGTCGATGTAGATGTCCTCGATCTATGGAACATGGATCGGATCGAGTTTTTCCTTTGGGAGGTAATTTCATGGATCAAAGGTTGGCCTTGCTGGGAAATTGTGCTTTAGGTTGAGCAGCTCGAGTTCTGCAACATTTCCCGGCCTTGGTGTGAGAAGTGCATGTGTACCTACCCACTGTGAGGGGGAATGGAGTTCCACCCTTCTTTCTTTTCAGGCACTTCTCATGATATGTTATGAGCTGTCTGGATAGCTCCAACAAGATCAACTTAGGGCCTACATACCTTGGTAACTTGGTGGGCTCCCCAAGAAGTTGGCTTGCTCTGAGATAGGTAAAAGTGGGGAATTGTGTAAACAATGCCCCCACTTCTCTCGTTGCAGTTACTATGCTCTTGGTCATCCGACCGTGAGTCATATTGGGCCTCAAAGGTAGATGATGCCATAGAAGAAGGCATCGTTGATCTTGGTGAACTATGGAATGTTGTTTTCCAGTCTTAATTCTAGATAATATTCAAATATTTTTACCTGGGGCCATACCCCACATCGGCTCAACATTGGATAATCTCTCTCAGAAGCAGCAACGTAGAGACCACGTAGGAGTTCATGTAGAACCTCCCCATTGTTGTGAGTTGTTGGAGCTGCTTAGAGATGGTGTTGTTGATGATTTCTACCCACTCAAAATGCTGATCAGGCACATTTTTGTTCATTGTTTCAGTATCTGAGCATCCATTTGTGGAAGTAGTGGGCATCAGGAAGCCCAAAACCCTACTCAGAAGGTAATGGTGTCACTCAGCTCCTCCGAAAAGTCACTGCGATGAATAACCTGGGCCACCTGGTTATTACCTTCTTATTTTTCGGATACACTTCATTCATTAACTACATGCATTTGTCTTCATTTTCCTCCCATGCCTTAATGCAGTCTTCCTGACTTATGGCCACAAAATGCCGGTGGTGGGGATACCCAGCATGATCTCTGAAGTGCCATGGGAAAGTGAGGTTGATTATAACCTCACCCTTCTCATTCTCGACACACCTTGTGTCTTTGTTATAGCAGCGGGCCACCACCATCATGAACTCATTATTCACCGTGCTAACGGGGATCCCTCCCGTGAAGTGTAGACCACTGCCCACTAGTTTGTCCATCCATGGACTGCCTATGACCCTTTTGGTTCTAGCCCAAAAATCTTCCATGTCTATATGGCCAAGCTTGGAATCTCTGATATCTAAGTCACATTCCGCATGGGATTCCGGCATCCTGACCCTTTGATACTTGTATTTCATTTCTTCCTCTCGTGAGTTTGGCCTTACCCTTTGACTTGGTTGGCCTTTTGCTTGATGTAGACATATGCGAATCTAAGTTTAGTTGCTGATCTACAAGAAGAAGGAGTAAAGTCCAATGCAGAAGAGCCATGTTAGCTATTAGATTATCCATCAAGGCTTTACAGAATGAGGAGTTAGCAATTTAGATGCTTCTGGGTGCAGGGCGCAGCTATACTACAGGCTGCAGGGTCAATAAAGTATGGCACACTGATGCAGAGTGTTGCAAAGAAGAAAATAGTGCCAAAGGGGCGCAGGCGCAGGAAAATTACACATAACATCAGTGTTGTTGTAGAAGGATTTGCACCTGCACCATTGTGTAAGGTTTAAACTAGGTGCAAATAATTTTTGTGTTGCATGGAAGCACAATGCGCCAATGGCACAGACATGGAACGTGTTGCAGAACATTTTGGTGCACCGAGGGGTGCAACATTAAAGGATGCATCATTAAGTCAAAGTGCACCAAGGGGCTTTTGGCACGCGCAGAGATAGAGCTTGCAAGACATTCAGTGTTGATGTAGGTGGGATTGCGCTTGCGCCATGCGTGTTAGGATTATAAGATTCTCAAAGGGCACAGGGAAAATGCATGTGTGCAGCAGAGACAATGTGCCCCTTGGCATGACTGTGTTTTATGCAACAGTGATGGTGATTTGCGCCAAAGGAAACCGCGGGTTTGGAAATGTGACAACTTTACATTTTCTCTTTTCTTGGACAGGTTTGTGGTTTTTAGGCCTCATCAACATGATTTCGACAGTGAAGGGGACAGAGCAAAAAGGCTCTTGGATCACTTTTGGGACAAAGCCCTCCAGGCCAGCAGATCTGGGAGGAGGGTGAAACTTTGGGGAAGAGAGAAGCTTACAAAACAGGCCGGAGGGGTTTAGGTTCTTCAGGTTCATTTTATTATTACACACAACAACCAAACCAAAACAAAAACCATAAGAAAAGAGAGGACCACCTACCCGGAATATATAGACTAGAAGAAACGACGCGGGGCCCACGAATGCAACGTGAAATGACACGAGGATGATGGAGGTGCTGACAGGTGCAGAGGAATAAAATTTTCACGTGTTTTTCAATCGTGAAAATGACAGGTCGGATGCGCCTATATATAGCAAAAGGCACAATAAATGCGCCACCAAATTTTTTAAAGGGCGCACCAAAACACATGTCGACAGGAAAATATTTGCACCCTTTGGCACGGTTATGCATCTGTCAACAAGAAATTACCTGCACCCTTAGCGCGAATTCATGACTATCAACATGATCTTTTTAGCGCCTTGGCACACCGTTCAGGGGCGCAACATTTTTAGTGTCGACAGGTTAGCGCATGCGCCTTGGCGCAGGCAAGAAAGAAAGGTGCATCATGGGGAGGAGCAACAATTTTGTGTTAACACTCCAAAGGGTGTACCAAAGGAATAGAAGAGGGCGCAAATTCATCTTTGTGTTACATGAACAAAATTTGCGCCCAGCCAAAAAAGGACCAAAAAGACTAAGTTTGAAAACCAGATTTTCTGGAAAGGAACTTTACGCCATTCCGAACGCTGAGGGACCTCGGTGGGAAACCAAAACAAAATTTTGGAAAGGTTACCTACAAAATTTCGATAGGGTGTCCTTAGCACATTTGGGAGAAGTTAAAGGATAGAGGATAAACTAGACCTTCCTCTCTACACTACCATGGTGTTGGCCCAAAAAACTAGACAAAGATAGATATCTCTTCACTCTCGAGAAGCGCTTGAGTTGGAGGATAAATCATACATTCCTCCTTACACTTCTTTGACCAAAGGTGTGAGATCACGTAAAAATATTACATTACATTGACAAGATCCTTTCTACACCCTTTTTCTCATCACAGATCAAGTGCACATGTTCCTTTTTCATTTTCATACTTTCTTTACATGCTTTTTACATACATACATACATACATACATACACGTATATATATATATATATATATATATATATATATATATATATATATATATGCTTTTTATACACATTACACATATGGATGCATATTTGACTACTTGATTGCATATTCTCTTTGATTGTATTCGCACGTCATCCGTATGGGAAGTAAGCAATCAACAACAACACATATATTCCAGTACACCACACACATGATACTAACCATACAGTGTACAATACAAATATTGACATCTACACACACACTTTCACCCTAGATTCACTCTCATCACTTTTTTTTTTTTTTCACTTTTGCATCTTTAGTCTCCACGCTTCATGTTTTTATAAATTCATTGCAATCATGATTGGTGTAATTCTATTTATATATTTTTTTGACCCACCCCAATGCATGAGAATCCTTCATCACTCTACATGGATATTAGGTATGTATTTATATCTAATTTATGTTACCGAGATTTTTGCTTAATAACATAAAGTGGGGAAAATGTAGACTCAAAATTATGCATTTTGAGTCATTATTTAGTCCCATCCTCATACTACTATTCATATTGTTCTTAAGTGAAAAGGGTAATAATTAACCCATGTATTTGGCCATTTTGTATTTTCTTTCTATCCTCATTTTATATCTTACACTGTACTTACCCAAAGACGTATTTTCATACTATGTTTTCCCTATTTCTCTGGGGCACCTAGCTGAATTGGGGCACCCTGTGCGCCTTGGTCCTGTTTGTGAGAATTTTGTTCCAGAATAGAGTTATTTCTATCTTTTCATTCTCTTGAGAAATAGATAAGGGTTAGGGCTAGGAGGAATACCTGTTGAGTGTTGGGAAGGTGTGCACGTTCCGTAGAGAGGTCAGATCGATTGTGAAGAGCTCCTTTTTGTCTGGGAAGGACTACCTGTAAATAAGAATGCAAGACTACAAGATTTTCGTTAAACAATAAGTGAGGGAACTACCTTGGGCCCAGGAAATATTAGACTTCCTTTCGAAGGTGGTCAGTTCCCTTTTAATATAAATTAATGCAAATGATAATAAAGAAGCTATTACGAAATCACGATTTAGGTACCTCGTTACTAAAAGTAATAGAGACTAAACTACTAATAATAAATTGTCATGTTGTTTGTTTGGTCACTGTTATTGATACGTTTAGATCAAGTTACAGGGATAGACCAGGCTGGACATGAGATTGCTTTGAGGTGAATAGGTGAAAGGTTGGTTTTGGTATAAGTCACAGTGACCGATCTTGGGTCACTGGATAACCGATCGCGGTTATAAAACCGGTACCGATAGGGAATAACCGATATCGGTAGGGGCAGTGATTTAGGGATTTTTAAATGGAGGTTGGTGTAAGGTGGTTATGAGGTTTGGAAGGTTGGTAGATGGTTGAGGGGAGTAGTAGGGTGATAGAGAAGACTCAGAGAGTGAGAGAGCTGTCTTTGGGGTAATATAGAGATGGATGACCAAAGGTTAGGTGCAGGTTGTTTCCGGTAGTAGATCTAGGAGTGAGCTTATAATCCCTATGAATTAAAAGTTCACAAAGTAGTGTCTAGAAGCATACAAGGTGATAAAAGAGACTACTTACTAGTTTCTGATGTGGATGCAGGTCCAAAGAATGTAGTGGCGAAGGCAAGGCCCAGTTGGGATGATCTAGCAATCGAAAGTGATCTGATGAAGCTATCCTCCGACTCTCCCAAGGTTTGGATGAGTGTGACAATGCTCTAGTTGCTCAGTCCTAGTTTTGGGCTCGATGCTCCTCTTTGCAAACTCTTCTCTCCTTCTCACTTGTCTCTCCCTTGTAAATGGATTCGGATCCTTTCATTTTGGTTGGGGGAGGTCATTTATAGGGAACTGATGGTGGTTACCTAACCGATGCCGCCGCATAGGGACCGATGTCGATTAGGTCAAAGTTGGCTATTTTTAGTAAAATAGCCAACTTTCCCTCCTTTTCTCTCGAGGGATCAGTTGTGGGCTTGGTTAAGTCATTATTAGGCTTGTTTTAATGCGGGTGAGGGGTGATGAGTCATGGGTATAGGTCTAGGCCAAGTCATAGGTCTTAATTAGGTTAGTTTAGGGTTAGGGATAGGTCATAGTGAGGTGGCGAGCTGAGAGATGTGGATTTATTAATTATAAGGTAATTAATAAATAATTGTGTAATGTTTAGGTGGTGAGGTAGGGTTAGGTTGCGGGATGAGATACGGGGTACAGGGCATTGTAAGACCCAAATTTTGTGTCTACATTTGCCCCTTGTTGTTGTGTAGCTTGTCTTGTAAAGCTGCACTGACAATAATAAGAAGTGGTTGCCCCAGTTAAGGGTATAGGTAATCCCCCTCAAATCTATCACAGATTGAGGTGACATGAAATCAGGGATAGGGTTGATAAAGGGTGAATGATGATGAGATGATGGTAAGATGGTGGGGTAAGTTCAAGGAAGCCGACGCACGTTGAAATGTAGTAGTGTGACCAGGGTACATGATTTGAAGAGAAAACAAGTAATTCATAGGCAAAGGTCGATAGTTTATCCAAACAAGGTTGATATAATCCTGGTATCCAAGGCATAGGAAGTAGCTCCAGGGGATATAACGGGTAAGGTACTAGAATGTTTAGGCATGTTCGGCAGTACCAAATGGTTGGTTTGGTTGAGATAAATGTCACGATCTCGGTCTAGGCAAAGTTGGTCGGTTGATCAATTCAAGTATCCTAGTCATGCTAAAACACGAACATGTGAGCTCAATTGAACAAACAACTACATGATGGGTGGATAGAATCGTAATTTTGGGCCTCGGTCAAGGTACTTAATTGGTGTGGCCTTGGGTCGGGCCAATTGGTTGGGTGCGGCCTTGGGTCGGGCCGATTGGTTGGTTGTGGCCTTGGGTCGGCTGATTGGTTGGTTGCGGCCTTGGGTCGGGCCGATTGATTGGTTGTGGCCTTGGGTCGACCGATTGGTTGGTTATGGCCTTGGTTGGGCCGATTGATTGGTTGTGGCCTTGGGTCGGGCTGATTGGTTGGTTGCGGCCTTTGGTCAGGCCGATTGGGTGGTTGTGGCCTTGGGTCGGACCGATGGATTGTTGTGGCCTTTGGTCGGGCCGATTGCTTGGTTGTGGCCTTGGGTCGGGCGATTAGTTAGTTACGGCCTTGGGTCAGTGATGGATTGGTTGCGCCTTGATTGGGCCGATTGGGTGGTTTTGGCCTTAGTGCGACCATGGTACATGATTTGAAGAGAAAACAAGTAATTCATAGGCAAAGGTCGATAGTTTATCCAAACAAGGTTGATATAATCCTAGTATCCAAGGCATAGGAAGTAGCTCCAGGGGATATAACGGGTAAGGTACCGAACGTTTAGGCATGTTTGGCAGTACCAAATGGTTGGTTTGGTTGAGATAAATGTCACGGTCTCGGTCTAGGCAAAGCTGGTCGGCTGATCAATTCAAGTATCCTAGTCATGCTAAAACACGAACAGGTGAGCTCAATTGAACAAACAACTACATGATGGGTGGATAGAATCATAATTTGTGGGCCTCGGTCGAGGTACTTAATTGGTGTGGCCTTGGTCGGGACAATTGGTTGGTGTACGGCCTTGGGTCGGGCTGATTGGTTGGTTGTAGCCTTGGGTCGGGCCGATTGGTTGGTTACGGCCTTGGGTCGGGCCGATTGATTGGTTGCGGCCTTGGGTCGGGCCGATTGGTTGGTTGCGGCCTTGGGTCGGGCCGATTGATTGGTTGTGGCCTTGGGTTGGGCCGATTGGTTGGTTGCGGCCTTGGGTCGGGCCGATTGGTTGGTTGTGGCCTTGGGTTGGGCCGATTGAGTGGTTACGGCCTTGGGTCGGGCTGATTGATTGGTTGTGGCCTTGGGTCGGGCCGATTGATTGGTTACAAAGGTGAGTGTTATCAATATAAATACGTGAAAATATTTATATTTTTAAGGAAAACACAACACATGATAGGTTATGGTAGGGGATGGTCGAGCTAACCTTGGGAGACCCCATGTCTCCTAAGTGCTGCCTACATAGCCCATTGCACAAAGCAAGGAGGGGCCTCAGACTGATGTAGTTCTCCCTTAGGACCAGGGAGAGGTGAATTCAGGCAATTTGGTTGTGGTTAAGCAATTTATTGGTTGGTAGAGTAATGTTGTTGGTGTTGGTGTGGGTATAGGTGAAGTGAGGGTTAACTTACCCAAGCATAGGAAACCATGTCCTAATTAAGGTCAACACACAATCCTAGATTCGGGTAAAAGAGGCAAAAGTGTCCCATAGTTGGAAAGAGCTAAACGAACCACGTATCATTGTAGGATGAGCTTGAATCCCTAGGTACCTTGCATAGGTGAGAAGTCGATAGGTGAAAAGAGTTGTATAATCACAATATATCGATATACGCACGTCCCTTGAGTTTTGTTATTGTGAAGAATGGTGAGGAGAGGTGGATGGTATAGCTGGGGCATAGAGAACTTGTTATAAGGTGATTATTTTGACGAAAGAGAACCAAACCAAAATAGACAAGTCCATGACTCAAAAGTACTTTTGAATACTGCTTTGATTTTTTGGATATAGACTGATCGATGTGGGAAGTCTATATGGGATATGCATTTTGTTGTTCTTGAGGTCTTCATGAAGCTGATCAATGTGAGAAGCTTCTGATAGAGGTTGACTTTGTATAGCTATCCTTCGAGGGAGTAGTCTACTTATAGTAGCAGACGTGGCGTTGCACATAGCTGTCCTTCGAGGGAGCAGTCTAGTTATAGTAGCAGATGCGAATTTACACATAGTTGTCCTTCGAGGGAGCAGTCTAGTTATAGTAGTAGATGCGGCTTTGCACATAGCTGTCCTTCGAGGGAGTAGTCTAGTTTATAGCTTGGAGGTCTAGATGTCTGTTTGGCATGAAGCATCTAGTTTTGCAGGAAGTTTGACTCAAGAATATCCTAGAATTGTATAATTGAGAACTTGTTATTTTGATACTTTTAAGTCATGGACCAGACTAAAAAGGAGAAGGCCTCTTTAAGAGGAGGTGATGATCAAACCACGTGGGTTTGATTTTACTTTGAGATGCACGAAAAAAAGGTGTATGAGGTGGTAAAAGAGCTCAAGGGATGAGCGCAAGGTGGATAAGGAGTGATGTAACACTAAATTCAACAATAGAATGGTCGGAAATGCAAGGCATTAAGGGTTTAGGCTCAAGTTTACCATTAAGCGAAGCTAAATGATAAGTACCTGATCCGTAAGTGTGAGTGATAATATAAGGCCCAATCCAATTAAGAGAAAATTTTCCACGTTTCCTCTTTTCTAGTTTGGTTATATGTTGATTCTCTTTGAGGACAAGATCACCAATTTTAAAGGTACGCTCATGAATTCACTTATCATAAGCACACTTGATGTGCTTTTGATAAATTTGAAGGTGGTCAAGAGCGGTAAGACGACACTCGTCAAGAAGCTCCAATTGGGCTAACCGCTCTTGGTGGAAGTCATCATTAGTGAGAATATCCTAGAGAGATATTCTGAGGGAAGGGATTTGTATTTCAAGAGGCAAGACAGCCTCGGTACCATACACCAAAGAAAATGGTGTGGCATTAGTGGAAGTACGAATGCTGGTATGATAAGCCCAAAGGGCAAAGGGGATGTGATCATGCCAATTTTGACCAAAATCATTAACAACTTTCATGAGAATTTTGGTTAAGGTTTTGTTAGAAGATTCAGCTTGACCATTTGCTTGTGGATAGTAGGGTGATGAGAAGCTAAGTTTGATACCAAAGTTGTCACAAAGGGCTCATAACAGCTTATTTTTGAAAGATTTGCCATTATCGGTTATCAAGCGATGAGGAACACCGAAATGGAAAATAATGTGATGATTGATGAATTCAACAATTTTCTCCTTTTTGGTTGAAACGAGTGGAATGACCTCCACCCATTTAGTGTAATATTCGGTTTCCGTGATGATCCAACGGTGATGTTGTGAAGAAGGTGGATGAATCTCACCAATAAGGTCCAAACCCCATTGTGAGAAAGGCCAAAGATCTCGTGCGACCTGTAGCGGATGGCTGGGAGTATGTTGAAGGTTGGCATGCTGTTGACACATAACACAATGCTTAACATATTCACAGCAGATTTATTAAGAGTAGGCCAATAATATCCTAGGTGAAGGATCCACTTGGCCATGGCAAAGCCACTAAAGTGCCCACCACAAATTCCGTCATGGACTTGTTGGATGGTATGAGTGACTTCAGCGCTGGTTAGACATCGAAGGAGGATACCATCGAAGCCACATGATGACATAACGAGAAAAACCTTTAAGAAAAGTTCTTTTCCATTACTACTAAGGTCGGTGGGAGAACAGAGTTTGTAAGGTAGTCACGAAATTGGTGATACTGTGTATCTTCATGCGAGTCAAGATGCATTATTTACCATACAAACATCCGGACTAAGTAAGATGGGGCAAAGAGTTGTTGGACCAAGACAAATATGTCGAGTCGAGTTGGTGATGCAGAATTTGCAAGGCCAAGCAAGCCATAGTATCCGCAAATTTATTAGTTGAGCGTGGAACGGTTTGATAGTATAATAGGTAAATAAGGTCAAAAGTGAATCTACGTAACATTTTTACTTTTGAAGTTCCTCATTTTTACATTGGTAGATGCCAGTAACTTGATTTACTACCAATTGAGAGTCACTAAAAATGTTAATAGACTTCACACCTAAGTGTAATGCAACGTGGAGACCCAGAACAAGGGCCTCGTATTCCATTGTATTGTTAGTGCAGGGGAAATCGAGCCTGAATGAAAGAGGCATAGGTTCACCTTCAAGAGGAATGAGAACAACGCCCGCCCCTCTACCACGCTGGCATTTAGATCCATCAAAGAAGAGAGTCATCGGATAAGATGCATCACTGAGTGAAAGAGTTGCGATGAGTTCATCAGGGAAAGTAAAATTGGTAAATTGTTCCCCAGGTAAAGGGGCTTCCACAAGTTGGTCTGCGATAGTTTGTCCTTTGACTGATTTCTGGTGTACAAACTCAAGGTCGAGGTCGGCGAGGAGCATAAGCCATCGGGTGATGCGTTGGTTTAGATGAGGTTTGGCGTACATATAATGTATGGGGTCAACGTTGGTGATGACAAAATTTTTGTGATTCAGGAGGTAATGTCGGAGTTTGGTGGCCACGAATGATAGGGCTAGGCACAACTTTTCGACATGTGTATACCTAGTTTCGTAATCCACAAGAGTACGACTTATGTAATAAACTGCTTGTTCTCGATGCTCGGAGTCATGATGTGCAAGCATGGCTCCTACAACATGGTCGGTGGCAGAAAGGTAAAGGTAGAAAGGGCGATTGTCCTGAGGTGGGATAAGCATGGGTGGCTGCAATAGATAAGTTTTAAGAGCCTCAAAGTCTTTGTGGCACTCCTCGCTCCATTGAAAAATAATGTCCTTTTTAAGGAGATGATGGAAAGGTTGACATCGATCCAAGAGTTGTGAGATGAAACGACGGATAGATTGGAGTTTTCCCTGCAAACTATGCAATTGTTTTAGGTTAGTGGGTGGGGGCATTTCTAAAATAGCTTTGAATTTAGCGGGGTCGACCTCAATGCCACGCAAAGAGACGATAAAACCAAGGAGTTTTCCCGAAAGGACACCAAAGACACATTTCTTTGGTGAAGATGAACACAAGATATGTAATAGGTGATCAAAAACAATGGTTAAAACATTGAGATGTTCACTACGATGTTTGGATTTTCCAAGAAGATCTTCGACATAATCCTCAACGATAGTGTGCATAATGTCATGAAATATGTAAGTCATAGCTTTGTTGATAGGTTGTACCAACATTCTTAAGGCCAAATGGCATGACACGATAGTAGAAGGTGCCCTGGGGGTAATAAAGGTGGTTTTATGTTGATCGGTCAGCCTACTAAAATTTGATTATATCCCGAGAAACCATCCATGAGAGAAAGCATCTCATGGCCCGCAGTGAGATCGACAAGTTGATCAATACTAGGTAGGGGGAAGTCATCCTTTGGGCAAGCGAGGTTAAGATCCTAGAAATCTGTACATATCCGAAGTCCCCCCGTCGCTTTAGTGATAGGTACAACATTAGAAATCCATTGCGGATAGTCAATAGGTAAGATGAAAGAAACAGAAAGGAGTCGTTGAAGCTCTTCTTTAACCAAGAGGGCAATGCGTGGATGCATTTTTCTCAGCTTCTGTTTAACTAGTTTGGAGTCTAGTTTCAGAGTGATGTTATGGACAACAATGTCAGGATCGATTCCTGGCATGTTGGCATAGGACCAAGTGAAAGCTTGATTGCGGGCACGGAGAAAGGTAGTGAAGGTGGCTTGTTCTGATGCGTCGAGAGATTGTCCGATCTTTACAATGTGAGGATCATCTTCCATGTGGATGTTGATTTCTATAGTCGAATCATTCAACATGGTTTGGGTTTCAGATGGTAAGGTGTGTTGAATATAAGAGTCATCCGCACCAAGGTAGGTGAGGATGGAGTCATCATCTTGGCACTCCACAACATTAATCAAAGGCAAGTCTTCTTCGATCATGTCTGATACAAAAGGGGGAGAGAAGATGGGTCTTCACCATCGCGTTGATAAGTGAGAGGACCTAGGAAGATAGCATTCACGAAAAAAAAAAGTTAGGAGGGATAGATTCCGGGTCTATCAACTCCGTGGGTGAAGGTGGTAAAATGGACGATGATTGTTTGGAATGGGTGACTTCATCATCTTCCAGGATACAATTGACACGAGGTTTCTTTAGTGTAGGTGGTTCAAAAATCCAAGACCACTACGATCTTTTTGTTTGTGTGTAGTCATGGGAATAACCGTATGTCATCCTTACTCATAAAGACTGTTATCCCGTAAAATTGACAAGGGCAATTTTATAGGTAACCCAATGGAATTTTGTTCTGGTCCCTCGTCAGGGACTCCTTTGCATTCGGAACGTTGCAAAATCCCTTTTCGGGAAATCTAGTTTTCCGAACTTAGCCATTTTTGGTCCTTTTTGGTTGGGCGCACCTTATGTCTGTGCAACATAGATTAACTATGTGCCCCCTTCATTTCCTTTGGCGCACCCTTTGAAGTGTCGACACACATTTTGGTGCACCTCCTTGTGTTGCACCTTTCTTGCACATGCCAAGGTGCATGCGCCTTCGTGTCAACAACATTTTTGTTGCGCCGTGTTTTGGTGCACCAAAGGCACACGTATTTCTGTGTTGACAGTATTTTTGCTGCACCAAAGGTGCACATAACAATGTGTTAACACGTGTTTTGGTGCACCAAAGGGTGCAAGGTTTGAAGTGTCGACAGGTGTTTTGATGCGCCTCTTCAAAAAGTGGTTGGCACATTTATTGCACCCTTGCCTATATATAGGCGCATCCACCCTATCACTTTCACAATTTTAAAATCACACGTGATAGTTTTTATCCCTCTGCACCTGTCAGCGACACCTGTCGTCCTCGTATCGCATTCGTGGACCCCGCTTCATCTCTCACGTTATATATTCCAGGTAGGTGGTCTTTTTCCTCCTATATTTTTGTTGGTTGTTGTTTGTTTGTGTAGTAGGTGGCATAGATTTGTCGAACCCCCTCCTACTATTCTTGTTGTCCTTCTCTCTTCCTCCTCTTTCCAGATCTGCTGGTAAGGAGGACTCTACCTCAGAAAAATCACTTGGCTCTTTTCATTGTGTCCTCTCCACTATCCAAGAAACCCTGCAGAAGAGGCTTAAAACTCATGCAAACCCCTCCAGAGAAGGAACCAAGACTTAAAAATTGATAAACTACGTTTTTTACCCTTTGGCGCAATCACCACCCTTGCAACATGAAGCACAGTCATGCCAACGGCGCATCCACCATGCTTGCTGCATAAAAAATAGTTGCGCCCTCAAAGTGCACTTTCCTTGCTTGCAACATCCCCTAATCTTGCACCCTCTTGGTGCACCAAACTCATGTGTAACATTGCAAAAACTTGCGCCATTGGTGCACCCTGCATCCATGCAACACCAACCTTACTTGCGCAAAGTATAAAATCATAATGCAGGGCGCATCCCACATTCTAGATAACACGTTGCCATGCAAACCTTTCATGTGCCATGCCAAGTTCCCCTGTTGCACACAAAAAGATGATGTTACACGCACTAAACCTATGCCCTTTGGCACATCCTGTACCCGTGTAACATGAAAAATATCTGCGCCCGTTATAAAATACATATAAATGGCACAGTGCACTTCCACTTGCAACAACAAAAATGTCATCTGCAATATCCATGCGCCTTGCACCCTTTGGCGCTGATTTGTCCCTTGTAACACCATTTTTCTATGTGCCATACTATTTAACCCTGCAGCCTGCAGTGTTCATGCACCCTACGCCCTGATGCCTTAAAATTGCTAACTCTTCCTTCTGTCAATGCTTTAATGGGAGATCAAACAGCTAACATGACTCTTCTGCGTTGGGTTTCACTTCTTCTTCTTGCAGATCAGCAACTGAGTTCAGAACTACATATGTCTACATCAAGCAAGAGACCAACCAAGTCTAAGGGCAAAGCCAAACTTACAGAGGAAGAGATGAAGTATAAATATCAGAGGGTCAGGATGCCCGAATCCCAGGCAGAATGTGACCTAGATATAAGAGACTCTGAGCTTGGGCACATTGATATGGAGGATTTCTGGGCCAGAACCAGGAGGGTCACAGGAAGTCCCTGGATGGACAAACTGGTAGGTAGTGGCCTACATTTTGCTGGGGGGATCCCAGTCAGTGCGATAAACAACGAATTCATGATGGTAGTGGCCCACTGCTACAACAAAGACACGAGGTGTGTCCAGAATGAGAAGGGCGAGGTCGTGATCAACCTCACTGCCGGCACTTTGAAATTATGCTTGGCATCCCTCACCATCAGCACTTTGTGGCCGTAAGCCAAGAAGACTGCAACAAGGCTTGGGAGGAAAATGAAGACCAGTGTATGTAATTGATGAATGAGGTATACCTGAAAAACAAGAAGGTGGTAACCAGATGGCCACAAGTCATTCATCGCAGCGATTTCTCCGAGGAACTAAGTGATACCATCACATTCCTAAGCAAAGTATTTGGGCTTTCTGACGCCCACTACTTTCATAAATGGATGCTTAGGTACCTAGAGACAATGAACAAAAATGTGCCAGATCAACACTTCGAGTGGGCGGAGATCATAAGCAGCACTATATCCGAGTAGCTCCAACAACTCACCACAACGGGGAGGTTCTACATGAACTCCTACATAGTTTATGTTGCAGCCTCGGAGAGGGATTATCCAGCATTAATGCGATGTGGGGTTTGGCCCCAAGTGAAAATATATGAATACTATCCAGAGCTGAAGCTGGAAAACAGTATTTCTCAGTTTACAAAGATTAATGACGCCTTCTTCTACGGCATCATCTACCTTTTGAGGCCAAACATGACTCATGGTCGAACGACCAAGAGCATTGTTGCAGCAACGGAGAAGTGGGGGGCCGTATTCACGCAATTTCCCACCTTCACCTATCTAAGGGCAGCCAACTTCTTGGGGGAACCCACCAAATTGCCAAGATATGTTGGCCCCAAGCTGATCATGTTGGAGCTATCCAAACAACTCATAACCTACCATGAAAAGTGCTTAAAGAGAAAGAAGGGTGGAACTCCTTTCCCCCTCACAGTGGGTAGGTACACTTGTCTTTCCCACCACAAAGCCCGGGAGATGTTTGCAGAGCTGGAACTACTCAATCTAAAGCACAAATTCCCGGCGAGGCCCACTTTCAACCCAAGGAATTGCCTTCCTAGGGCCAAACTCAATCCAATCCACATTCCACAAATCGAGGATATTTATATCGACCTTTATCATGAGGTCAAGCTCAGAAGGAAAGATCAATCCCACTTGGCTTTGGCCGAAATCATTCAGTACGGCGTAGCCATCATCCCAAAAGGTTATCAAACTGCTGATCAAGAAGTTGATCAAGTATATCTTGACATGGATGGGGATGACTGGCCGTTTGTTGTGATCGACAAAACTAAAGTGCCTCAAATAATAGAAGAAAGGGTCAAAGAAACTCTACGGAGAACAGAGCACTGGTGCAGGATGAATGGTTTCATCTACCTCAGAGTTGATTTCACCACATCTCCATTTGCAATGCACCTTCCGGACCAAATCATCTACCAAAGAGTAGAGGAAAAGAGAAGGAGGGTGATTTAAGCTCTACCCAAGAAGAGGCCCCGAGAGTCCCCTCTTCGCGTGCAAGAACAAGTTGTAACTCCGCTTCTCCGGAGAAAGAAGCAGCCAAGATGTTCCGATGGGCACATCCACTCAGGATGTTGCCACTATTGCAGAATCATTGAGGTCTCTTCTATCCCTTCTCCCTCTCTTCCTTCCCCTCCTCGCGTGACCCAAGCGACCATTCCTTTGGTCGTATCCTCTCCCCCATCTTCTACTATTCCCCCTTCCTCATCATCCATCTTCTCTTCTCTCGCGGAGCTGTCCCCCACCATTTCTTCCCTCATCTCTCAGCTCCCTTCCATTTCCATGTCTTCCTCCCCTGCAGTATCTCTTCCTCCCGTGAGCACTTTCTCGGCCTCCCTCTCAATGCCACCTCCAAGTGTCTCAACGCACTTTCCCTCTACTGCTGCAGCTTCTCCCTTTTCTACTTCCGGCCCCTCTCCCATAAGTCCAGCATGGATCTCTCAGCACTTAAGCCAACAAAAGAGGAAAGTTCCCATCACACCGATGGACTTCTCCGTCATCCCATCAAAGGGGGCCAAGAAGAAAAATCCTCAGAACCCTTCTCTCTCAGTGCATCGGAGAGAGAGAGTAATGGAGATAGCGTATCCCAATCCTTTAAAGGATAAAAAGGATCTCTCTTTGACAGATTATATAGTGACCCAAGTCACAATGGGGACATCTTCAGAAAGCCTTTAGGAGAGGCCCTATCTACGCTTGACGCCTTTGCAAGAAACTCTAGGAAGCAAAGGAAGAAAAGAGGTCATTAAAGGAGCAAAATAAACATCTTCTCTGCCCTGCGCGAAAATGGGCGATGAACCTCCTACAACTACCACAAAACTCCCGAGCCTCCGAGCCGAGGATAAGATAAATAAATATGCCAAAATCGGTGAGCAGGGTATGGCATTTTCTGCCTGGAGGAGCCAAATCCTCAAGGAAAGTGAGGGAGTAATAGCCAAGTTCACCAGTTTGTATCAGAATATCAGTCGGGTGAACAAAGAGCTCCAGTGATAGCAGGACCCATCTCTGAAGAGCTGGACCATGCCAGGATGTAGCATGAGACCTTTCAGAAAATGCTTGACTGTTCAGTCAAAGATCTGGTCAAGTTCGGCGTCTTTGGTCACCCCCAGAGCCCTCAAAAAAATCCTTTCTACTCTGGATTACCGGTCGATCAGTTGGAGTTCGTCCTAGAAAAGATTGACAAAATCAAGGAAGAAGCCCGGATGTAATGCAAAGCAAATGGAGAAAATTTTCCTGAGAATGTCTCTAGGCTTGCTCACTCCTTCTTTCACCTTAAGAAAGGTTGATGAAACTATTCGGATCTTTAAGGAGATCGTTTATGGGTCGGGACCGAAGTTACTTTCGATGCCGAATCCATCAACAACCCGTCACGCTATCGTGACTTCATAGGGCACACGATAGACACGAAAATGAATATTCTAAGCTCTTAGAAAAGCTCACGAGATGAGCGGGAGACTTGCGAGGCTATCAGTGATCGCCATAAGGATCCTTCCCAGGATCAACTTCAGCCCATGATCAGCAAGTTCATGGAATATCGTGCCCAGTTCCACATCACGTCTCCCGAGTAGCAGCAAAAGCAGGATACCCCCTTTCACCGCACGACGATGATGAATAGTTTCATTCTTCTCGACCTTCTCTTTGTAAATATCTAAAGTATGTTGACACAAATGATGACATCATCCATGTTGCACCATGGGATGATGTCATCCACCAAAGTTGTCAAAAGTCAACAAATGACTTTAGGATATTTTGTAAGATATTTTGTAATTAAGTGGTTGGTTTGTTTTTGCCTTCTTTTCTTCTCTTCTTCTATAAATACTAGAATACTTGTTGTATTCAAGGGTGGATACTTTTCAGATGAGAAATAGAAGTAAGAAGAAAAGACTTTGAGCTTTTTGTAACAGAAACAAATATTAATACAATATTTAGACTTTGTGCTGAATACATGTGTTTTACATCAGACCTTTCTTATGTTAGATCTGTATGATTGTTCTATTGAATCTACTTCTACTTTGTTGTCATTTATTCATCAGTATTGCTTTATTCGTCTATGCAAGTAGGTTCAGCTTTTACTAACCCAAATCATAGACCTTCTGACCTTTCTACTTTGGAATTCATTTCTTTTCTCCCTTCAGATCTTTCCTATCTCCCCACCTCGTTTCTTTCCCTTCTTTTACAGTTGGAAATACCTCTACTGGGATGAGATCCCAACCCCTGAAGGTAGAATATTGTGAGACTTGCACAAGATTCCTACTGGTAGAATAGCAATAAACTAGTTTCGCTTTGCTGACTCAAAGAGGGGCTATGCCCTGCACACTGTTGGCTCGTCTATCCATAGATCTATCCACCCGAAAATTTTCATACTAACAAGATCGAAACCAAAAACCCTTCCAAGCATAGCATGTCAGGAAGGTGAGGGCAAAACGACGGTTGGTTAGATATTGAAAATCTGATTGGAAGGGAATCACACCAAGGGGAGGTTCGGGGGTGATAGAGGATGCGTCGACACCCCCATACGTTAGGTTGGTGTGGAAATTAGGTGGTCCGTAGGAGATCACCTCCCCCACATGACGATCATAGGTAGGATGTGCCTATAATTGTCCATACTCTTGTGGGGTATGGAAGGTGCTAACGTTGTATAAGCGGTACTCCCCCAACATAAGGCATTTAAAAATACCTACCAAGGGATCCGAGGTTGGGATGTTATCCACGGGAAAGGAAGAAGTATTTGCATCGGTGGTTTCATTGGTCGAAGGAGTGGGTGCAAATGTAAGGTGGATGGTTGAGGCGTGGTTGAAGTAGATGGTTAGGTTGGATCAATGGGTGTCTTAACGGTACAAGCACATCATTAGGGCAGTATAACATATTGCAGGTTTTGAAGGGGGAAGCGTCAGCTGTGATGGTGTATGACTTCCCTTCATACTCAAATTTGATGCATCTATGTAAGGTGGAGGGAATGCATCCCATAGCCCGGATCCAAGGGCGGCCTAACAACATGTTGTATTAGAATTCTCCCTCAAGGACATAGAAGAGTTTGGGTAAGGTACGTGGCCCTACATGAATGTTAAGGATCACGGTGCCTAGGGTAGAAGTAATAGCATCGTTGAATGAATGCAACATGGTGGGGTTGGCACACATGCAGCTAGGAGGGATATTCATCTGTTGGAAGGCTTTAGAAGAGATGATGTTTAGGCTAGCACCCCCATCGATCATAACACGACATACCCAGATGTCCCGGACGTAAGCCAAGATGAAAAGAGTGGGATCAGGATCTTTTGCACCAAAGATGACAATTTATTCTTTAGAAAAACTGACACCAATGGGCTTGCCATACAGGATAGAAGTGGTTATGGAGGTAGGTTGTTTGGTGAGAGAAGTGACGTGGTTGGGTGTTAAGATGGAGGCAACGGGCAAGGTTTCATTAGGTAGGACCTCTATCCCTTGAAGGATCTCAATTAGAGCTTGTCGATGTGATTCAGATGTTTGAATGAGATCATAGAGTGTCATTTTTATAGGAGGTTGGTGAATTTTCTTGATCATAGTGCGATGGGCAACTCCATCAGAGACTGGATAGGTAGGTCCACAAATAATCACTTTAGGTGGTGGTGCGATCGGGATGGCGGAAGAAGAAAGAGAGGCCGCAGTGTGCTCTCTTTAGCTTTTCCATTATTTTTCTGACCTCAAGTAGCAATGCTAATCATGTTGATCTCATGAATGTGAGATGAGGAAGATGACAGGGATAAGTCATTGTTCTCGAGAGGTGGGGTTGCAATGATGATAGATTTTGGCGAGGCGGGGACAGGTGGTATAGGAGATTTTGGTAAGTTGTCCTTATGAGATTTTCTATCCGAGATAGGCAACTGGAAAAGGATGGCTTTCAAAGCTTTGCATCCTTCTACATTGTGTCCTGGTGTGCGGTGGTAGGCATAGATTTTAGATTCATCATAACCTATAGGTCGAGGTTTAGATGGATCATAGGGTCTGAGTGGGGGTAGGGAAATGGTCGCATCCCCTACCAGCATATCAAGGATCTTGGCGTAAGATCCTTTGAGTGGGTCAAATGCAAATGAGGCTATTGATTGAGTGAGTGAGATCATTGATTGTTTTGGTAATGGTTGGGTATGAGTGGTTCGTACGGGTGGTGGTTTAGGTAAGGGATTTTGATGATTGGGTTTAACTAGGTGTGGCTTCTTCTGCGCAGAAGTTATGTTTAGCTGGTTAGATGATGAGGCCATAGATGACGTGGTGGTAGGAAACAACCACGGGGAAAGAGGAGTGGTAGAAAACAAGTCCTTTGATGATCGAGTTTTCTTAGGGTTGGTAGGTAGGCAAGATACTTGGGGCGATGGTGTTGAGATGCCTGTGGATTTCGTATGGGTGCGAGAAGGTGCTTGGTTGTGTTTAAGAAGATGTGGGAGGCATGGTGTATTGAGGCAAGGTAGAGGGGTGAGGCCTGAATATAAAAGGTAGGTGTAACGATGAGGGTTGAAGCCGTGCTTGCTATAGTGGTGTGATTGGGACCAGGGTTTTAGTTGTGGCGAGGCATAGATTGGACTCAAGGAGATTGGGTCTATCTCCTAGGTGGATTAACGGCTTTATTTTCGGATAAGTCTAACCATTTAGGTGGGTGTGTCAGGCTAGGTATTGGTGAAGTCCCAAGCGTAGGGGAAGGTTTGGCTAGGTTGATAGAGGTGGATGAGGTATTTGGCAGAGATGAGGGGGGTGGACATGAGGACATAGGCATTTTGAGCTTTTGTAAAAACTTCGGGTATATAGTAGAGGTGTCTAGATTAGTCATCTGCATTTGAGTAGAGCATGGTGTATTCAAACATTCCCATAAGAGTCGTTTATCTTCTGGGGTGACAATCTTCACGTCTAGATGGGAATTTTGTTATGGAAGAGAAGTGGGCTATGATTCCAAATCACTTTGGGGGTGTGATATAGGGGGCGAATGAGGCACTTTATCAATGGGTGTTAAGAGGTCAACCGGTCGTTGGAAAGATTTAGGTGATGAAGAACTGATAGGGAGGAGGGCATGTTCTAGAGGATTCATCATGGTTAAGGAATTTGGTGATGTAGGCTCAAGGGGTTTCTCTTCTAAGGATGACAAAAAAAGTGATGATCCTTCTTCTTTTGCAGCAAGAGTGGTAGAAGAAGATGATTGGGAAATAGATAAGTTGGATAATAGCCGCTCACAGTCTTGTAGGGATGTGGTGTAAGAAGGCTCTTCTGTGAGAAGAGAACTCTGGGCGGTTGATTCCTTTATGGGTAAAGGAATAGCAGGGGCTATCCTCTTGTCCTGATGAAGGAGAAGGGGGCAAGGACTCCTGCATCGGTGAAGAGGCTCGATTCCAGATTTCCTTGATGGAAGCCCTTGGTTGGGAGTTGAAAACCACATGGATCTCATGCACACTCTTCTTCTCGGCTAAGGTTTCTTGGTTTTTGTTACTGGTAGAGGAATGGTTTGAAAATGGTTTGTTGAAGATTTTTAAATTTTGATTAGCAGGGACATTAGGATTATCGAGGGTTATAACCCCTGCATCAACCATTTTCTGCACTATGTTTTTCAACATCTTGCAGTTTTCGTGGTTGTGTCCCTTCACGCGATGGAAGTTACATAAGTCATTTTATTTATACCAAGAAGGTATAGCATGGGTGGAATCAAACCCGGAGTGAGGTTTAACAGGAGACAAGGTGATAGCTCCTGATTTAAGCAATTTTTCCAAGATTACATCATAAGTTTCTCCCAAAGGAGTGTACTTGATGGGCTCGGCTTTATACTTATAGGTGGATTTTGGCTGGGTATAAGATGGTGCTTGAGATTTGACCGTTACCACATGTACAACTCCTTTTGATTTCGCAGCCGATGCGTGAGAGTTGGTGGTGTTGGGTTTGTTAGTGGAGTCCTGGGTTTGGAAATTTGAGTTTTTGTTGCGCAACTTCAATTTCTCCTCCTCTAAGGCTCGAATCTCTAGTTTCCAAGCCATAGTAAAGGCCTCATCAAAGGTGTGGAAAGTTTGAATTTGGAGGGTGGGAGAAATGTGTTTAGCACAGGCCCACGTAAAGAGTTCGATGAGCTCAGCCTGAGGTAAGACATAAGTAAGTTGGTTGATGAGGCTCCGCCATCGTCCAATGAAATCTGCCATAGATTCGTCTTCAAATTGTCGGATGGCATAGAGATCGGTAATGGATACTTTCTTGGCAATATTGATGGAGAAATGATCCAAGAAATATTGGGCTAACTAGTTAAAGGAGAAGATTGAGTGCTGGGCTAAAGCACTGTACCACTCCAAGGCAGGTCCTGATAAGGACATGGGGAAGGTACAAGTAGTAAGGCATCGTCATGAGCAATCAGATAGCAAGCATGTCTAAATGATCGCAAGTGTTGTTAAGGGTCCTCCTTACTATTAAAGCGAGTAAATTTCAGTAATTCCCATTGAGGAGGATATGTATGAAGGGGGATAGAAGAATGAATAGGCTCCCGACAAACTTGCTCGTATGTCAGGGTGTTATAGCTTCCTGAAACAAAAGCCTCAAGATTTTGCATCTTGTCCATCATTTGTTTGATTAAATCATTGGTTGGGTTAGATGATGGTGTTGTCGTCGTAAATGGAGGAGGATTGGGCCAAGAGCCGCTACTAGACAATGGTGGGGCTAAATGTTGATAAGGTATCGATGATGAATGTGTTGGGGCGGCTGAATAAGGGTGTCCTATATAAGATGTTGAGGCCACCGGATGCGTTTGCGGAAATGAAAAGGTGGGCGGAGCCTGAGAGGGAAAGCTCATGTGGATAGGTGGTAGAGAACAAGTTATGAAAGAGGCAATCTGTGAGAGGGATGAGGTAGGGGCAGTGGACAGTAGTGATATGTGGGGCCCCAGATTAACCAAAGGAAGGCCAATTGGTGCAGTATGAACCACCAAAGCCGCTGAGCTGGGAGACGGGGCTAAGGATGAAGACAGTGAGGCGGAATTATTAGGTGGGGAAGGAGCTAAGTGAGCGGCTATACTAATAGGCATACCCAAAAGGAGCTGACCGTTGGGTGTACGGTCAGGGGTATGAGACAAATAATACTATACGGTGCCAAGATTAGCATCTAAAAATTTAGCAAAATCTGGATCTCCTACAGAGATCTTGGGAAAAAAATTGGTGTCTGTAGGATTCCCGTAGGATGCGAAGGGGTGACTCGAAAAGACATAGAACAAGCATGTGAAACCATGGCTATGCGCGTGTTTCGGGTGATAACAACCATGGACAAGAGGATACAGTAGGGAATTAGTTAATTAGGAATAGAAATAGCAACAAAACGTTGGAATTGGTAGGTTGTTGGTTTGTCAGGAACTGTGAAACACAGATCCGATATCGGTCTGGTAACCGATGTCGGTCAGACGGTAGCCGGCGTCGGTCGAGTAACCGATGTCGGTAGAAGAGGACTGGTGCTAGTCACTGTGAAGGCAAAGAGAGAATGTAAGAGGCTACTGGTTTGGGGATAACAAGGCTTAGTATACCCACCAAACTATCTGAAGTGATCACTGAGATAGGGTATAACAGAGAAACAAAACTGAAAGAAAAATAGAAAACAAGCAAGATGCACAAGCAAATCAAGAGACTAACCCTAGGATTAGTTTTAATCACTTTTGGGCTTATGCCTTAGACGCAAGATGATGTCAATCCTAAACAAAAGACCTAAGGGAGATGTCAAGTTTGTTTTGGCTTGTAAGGCTACCTCAATTGGGTGGAGGAATACCACGGAAAGGGGGATGTTTGAGATGTTGTGTAGATTATGATGTGATTTGGTATGTGTTGTGTAGTGAGAGTAAGATTAATTTCTCATCAATACCGTGGATATTACCCCCACATGTACGACCTGTTACTTAATCTACGTTCACTAGAATGAAAAATAGCAAGCAAGAATGTGATGCACATGTTTTAAACCCAAATCAAAAATGATATTTGATGAAGCAAAGAAAGAGAAGAGGTCAAGAAGATAACTTTCACTAATGCAAAGATGCGAAAGTAAGACAAGTTCTTTTACCAAAAGGACAAAATATTTTACGAATATTTAGAAGAGAGAAACAGCAAGTGTGCTCCCTACATGAAAACAAGCAAGAAAGAAAGAAACCCGAGAAGGGTCCCACCGGGCGTGCCAAAATGTTTCGCACAAAATTTTGTTCCAGAATAGAGTTATTTCTATCTTTTCATTCTCTTGAGAAATAGATAAGGGTTAGGGCTAGGAGGAATACTTGTTGAGTGTTGGGAAGGTGTGTGCGTACCGTAGAGAGATCAGACCGATTGTGAAGAGCTCCTTTTTGTCTAGGAAGGACTACCTATAAATAAGAATGCAAGACCACCAAATTTTCGTTAAACAATAAGTGAGGGAACTACCTTGGGCCCAGGAAATATTAGACTTCCTTTCGAAGGTGGTCAGTTCCCTTTTAATATAAATTAATGTAAATGATAATAAAGAAGCTATTGCAAAATCACGATTTAGGTACCTTGTTACTAAAAGCAATAGAGACTAAAGTACCAATAATAAAATGTCATGTTGTTTGTTTGGTCACTGGTTATTGATATGTTGAGATCAAGTTACAGGGATAGACCAGACTGGACATGAGATTGCTTTGAGGTGAATAGGTGAAAGGTTGGTTTTGGTATAAGTCACAGTGACCGATGCCGGTCATTGGATAACCGATCGCAGTTATAAAACCGGTACCGATAGAAAATAACCGATATCGGTAGGGGCGGTGATTTAGGGATTTTTAAATGGAGGTTGGTGTAAGGTGGTTATGAGGTTTGGAAGGTTGGTAGATGGTTGAGGGGAGTAGTAGGGTGATAGAGAAGACTCAGAGAGTGAGAGAGCTGTCTTTGGGGTAATATAGAGATGGATGACCGAAGGTTAGGTGCGGGTTATTTCGGGTAGTAGATCCAGGGAGTGAGCTTATAATCCCTATGAATTAAAAGTTCACAAAGTAGTGTCTAGAAGCATACAAGGTGATAAAAGAGACTACTTACTAGTTTCTGATGTGGATGCAGGTCCAAAGAATGCAGTGGTGAAGGCAAGGCCCAGTTGGGATGATCTAGCAATCGAAGTGATCTGATGAAGCTATCCTCCAACTCTCCCAAGGTTTGGATGAGTGTGACAATGCTCTAGTTGCTCAGTTCCAGTTTTGGGCTCGATGCTCCTCTTTGCAAACTCTTCTCTCCTTCTCACTTGTCTCTCCCTTGCAAATGGATTCGAGATCCTTTCATTTTGGTTGGGGGAGGTCATTTATAGGGAACCGATGGCGGTTACCTAACCGACGCCGGCCGCGTAGGGACCGATGTCGGTTAGGTCAAAGTTGGCTATTTTTAGTAAAATAGCCAACTTTCCCTCCTTTTCTCCCAAGGGGTCAGTTGTGGGCTTGGTCAAGTCATTATTAGGTTTGTTTTGATGCGGGTGAGGGGTGATGAGTCATGGGTGTGGGTCTGGACCAAGTCATAGGTCTTAATTAGGTTAGTTTAGGGTTAGGGCTAGGTCATAGTGAGGTGGCGAGGTGAGGTGGTAGGGTTAGAGATGTGGATTTATTAATTATAAGGTAATTAATAAATAATTAAGTGTGTAAGGTTTAGGTGGTGAGGTAGGGTTAGGTTGCGGGATGAGATACGGGGTACAGGGTGTCGTAAGACCCAAATTTGTGTTTACTGAGTCCCCTTTGGGCACCCTAATCCTCTTTGTACTTTCCTCTCACATTTTGGAAAATTTATAACCTTTTGTGCTTCTTATATTTTTGGAGGTTGTCCTTTTAGGGTTAGTTATGAAATTAAAGGAATAAAACCATATAAATATAAAGTTATGTGACCATAATGAGGCACCATGCACTAAGCACTATTTATCACCACATAAGATTGCATCCATCAAAGGCATATAAAGTTATGTTTGCATCCATATAGCTCCATGAAAAAGTATACATGACTATTTCATCTGCATCAAACTTCATTGGAGAGAAGTCTATTATTTACATGCACACATTTAATACATTATACATCTAGTTAGTAGCTCACTACTTTACAAAGTGTGACTGACGTAAGAGAACCTAGGGCACAATTACACACAAACACTTAGAACTATATTGGGTATGAGATGTAATGCAATGCTTAGTGATAAGTACATCAATTTTGAAGCCTAGACAATCTGAAACCTTCATATACATCCTTATTTTTAGGGTTTTGATGCTTTGTCCTAGATTTTGTAGATGTTTATTTCATTTCATGTTTACCAAAGTGCTTTGGTGATCATACAACAACATTCACGCGATAGGAAGTGAACATAGAAGAACATCCAATGACACTCCAGAGGATTTTTCTTGGTCATTTCCACGACCAAGGAACCCATATCTACAACCAGGGCACACATGGGTGCCCCTATCCCTCTCTAGCAATCCCGATCTATCTAGGCAGTCGAAATCATCACTTTCTTAGGCTCTTATGTGAAAGTTTCCTCCTCTTAATCACCTAGTCTAAAGTGTAGACACCAAATTTGGGTAACACTTCCCCTTCACCCCACATGTATATTAATTTAATCACCCAATGTTAAATTAATGCCCATGCTCACAATATTCATTATTTAATTACCTTAATTAAATTAATTTCCACCTCCCTAGACACCTCACCCCACCACCTCACTTAGACACCTCATCATGAACCTATTCTTAGCATGTTTCCCTTTTACTAGGAATCAATATCCACTCACCATAACTAACTAAGAATTAGTCATACCTACCTTAATTAACTAACACATAGTTAAACACTAAAATCACATGCCTAGTCTTCCTCTAACCACATTCACGCTTATATAAGTGCAACATTCCATTTTGATCTGGGATAATAGATAGAGCTCACCAAAAATATTGCCAAGATCTGTCACTTTTAGTAAACCTAGGATTTTCCACCTTAACCAATACTAGTCACCCTAAACCATTATTGTTTACCATATATTCATTTTGGTAACCTTGTTTGTGAGGTTGGAAGAATTATTCAAGTCTTGGAGAAGAGAGATCTGCATGCAAACATGCACTAGAGCACTCCTGCACATCCAGACACCCTGAACAAGAAACCAAGCACTGATATGAAAGGAAAGCATTCACGGAAACATTCTCGGGAAATAAATCCACAACATTGACCACTAGTTATATGGATCAACCATCACCTCCATCCAACAACCAGGTTTGCAAACACTAGTAAGTACCTTTAGATCTGCACCTTCCCATATTTATTTAGATTAGTTTCTTCATGTTTGTTTGAGGGTTTTAGTCTCCCTTACATCCCATCATCTCTCACCCTCCTAAAAATCCCTCCACCCAATCACCTACAACCTTTTAACCCCCCATACCTGACTCCAGACACCTCTAACTATCCCTAGCATTTCCATCTACCTCCCCATTACTTGTTCATTCTCTAGGAAATCTCAGAGAATCACCAAAACCCACCTTCACTAAGTTTCCACTAGCCCGACCCTATCGATTCCAGTTAACCCAAACCATTGTCGGTTTCCTCTTAACCAAAATTGGTCATACCATACCAACGTTGGTCTCTGTGTATAAAACCTGCCTATAATAGAAACCTCATACCTTTCACCCAAACAACCCAAATCACCTAAAGCTTGACCTTGACTTGTCCCCACCACTTTATTTACCTATCTGACTTCCAGATTTGATCATAACCTAGCCTTGTAAGATTATATTTGTTTATTGTACTTGAATGAGATACCTAAATCATATCAACTACAATAGGAAATTATTGGTTCATATTATTTCTTACATTAATTTGTTTTAAATAGTGGATTGATAACCATTTAGGAAGTATCACACTTCCCATATCTAGCATACGCTAGGAATTCCACTGACATATATTGTTTAATATTTCTTATGTGGTCTTGTTTGTATTCACAGGTAGTTCTTCCTAGCACAAAGGAATTTCTCGCAATCAACATTGGATCAGGAAATCGAAACACACGCACTCTATATTCTTCCTTCACTCATAAGTATTCCTCATCACCCTTACCTTATTTGTTTTGCTCTTATTTATGCAAACTATTTAGTGAAACATTTTGGCACACACAAGTTTAGGTTCTTTGCATTGTTCATTCTTAGGGAATCATTTTGTGTTTATTTATTTTTGAAATATATTTCACATTAAATCTTCTCCCTTGAAACATTCTTCTTCTCTATCTCTGTCTTAGTGACACTCATAGTTTGGATTAAAAATATTTTTTTGTATTGCATTAGTGAAAGACATACTCTTTCCTATTCATTATTTCTCTCATCAAATATAATTTGTGGATTTGGGTTTAAAATATTGTTGCATTTCATCCTTGTATGTTGCATTATTAGCTCACATTTAAAAATGAGGGAAACCTATATGTTGGAAGTCATGCCCAACTGATGGTTGACACAATTGAACCATAGAAAGCACATTTCTCTCTTCTCTCTCTTTTCCAAACCACACAAATTTGAATATACACATCTTCTTAAACAACATCCCACCCGAAAGAAGTTATCAACGATCACATGATTAGAGGATTGAAAGTAGGCACCCAAATGGTCTTTCTATCCAGGTCAAAACTTAGAGAAAAGAATTCCTCCACCATAACATAACTTGAAACCTCACCTTTAGATCTCCTTCTTTGTAGGATGCCTTTCCAACCAAAAAATCTATTCTAAATTTAATAGCATAAGCTAAAACAAACATAAATTCACTTTTAGGATTACGTGTTTTTCTTAGCTTTGTTCTTGACTTGCGTTTTGAGGTGTGAGTTATGATTCTTCATTTTTCTTCTTCCTTTCACACTCCCCATCATAGTTGGAGTATTCTGTTATTTCTGAGTGTGTCAGGACCTTATCTGGTCATTCTTAGACTTTTGGGTTGATCCTTTATCTAGTTTTAATTCACAAACATCCATTTTTCCTCATTTCTTCTCATTTCACAATAAGGCATAGGTCTAGTGACCGTTGCCATTTTAAATTTCACCATCGTAGGTTTACCTAACCGGTGTTGGCTCGAAGCTGGTTTTGTTATTTTACCTAAAACAACCTTCATCACCTATTATTTTCTACTTTTGGTCCTTAGGACACCATCATATCACCTAACATTATGATATCTCTGACAAATACAATTTTCCCAGATTCATATTCATCAATTTTGTTTCATTTTCTGAAACTGGTACTTTTCACAGTGACTCGGTATCGGTTATCATAGCCATCGTCAGTTCACTGTAACCGTCATTGGTCATACTAACCATTTTTGGTTTGTGTGTTTGAATTTTAATCAAAATATTGAATGATTTCCTCCTAAACTTTGTATTTCTCTTCTTCTATTGTTTTTACGTATGTCATTTACAAAATACAATCTTACCAGGTCAACACTAATTGACATGGTGTTGGCTTGCATAAAAACTAACGCCCTTGTGTTTTATGTCACCGTTAACCACTCCCACCTAGTCTATCACCACCATCCATCCTGTCACCTATGGATCTGACTCAGCCTATCCCCATCGCTACAGAGTGACGAGGAGTTCGCAAGACTCCTTGATCAGAATCCCATTGCCTTGCAATACTATCTTGCCCACTCATCTACTCGGGACTCCTCAGGATAGTTAATATATGATATGCCCATGTCTATCCCTCCTTCCAGTAGCAACCACTTCGCATTAACTACCACTAGTTCGACGATGCCCTCATTTGCATTACCCCTCGTGGTCTCTCAATTAGGTTCCACCTCTACCATAACCGCTTACCCCAATGATATATGTTGCACATGTGGCATCAACCGTTCCTTCACCGACTACTTTGAGCATAGCCCCATCTCCCCCCCTTTTCCTCATATGTACTAGTTACATCACAACCACCTCCAGTGTTGGCAACCCACACCCCTTTCCAAAATATGGTTCTTTCTATCCCTCAGTCTCTACCACCCATTACCATGAGAGTCATTGTGACCACCCCACCTATTTACACACATCATCAGTAGCCCCAATTTTGTCTGTAAACTATTCGGGGTACATTCCACTAGTATTTGTACCCCCTTTATATTTTTCATATTCCACACCCTCATGTATTGGGATGCCATCTACATCATACACCCATTATCAACCTCCCTTTACTGCGGAGGCACCCATTCCTCACAACCCACCAATGACCTCATTAGGATGATGATGGAAAAGATGTAGACATTAGAAGCATCGGTTTCGGCTCTCGTAACTCCTTGACCTATGACGAAATCTGTAATGATCCTATTCATCCATCCATTCCTATTCACATGTATCCTATGTATTGGGAAATGCCTAAATACAACCATTATAACATTAAAGAAGACCAGTAACAACACTTGTGGTCATTCAAGAATGGGAGCTACCGATTTCCCATGATGATGATTTTATCTTACAAACATTTCCCATGTCCCTAACTGGACCCACCTTCGAGATTGGTACAAAATTTTACCTAAACATTCAATCAACTCCTTCAACTAAGTGGCTCGGGCATTCCTAAACCACTTCTCAATCAATGTAGCCAATAAGGTCACCATGACTGACCTGTATTCGACACGACAATATGAATACAAATCTAACATAGATTTCATTTCCCATTGGCGAGTTTTATCAACCAATTAAAATTCCAGCTACCTCAAATTGAGCTTATTGAGTTGTTCACTAGAGCTTGTGCGGACACATCTCACAAAATATGTAGGTATAAAACTTCTAAACCTTTTACAAAGCATTCACTATGGCACAAAATATGGAAATTTGTGCCATTAAAGAAAATAAAATCCAATTATGAAACAAGAACACCCCATTCAAATCAAATGATTCTTCTTCATCTTCAAAACCTCAAAATAACTATTCAAAGGCCAATGGATCTACCAACATGGTAGTCCTCAAGGCGGGTCCACCTCATCCTTATAATCAAGCCCAACCTTCTTCCAATATTTCCCTGTCCAAGCCTTTTAGCTCCGATGGGAGCAACAAAAGTACACATCAATTAGAGAACCCTATTCTTCAGTCTTATAAAATCTTCTTAAAGTTGGAGCCATTACACTTCCCCATAAAACCTCATACAAGTTTTGATCCCATTCATCCTATGCCTACATGGTATAACAAATATGACTACTATAATTACGATAGTGTCAAAGGCCATAGTGATGGTAATCGTATAAGTTTCAAGAACATTCTCAGAGATGATAGATAATAGAGACCTCATCATGGATAACTCCGAACGCACCGGCAAATCAAAATCTGCACATCTTTAAAAATTCATTCCCTAACCATAAACCATTGTCTAATCACAATGGTGAACCTTAATCCAACAATAACAATGTATGTTAAGTCCACACAATTTTTGACATCATACTAGCCGTTCCTCAAAACCCACATATTTATTCTATTGAGGAAATTCTTGCACGAGTTCCTCTACTCACGAGAGGAACATACATCTTCCACTCCTTCACCCAGAGAGGAGTCCCCTTTGTCTCTTCCTTTAGCCATGCAAGAACCTACATTTTCTACAAATGCCATTTCACTTTCTACCTCACAATATATTGAACCATTAATGCTTTCCATTCTTCCATCCATAGGGGAATCATCATCGCCTTCTCCTCCACCAAGGGAGAAGTCTACCTCACCCTACCCATTATCTCTCCTACCCATGGGAGACTCGTTAGACATGTCACTACCTATTAGGGGCAGTTCTTCCTCGGCATCCCAAGACCCCATTGACATGATCTCGACTCTTTTACCTACAGCATCTCGAGGATATCCAATTCCCTATCTCACAAACATATTTTACAAGGATTGTAACAAAACCAACTCCATCTTCTTCTACAATAATCATGTTTTCATAGTTGACCAATTTCTTAGATTATGTTGATAATTCCATGTTGTGGTGACGTCTTTGGCTCCCATTTTTGACCCAAATGCAACTGTTTCCTGAGGATACTTCCATGATCTACCCAAAGGTATTTCCAACAACTAGTTCAAAATTGAACATGCATATTGAAGTAGATTATTCTTCATCATCCCTACCTACATCCAAAACTTGACCCACAACTAAAACCATTCCAAGACCTAAAACCTACCCACACCTATCTCCTCACCCGTATCTAGACCCATCACTACCTTGGGTGTCATGCCAACATCAATCCTTACTCACCCACCTATCAAATTGGACTTAGTCGCATCTTCCCAAAACCCCACCAACATTATCCCTCTGCCTAAAAAGAAGACCCAACCTTTTAGGTCACATACATCGGTCTCGCCACCACACCTTTGTCACCTTCCCCTTTCCATCCATCAACCCCGATAAAAAAGTCTCTATCTAAGGCTAGTCAAAAGCTAAACAACCTACTACTACCGCATCACGAGCCTTTGTTATGCCTCATTCACCCAAACATATAGCACCCTCACCCTCGCCCTCACCCGTGTAATTCTTACCACCTATACCTACACCAGTTATTATCCCCTCAACTCTACCTATATGACTTCAACCCATTCTTCCCACCCAACTTTAACCACCCACTTCCACCACAACTCAGTTGTCCCCATGGGTAACCCATCCTCTTCCACCATCTACTTTCCCTTCTACATCCCATACTCTTGTGTCACCTTTACCCAAGAAGGTGCAACCCAAAGATAAGAACCCACTACCCTCCAATAAGGTAGTCAAACCAACAAAACCTTCCATTGCTAGTTCTTCTACCACATCTTTACCCAAACAAATGCCATCAAAACCTAAGACAATACCACTTACCAAACTAGTGGGCCAACCCATTCCTCCTCCTATAAAACCTCTTCCCTCACAATCATCTACACCCTTACCCAAACCCATGCTCACATCCCATTGTGATTCGTTAGCAGGGTCCTACACCAACATTTTAACCAATCTCTTAGAGACTTCCGTCATCACATTACCACCGCTTTGACCTTACAATCCTCTCAAACCCAAACCAAAAGGGTTTGATGAAACCAAGATTTGTGCCTATCATCGTGTGCTAGGACATGATGTAGAAAATTGTAAGGATCTATAGACCGTTCTTCTCTAAATTTTTCCTCTTAAAAAAACTTAGATGATGATGACCTTCTCGGATGAGGACCATGTTCCACCTTCACTTGTCATCACACATCATCATCCATTTCTACTTCAGGACCAACATCTTTGTCCCCACAATCCTTTTTCCACCTCCAAAATTCAACATCAACATGGTCTCAGTATCGTAGAATTGGTCAAGTCAACACCCAAATGTTGGTGTGCCTAGATCACTTCACAAGGCTTTTCCCCATCATTAGGTTTTTTCCCATCACGTCATTACACCACTCATCCTACACCTTCTCCATTTACTACCTCCCCTCATATTAAGATGGTTCAAGGTTCCACATGTGCTCGTAAAGAAATAGGAAAAGAAAAAGCAACTAGCCTATAAACCAACCCTGTGTCCAATATACCATCTACACCCACACCAAAAATCACCATTCGAGGACCTACATACCCTATCTTTGATAGGGTCACCCATCGTGTAATGATAAAATAATTACATCAGTTCCCTCTAAATATTTCTTTATATGATTTCGTTAAAACTTTTGAATCTCATAGACAAGCCCTTATAGAGGTTTCGTAATCCATTGAAGTTTTACACAATGACCGCACACTAGTGGCCTCCATTATCACCCCTCACCACATAGCCTTGCTTACCAAATCATCCCCTTCTTCTACCCCCATACTTGTTAATCAAGTCACCACCCTAATTTTCTTTGATGAGGAGATTATACCTCTCTAGTCGATGATCTTGATCTTGTACTTTTCATTTCAGTCTATATTGATAACATATGCATAAGACTTGACATGATCAATGGTGGTGCTAGCATTAACATCATCTCCTCCCATGAATACAATCAAATGAGCATTCCTTCCAATTGTATGCATAATAACCCAATTATGTTGCACTCCTTCAATGACACCATCACCTCCACCCTTGGCACCATTATTCTCCACATTTGGGTAGGTCCTCGCACTGTCCCGGAACTATTCTATGTCTTAGAGGGAGAGTTGTGGTATAACCTAATGCATGGAAGACCATGGATTCATGTTATGGGTTGTGTCCCTTCAACTTTACACTGCTATGTAAAATTCAAACATGAAGGCCATAACTATAACATCCCCACCGATCTCATCACTATTCAAAACTTGTAACATGTTGTACCGACCCAACGATTTACTTGTACCACTCAAGGCATCTAACATTAGCCCCACTCTGCAGTTTTGGCTGCTGCAGAATGTCAAAAACTACGATTCAAAATGCTGAGGAAAGGCTGTTCTGTAGCCATAACCGGACGTTTGTGGACACGGGTACGAACGATGCAAAAGCGGGAGGTACAGTCAGCGCGGTTTCGGCAGTACTGGCCGCGGAAAGTCTGCGCAATATGACAAAGTTTACTGAGGAAAAGCAGATCTCAGACCACAATCGGACGGCTGGAAAAGAAAATGAGGATATGCTGCGATCCACACCTTTGGCCTGGAATAAGCTTTTTCAAAGCCCTAACCTCAAGGTGGGTCCTAAAATCACTGATCATTTTACATGGGAAACGGACAAAGAGGGTGCCACCTGTCTTAAGGTCCCAGATGGATTTGTTGATAGAGCCTTAAGCAAAACAAACCTCTCCCTTGTTGGTAAGTTTCTTGGCTCTAGACCTAATATTGATTTCATTAGAAAATGGGCTTTGAGAAAATGGAAACCTAAGGGAGCCCTAAGCATTACTGTTATGCCAAAAGGTTTTTTCCTGGCTAAGTTTAACCAGCAAGAGGATTTAGATTCGGTGTTGCTGGGAGGTCCCTGGTGGCTGGGAAATATGGGTCTTTTTTTGAAAAAATGGTATCCGGGTTTTGATCCAAATACTGAAAATATAAACACCATTCCAATCTGGTGTAGGCTTCCAGGGCTGCCATTGCATCTATGGGATGATGAAATACTGCTAAATATTGCAAAATCCCTAGGTGCACCTATTGGGCTTGATGGACCCACAAGAAACAGATCCAGGCTTGCTTTTGCTCGGTTCTGCATTTTCTCAGCCATAGATCAGGAGATTCCGGAGCACATAATCTTGAAAACTCGATTTGGATCCTGGACCCAAAAAATTGAAGTTGAAACCTTAAGATGTAAGCTATGCCATATCATTGGTCACTCTGACAAAAACTGCTCCAAGAAGATGACCCTCCCTTTGGACTTTGAACAGCCTGGGATAGACTCAGATCTGAACAAAGTTAGCATGGACCCAAGCAAGGATAGGAAGATTGATGACAAAGGTCCCAGCCAGAAGGATTTGCATCTAAATAGAAGGGAAAAAAAAAGGGGGTTTTAGAACTCATATAAAGAAGCATCTTGTCTGGCGCCCCAAAGCTGCAACTTTAGCTTTGCCTGAAGCTCCCAACAAAGAAGTACTGGACAAGTCGGTGAAGGCTTCTTCGGATTTACCTTTTGAAACATCTGTGAAAGAAGACTTTGTTAAGGTATCCATGGAAGTAAACGAGCATGATGGTTCAGTGATGGACATTTTAGTCCCTTCTGGATCAGAAGAGAAAGAAATTCAGTCATTAATTAGGAATGAAGCTTGTAACAAGGAAGATATGACAGAGATTGAGCCTTTGGAGATTCTCTCTTCTGGAGAGAATGGTATTGCAGATCCGCTGCCTTGTCCCAGCATTACAACAGTGGCTTCGCCGGTCTACTGCAGCACCAGAACAGCTTCTGATCACTTGCCTGACAGTTTAGAACAAGAGAAAGAAATTCAGCCATTAATTAGGGAGGAAGCTGGTAACAAGGAAGATATGACAGATCCCAAAGATCTCAACAGTGGGCCGCTTCGCTTGCCCAAAGATTCAACAAAGCTCATGCGCGCAGCACTGTAATGCAGCTTCGATCACTTGCCTCGATAGCTTTGCATAAAAGGACATGAAGAAGGAGAAATCACGCCTGCCAAGGAAATGGAAGATCCAGACTCTGGATTCACATTGGTCATCTCAAAAAAGAAAAAAAGAATGAGAGGTTTTGAAAGGATCCCAGATTCATTGTATAGTGATAAAAAAAAGGAAATTGACAATTGGGACACCTCTTCTTCTAGAACAACCAGGTCTTCTGCTAGACGAACAACTGATTTTGGAGGAAGCTCAAAAAGAGGAAGACCCTCTAAAAAGACTCTCAGAGCTAAGAAAACGGAGAGGGATATTGTAGATGGGGTTCAGCGACAACTGAACCAGCAAGCAATTCCAACTACCAACCATTCCAAATGAAGATTATATCCTGGAATATCAGAGGCCTAAATGGAAACTCTAAGCAAAGAACCATCAAGGAGTTACGGGATTCCAGTAACCCCAGCATTTTGATTCTTCAAGAAACTAAAATGAAAGCAATGACCATGGTTAATATTAAATTTTTTTTTTGGGATAGTTCTGAAATGGCGGCTGTCGATTCTCAGGGAGCTTCCGGAGGATTGGCTACTCTTTGGGATAGAAGACACTATACTGGTATGATTCTTAGTGCTAATATTAATCATCTAGCAATTAAATTCGTCACTATTGAGAAAAAGTGTGAATGGATCTTGTCTAATATTTATGCCCCTAACTCTGCTAGTGGTAGAAGAAAACTATGGGCTGATCTTAAAATCTTTAGAAACCAACATAGCTCTGCCAACTGGCTCATTATGGGAGATTTCAACTCCCCTCTAAACCCAGGATGAGAAGTTTGGTGGAACCCCCACCTTCTCTAATGGTATGGAGGACTTTGCTGACTTTATTGCTGAACAAAACCTCATTGATGTGGATCTGCATGGTAATAAGTATACTTGGAATAATAGAAGGCTGGGAAAGGAGTTCATTCAGGTGAGACTGGATAGGGCATTAATCTCAGCAAACTGGATTCTAAGCCAAGACTTTTACCTATCTTCCCTTCCAAGAATTGGATCGGATCATAATCCGATTGCTTTAAGCCTTCTCAATTGGACTAAACCAGCAAAAAGCACATTCAAATTTGAAAAAATGTGGATGGAGCATGATGATATCTATGATAGGATAAAAGAATGGTGGGTATGGAATGGGGAAGGCACTGCTCAGTTCAGATTGGTTCAAAAACTCAAAAATGTCAAAAAGCAAGTCAAAATCTGGAACAAAAGGGTTTTTGGAAATATTTTCGAAAAAAAGAAAGAGTTAAAACAGAAGCTTCAGGATCTGGAGTTAAAAATGGATACTTTGGGAAGATCGGTTGAAGATGAAGTAAATGAAAAGAATATTCTTTCTGAGTTGCATACGATCTGCAGTAGGGAAGAGTCTTTTTGGCGCCTTAAATCTAGAGCTATCTGGCTTAAAGAGGGAGACAGGAACACAAAGTTCTTTCACATGACTACTCTAAAACATAGAGCCAGTAACAGAATCCTTGAGGTTTCTAAAAACAATGGGAACAACACTAAAGATCCAAACAGCATCAAGAAACAAGCGCTTGAATTTTACAAGAATCTTCTTAAAGAGAACAACGTCAGCAACCCTGAAGCTATTTCCTTCATGCTGGAGGCCATCCCTCAGAATATCATTGAGGACCAGAAATTCAGAGACATCACTAAAGCTGTCACGCTTGAAGAACTGCAAAAGGCTATTTTTTCTCTTGAGGGGGATAAGGCTCCTGGACCGGATGGGTTCTCTATTAATTTTTTTCAGAAGTTCTGGGAAATATGCTCGGAGGATCTTCTCAAAGCGGTAAATGAATTCTATAGAACAGGAAATCTTCTAAAAGAGCTTAATAACACGCACATTGTGCTGGCACCTAAAAAAATGGATGCAAAAGACTTCAAGGACTTCAGACCTATCAGTCTTGTTAATGCTATCTTTAGAATCTTCACCAAAATCATCACTACTAGACTGCAGCTCATAATGAATGACCTCATCTCAAGGCAGCAGAGTGGCTTTATTAAAGGCAGGATAATACAAGACGGAGTGATTATGGTGCACGAAACTTTACATTCCATGGAAAACAATAAAAAAGGGCTAATATGATCCTCAAGCTTGATATGAATAAAGCTTTTGACAAGGTTTCTTGGGTCTTCTCGACAGGATTTTATCTAAATTTGGGTTCACGGAAAATTTAGAAAAATTGTCAAGTCTTGTATATCTACAAATGTGTTCTCTCGTGGTTGTTAATGGGGAGCCTGTGGGTTTTTTCACCAAAGAAGAGCAGAGGTCTAAGACAAGGAGACCCCATCTCCCCTTACTCTTCATTCTCTTAGCCGATGTACCTTAGTAGAACAATTAAGCGTGAGCGGTTGAGAACGGCCTTTAAATGGATCTAAACCCGCTTCATTCAGCCAAGTCGTCTCTCATCAACAGCTTATGACGACACAATCCTTCTTCTTCTCGCCTCATTGTGGAAGCTAAAGCTATTAAGGCTTTATTACAACTCTATGAATCTGCTTCTGGGCAAGAGATTAATTATGACAAAAGCACCATTTTTTTCTTTAACACCCCCGAGGAAAGACAGCTCAAGATTGCTAAAATTTGGGTCAGAATAATAGCTCTTCCAAAGAACGTACTTAGGCCTCCCCTCGCACTAAGAAAGTCTCTCACATGGTGTGGGATGATTTGTTGATGAGATTTCGTAAAAGATGGCAGGTGGAAAGGGGCCACTCTCTCTAGTGTTTGTAAGTGCCTTCTCATTAAAAGTACACTCCAAAGTCTGCCCATCTATATCATGTCACTTTTCAAAATTCCTTCTTCCTTCAGAGAGAAAATTGAAAGGATTCAGAAAAAATTTATGGCAAGGCATGGAAGAGAAGTTCAAATTTCACCTAGTGGCCTGGGATAAGGTCTGCACCCCAAAATCCATGGGAGGGCTGGGCATAAAAAATATTGAGAAAATGAATGAGGCACTCATCGCTAAGATGGGCTGGAGATTGCTATCTGAGAAACAGCCCTGGATTGATGTTATTAAAGCAAAATACTTGAATCAACAAGCTGTCTACTCCTATCTGCATGAAGAACAACTACCCAATGGTTCCATTTTTTGGAATAATCTGGTCAAGAGTAGAAACTTCATCAAGCAGGGCAGCAAATGGAAAGTGGGGGATGGCAGTGAGATAAACTTCTGGGAGGATAACTGGTTCAGTGACAACCTCTTGGAGAGATTTGGGACAGCTAAGGACAGCCTTATAAGCAAGTATGGAACTAAAGTCAAGGACTATATTGAAGGAAATGGCACCAACAAGACTTGGAAAAGACTTTCTATGGAACGAATTGAGCTGAAACAAACTACTTCCTCCCTTCAGGATCTTTTAGACCTCTTCCCTTTAAGTCAGCTGAATTCCAAGGATGAGCTGGTTTGGAGCAATTCACAAGATGGGAAATACTCACTCAAATCTGGTTATACCAATCTTTCTCACAGTAACCAATCTGACTTTAACTGGAACAAGATCTGGATGCCTGAGTTAACCCCCAAAATAAATTTTTTTCTTTGGCTGGCCATCAGAGGTAGAATTCTCACCACTGACAATTTGATGAGAAGAGGATTTATAATTCCTAATTGGTGCCACCTTTGTAGGAATGACTATGAAGACATTAGTCATCTGTTCATACATTGTGCTTATGCCAATAGAATTTGGAGCTTTGTTCTTTCTAAATTTGATGCTCTTTGGGTGTTGCCGAAGAACCTTAATCAGCTATGGAATCAATGGAACCCACCATTCAGACATTGTGCTATCAAAAGAATCTGGAAATTAGCAATCCCACACTTAATCTGGAGGATTTGGAAGGACAGAAATAATATCATTTTTAGAAATAAGAAGCAGAATTATAAAATCAGTATTGGCAAAATTTCTCAAGGTATCAAAGAGGACATGGCCAGATTTAAACCCCCCAAGAACAAGTGTTATCCTGAGAATGAAGAGCACATTTTATCTAATTGGCACATTGGAAATTGGAGCAACCCTGGGAATAGTGTAGATAGATCTTTGATTAAATGGCATCCTCCTGACTCTAATTGGTACAAGCTGAACTTTGATGGCGCCTCTAAGGGAAACCCTGGGACAACAATTGGAGGAGGAGCAATACGAGACCACAAAGGTAATTTGATTGCTGCTTATGCTGGAAAAATGGGAATTCAAACCAATCATTTTGCCGAAGCACTATCTCGCTTCTGGGCTTGAGAGTTGCACGGCTCAAAATATTCGTAACCTTATTGTTGAAGGGGACTCCTTAATATCATTAAGCTTCTTAATCACCCTCATCTCCCACTGGAGTATTAAAGACTTTATCTCTGAATCCATAAGCATTTGCCACACCTTCAATAGTATCAGAATCATACATACTTACAGGGAAGGCAACAATCTGGCGGATGCACTGGCCAATTATGGCATTAATATAAATTTTACTGTCTGGGATAATGATAGTATCCCTAATCAGCTTCACAACAGCATCCATGCGGAGCTTCATAAGCAAGCAATCTCTAGAGATAAGCCTTAATCTTTGGAGGAAAATCAAAATCATCAATTCTTTCACACGTGCTGCTTTATTCTATATGGCGAGGCAAATAATATCTTTTTCAAATAATAGCAAGATCTATTTAAGAAACTTCAAGTGGAGTCATCCAGATTTGAAAATCACGCACGCGGGAGGTACAACGGCTGTTGATATCCGGATGCCAAACTCCACGAAAACCGATAATAATTACAAAGTGATTGTTGACAGGGAAAGGGTTTTCACACGCGACTTCCCGCAGCTCGGCCAAGAATTACGCAGCCTGCTCGTGAGAAGACCAACGGCTACAGTTCCCAGTCTTATGTGATCTTCAACAGTAAGAAACGAACTGTTCTTCACGCTCAGCGGCATTCTAGAATTTGTTGTAACCTGCACACCACTGAGAAGATGGGAGGACCTCCCTGTCAAATTGAGCCGTGCGCGGACCCTGATTGGAAGGAAAACACCGAGCTTTGGAACATTCTCAGCATAGGCGGCTTCACCAGCTTTGTTGAAAGGGTGCAAGGACATGATCAAAGTATTTCAGTACGCTTTGCTAAGGAGTGGAAAGAGAGGACTGTCGACTATGGGGGACAGAAAATTCTTGTCAATGAAGAGCTCATTGCTGAAGCGACCGGTCTCAGCCTGGATGGGTACCGCTTCTTCAACAAAAGGGTTATCAAAGAAACTGAAGAAAGAAGATTTGTGGAGGAAGATGAGAAGCTTATTTTTAAGCACAAATGGGTCTCGCTTGTAAGCTCAATTCCATCACCATTTGATGAAGTCACTCGCATGATGATTCATTTCATCTCCTCGAAGGTAGGTTTATATCGTCCCACTAAGCATCTCATCTTTTTAAACCACTTCCGTAGGAATAGATTGGTTTGCTTCCCTCATTATCTTTTAAACTCTCTTGAGCGCTCCATTTTGGAGTTCCAGAAGCATACCCGGGTGGTTCCCTTGCATCAAGGGCTTATTTTGCTAATTCACAAATACTGCCTTCTCAAGTACCCCGGTCTTCCTTCCTCTCCTAGCCCGGCTCCGATGGGCTCCGCTGCTGCCAGTCCTGCTTCTCCTGCTGCCTTTGCCCTTGCTGCTGCCCCTGCCACCGGTGCTGCTACCCCCATGCCGGCTGCACATGTCTCTCCTTCTATTCCTCCTACTGCTCCTCCTGCCACCCACCTCGCCTCTACCTCTAAACGTCCACTCACCAGGGCTTCTAGGAGACTCAACCTTGAGACTCTTGCAGCAGGGAAAGAGCCTCTTGATCTTGACATTGCACGTGACCTGCTAAACATAAGTAGTGCCGCCCCCTGGAAGCACGTATGGATAACCCTTCCAAGAGACTGGAGGCCTTAGAGGCTGAGATAAAAATGCTGAAGGATGAGGTCAAAAACCTAGCTAAGCAAAAAGGTAAGAAAAGCATGGAGGGGGAAGGGAGCATTGACAATAGTCAGATTGAAGACATATACAAAAAGCTGACCTCCTTGGACTCCCGCCTTGGGAAGGCTAAGACTAGGCATGATTACAACATTGCCGCCTTTAGGGCCATTGAGGAATTCATCGTGGGGCATGCCAAAAGTGTTTCCAACCTCAGCGGTGTCCCGGCTGCACTTTGGGGCAATGAAAAAGAGAGCAAAAGAACCATCGAGGAGCTCGATAAGACGGATGCTGCCCACATGACCGCTTTGGGTATGTTTCATGCTTGGAAAAAAGTCAAGATCAGTGTTGATCAAGCAGCCAAGAAGTAGTCCTGCATGTCTCTTTTGTTATTCTTCTTTGTTATTCTTACTGCTTTCGCTCGTCTGTTACCGTTTTTTTTTGCTGATGTTTTGCTGTTAAGTCTCGCTTGTGTAGCTGTTTCTGGGCTACGTGGAATTTCATTGTATTACCTGGACTTGGTTAGTCCTGCTATGTTTCTCACTCTTATTCCGGCTTAAAGGCCTTATTTTGTATTCAAGGGTATAGTCCCTTTCAAAAAACTATTTGCCATTATTAAAAAACAAATGTTGTTGCCACCTCTCCCACATCCAACTCTTTTATTCCTACTACGGCCATAGCCTTTATAACCGACCCATCTACTACAAAACCAACCGATACCCCTCGACCCAATCATCTAGTGAGTCATCTATCCCCGCCACTCACATATCAACTACCGATCCCTTAGAAGGTGTTTTTCAATGCCTCACTTTGGGAAGTACTGCCTATAAAATATCAACACATTCCTCACTCTACAAGAGTATGGAAACTTGCGCTAGCACCCTAGTTATGACTACCACATAGGCAAGGTTTTTCCTTATGGTCCTCCTACCTTTGTACTAACCTAATGTATGGGGGACTTGATATTGCCACTTATTCACCCGAACCTCCATCCCACACATGACTATTTTAATCTGACCTCCAATATCTTACTAACCATCGCTTCTCCCACACTTTCCTTCATCACTACACATGGAAAGGCTTTGCTTTGGTTTTTATGAACAAGGCTATCATATTGTCATTTCATGTACCACCCATAAACATAATGATCACAATGGTTTGGATTCTCTGCACCATTTCCCAAAGGCCCGCATCGACCTAATCGAGGAAGACAAACCTTCTTTACCTCATTCACAAATGTCACAACCTTCACCCACTGGAATCCATAGATCCCAAATCTATTTCTCCTAACTTTTTTTTTTTCGTAAAAACAATTTCCTTGGGACCTTTAACATATCAACGTGATGGAGAGGTTCCTATTCTATTCCATTCATGTATCCCGACATGATTGATGATGATACACCTTTCTATTGACATCGCTCAATGTCGAACGATGAGTCTATTCTCACCTACCTTGGTGTGGAAGATTATTTTATTCACCAGTCATTTCCTTTTGAGATGTAAACCATGTTAAATAAATAAACTATCAAAATCAACATTAACACTTAGGATGACCCACACATTCTAAAGATAGGTCAATATTTAGATGCTACTAAACATGAAGCTTTTACTTCTTTCCTTCGGACCATAGCAACGCTTTTTCTTGGTCCTATGCTGATATGCCTAGTATTGACCCAAACATTTTGGTCCACAATATCGTTACCATTCCTGATGCCAAACCCATAAAAATAAGCTGCGGAAAATGCATCCTCACATTGCCCTTCTTGTCAAAGAAGAAATTTAGAACCTTCTCCCAGTTTCCTTCATCCTACCCATTGATTATCCCCAATGGATTTCTAACATTGTTCTGGTTAAAAAGTGATAGGGGACTCAAAATTTACATGGATTTATATGACCTCAAATTCGCTTGCCCCAAAGAAAATTTTCCTCTACTAGGTATTGACGAACTAGTTGATCTCACCACCGGCCATGAGATGCTATCACTCATGGACGGTTTCTCAGGTTATAATCAAATACTACTCACTCCAGAAGATCAACAGAAAACTACCTTAATCACTCCTTGGGGGACCTTCTACTATCGAGTCATGCCTTTTGGCCTTAAAATTCTAGTGCTATATATCAGCGAGCCATGAATTATATCTTCCATGACATCATGCATCACATATTGGAAGATTATATAGATGACCTTCTTGCCAAATCCAAACATTGGGCCAAACACCTAATAGTTCTTAAGGTCATCTTTGACCTCCTCATCAAGTATTATGTTTTCCTTCAACCTAAGAAGTGTGTCTTTGTGATACTTTCAGGAAAACTCCTTGGTTTCATCATTTCTTTGCATGGCATAGAATTCAATCCTTCTAAAGTAAAGGCTATTCTCAAAATTTCTTCGCCTAGTAATCTCCATCAACTTAGAAGTTAGTAAGGTAAGTTGTAATCTATCTGTTAGTTCATTTCACAACTTTCTGACCATTGTCAACCATTTCATCATCTCATAAAAAGGATGTCTCATTCAAATGGTATGATGAATGCCACAAATCCTTTGACACCTTAAAATAATACCTTATTCAACCACTAGTGTTAATTCCTCCTAAGGATGAGCAACTCTTTTACCTATACATTTTTTACTACTTACCATTCCTTAGGTGCCATGCTCACTCATTGTGATGAGCGTGTAGGGAGCAAGTGGTTTATTACATAAGTCATACACTTATGGACTATGAGACTAGGTACACCCATGCTAAAAAACTTTTCTTAGCCTTAGTTTTTGTTGCCACTAAACTACGTCATTACCTACTCAACCACAAAACCTTTTTCATCACTAACACTGACCCTCTACATTATATGTATGCCAAACCCTACCAACATTAACGTGTTACATGCTTGCTCATTTTTATTACAGACCTAGACCTCGAATTCATCCATCAAAAGTATGTCAAAGGCCAAGCCATCACTGACCAACTAGCAGACACACCTCTTTTCAGTAAATCAACCCTCTAACTTTGATTTCCCCAACAAATCCATTGCTACCCTCTCTTTGGATGATACCACTTACCAGATGACCTTATTCTTTGATGGTTCCAAATGTTAGCGTGGAGGTGGTGCAGGTGTTATCCTCATTCCTCTTGATGGTGAACCTATGCCTTTATATTTCAAACTAGATTTTTATTGCACTAACAACATCGCCGAATATGAAGCACTTGTATTAGGCCTTCAAACCACCATCTCCCTAGATGTTAAATCAATTAATATCTTTGGTGATTCCCAACTGGTTGTAAACCAAGTCAATGGTATATACCAATGTCATAATGAAATACTAAAAAAGTACAAATGTCATGTCGACATGCTTTTGACTACCTTTGATCATTACGAACTTCAAACCACCCCACATTCTACCAATAAATTTGTAGATACCATGGCCTAGTCTAGCTTCTTAGATACCTTCGCCTCACGACTCCAAAATATTTTTCATAATAAAAAGGTTATAATTTCCCCATTATTTACCTCGTGAGTTCCATTATGTCATAACCATTGCACCTAACCCATGTGACCTTTGGTATAAGCGGTTCACCGACTACCTTTCCCTTTCCATTCTACCTCCCGATCTTACTCATAATAGACAATGTGCCTTTCTTAAAAGTGTCTCTCGTTATGTCATCATGGCCTATATAAACACAACTTTAATGGTATTATCTTACGATGCCTTACAAGTTCTAAAATTCATTACACCATCAAGGAAAATCATGATGGAATTTGTGGAGGTCACTTTAGTGGTTTAGTTATTGTTAAACATATTCTTTGCCTTCACTATTATTGGCCAACCCTAAACTATGACTATTTTGACTATGTCAAACGTTGTGTGAAATTCCAGCAACATGCCAATCTTCATCACACACCTACTCATCCATTACAGGTCACACGATACCTTTGGCCTTTATCTCAATGGGGTTTGGATCTTGTTGGAGAGATCAATCCTCATTCTTTACAATGCCATTAATCGACTATAACCGCTTCTGAATACTACACTAAATGGGTAGAAGCCATTCCCCTCATTTCTAAAACAATCCAAGAAAATATGTGAATTTATCAACCATCACATCATTTGTCACTTTGGTGTCCCTCACCGCCTCATCACCTATAATGCAAAGCAATTAAAAACCAAAACCTACAAAAGCTTTGTGACACTTTTCACATTCAACTCGGTTTCATTGTCACCTTACTACCCAAAAACAAATGGCCAAATAAAATCAAACAATAACACCTTGAAAAAAATTCTTTTGAAAGTAGTTGATGATAGTGGGAAGGATTTGCATATGCACATTCCTTTCGCCTTGTTGGCTTATCGCACTAGTATTCACACTTCGACCGCTACCACACCTTTTTATCTGGTCTACGGTACCAAGGATGTCTTTCCTCTCGAAGTCTAGATTTCATCCCTCCACATCTCACTACAAGACATTCTCAACGACAATGAATTTTTCCAAGACCATTCAACACAACTTGATTTTTTTAGATGAATGACGCCTCAATGCTCTTGACCATCTCTCGAATCTACCAAAAACATATCAAATGTGGCTATAATAAGCTCATCTACGAAAAACCTTCTAGGTCACCGACCTCATCCTAAAGGAAAATCAACAAGTAACCAAAGAAGAGAAAAGTAAGTGGGGAAAATTTTCTCCTAATTGGCTTAGACCCTATATCGTTACTCATGCCTATGGATCAGGTGCTTATCATTTGTCTTCAATTGAAGGTAAACCCAAACTTGATCCCCTTAATGCCTTGCATCTTAGACCATTTTATTGTTGAAATCAATTCCTATATCACCTTTTATCTATTAACCACTCATCGCTTGAGTGCCACTCACCTTCCATGTTACCCATTTTGAGGATCAACGACTAAACAAGAAGCATTTGATTACCCATCACCTTTTAGCCTTATCTTCAATATGATTACCATGGCTCTACTCATGGAATGATTCTCATGGATACTTTTTGTTTTTTCAAAGATGGAATCCCATGGTCATTCATCACTTGAAACCATCTCTTTCATAGTTAACCTCTATGTGCTATGGTTTTGTCTTCTAAGCAAGAACCTAATCTTCCTCTATAGTCTTGTCCATGACTTAAACGTCCAAAAGTAAAATGGTATTCAAATCCTTGAGTCAAACTTCCAGAAAAAATATGATTCCCTCAAAAGGGACATCTCTTCTCTTTATCTCGCCATTATAAATAGACTGCTCCCTCGAAGGATAGCTATACAAAGCTTAACATATTTCACATAGTCTATCATAAAAAGGGACTATCCTTGCAAAAATAAGATAAAATAATCAGAAGCTTCCCGCATTTCTCAGCTTCAAGAAGACGTCAAGGAGATAATATACTCATCCCACATAGGCTTCCTACATTGATTAGTCTATCAAAAACAAAAACAAAAAGCAAAAATCAGAACTTTTTCATCATGGACTTGCCTAGTTTTTTATCATGGGTTTCTTGCTAGGTAAACATGCTGTCGATAATAAGTTACGCTAAAAACCACCCATTTTAAACTCATTTCCCTCTCACTATAATTTCCTATCTTCTCAAGGATTGGCCGTAATTTCAACATTTTTTGATCATGTGACTTTCTTCACCCTTAGAGAATATTACTTATTGATTATCCATACCTAGATCATCGTGTTACCCGTATTTTTTTACCGTTCCGATCCCTCGTTAGGGATCCTCATGCGTCAAACGTTGTAAAATCCCTTCCCGAAATCTGGTTTTTTCGAACTTAGTCTTTTGAGCCTTTTTTGGGTCAAGCGCATGAAATTTCTATGTAACACCAACTTTTGGTGCGCCCTTTAAAACCTTTCGCGCATGATTTTCAAAGTGTCAACACACCTTTTGGTGCGCCAAAGTATGTTGAGCCTTCCCTGCGTGCGCCAAGGCGCATGCGCCTTTGTATTGGCACAACTTTTGTTGCGCCATGTTTTGGTGCGCCAAAGGGCGCACATAACTTCATGTCGACATAGCTTTTGGTGCGCCAAAGGCGCGCTTAATTTCCTACTGGAAAACATTTTCATGCGCCAAAGGGCGCACGCTTTTCCCTGTCGACAGCAACTCTCATGCGCCTTTTAAAAAGTGGGTGGCGCATTTATGACCAGCTCACCTATATATATGTGTTTGCGCGCCCAAAATGTCATTTTCACTATTCGCTGAGCACGTGATTTTTCTGAGCCTGTCAGCCCCTGCCTCGTCGTTTTCAACGCCTTGTGGACCCGTTACAAGTTTTCTATTTGTCCAGGTGAGAGGTTCTTTTCTCTTTCTCATGTTTTGTGTTTTGGTTCTTTGTGCTTGGTGGTCTGGTTTTAGTTTGTGCCTGAAGTTTGAAATATCAAGATCCTCCTCCTTCTGCTATCTTCCCATATCCCTCCCCCTCTGTCCAGATCTGCTGGTAGGGGAACCTGTCTAAAAGCATGGTTTTATCTCCTTTTTGATGAGCCATTTCATTGCCCAATAACCCTGCTAAAACAAATGAAGAAAGAAATGGAGAAAAGCCTGTTTTTCCCTTGGGCGCATCGGTGCATCTTGCAACATCATAAACAGTTGCGCCCCCATGGCGCATCTGTCCCCCTTGCAACATGATAAAAACCCGCGCCCTTGGCGCACCCATCTTGCCTGCTGCAATCGCTAAACTTGCGCTCCAATGGCGCGCCAACCTTCCTTGCTGCATCCCATTTCCATGCGCCAATGGCGCACCCAACATCTATGCAACACAAGCTTTATCTGCGCCAAGTACAAATCTTTGAAGGCGCAGGCGCATCCCCGATTACAATAACATCATGTTGTGTAAACATTTCGTGCGCCGCGCCATGCTCCCTTTGGCGCACGAAAAGTTCTTGTTACACAAACCTTACATGCGCCAAAGGGCGCACCAAATCCCAATGCAACATGAAAATTCTATGCGCCAAAGGGCGCATCCTCTCCCTATGTAACACAATGTTTTCATGTGCCCTTTATAAAATGCAATCTGCAGTATGCATGCGCCATGCGCCTGGGCGCCGCTTAACCTTTCAACATGCCTTCCCCGTGCGCCTTACCTATTTAGCCCTGTAAGCTGCAATTTTCATGCGCCCTGCGCCCTGAGCCTAAAAATCTCTAACTCTTTCTTCTGCTAACATTCCAATGGAAGATCAAATGGCTAATTCAACCTTTTCGGATTGGGTCTCGCTTCTTCTTCATGCAGATCAACAACTGAGTTCGAAAGAACATATGTCTACATCCAGCAAGAGACCCACCAAACCGAAAGGAAAGGCTAAGCTTACGGAGGAAGAAATGAAATACAAATATCAGAGGGTCAGAATGCCCGAGTCACAGGCCGAATGCAGCATGGACGCGAGATCGTAATCTGGGGCATATCGACATGGAGGAATTCTGGGCCAGAACTCAGAAAGTTACAAGGAGTCCATGGATGGACAAATTGATCGGCAAAGTGCCCTGCACTTCACCGAGGAATCCCGCCGCCGCCAAACAATGAATTTATGATGGTGGTTGCCCGTAGTTACAATAAAGACACAAGGTGTGTCGAAAACAAAGAAGGGCGAGGTAGTCATTAACCTCACCGCCCATCATCATTTTGAGATCATACTGCATCCTCACCACCGCACTTTGTGGCCATTAGCCAAGCAGAGTGCATCAAGGCCTGGGAAGACAATGAAGACCAATGTATGCAGCTAATGAACGAAGTATATCTGAAAAATAAGAAGGTGGTAACCTGGTGGCCCCAAATCATCCACCGCAGTGACTTCTCAGAAGAGCTCAATATACCATTACCTTCCCGAGTAGGGTCTTCGGCTTTCTCGACGCCCATTACTTCCATAAATGGATGTTGCGCTACTTGGAAACAATGAACAAGAATTTTCCTGATCAGCGCTTTTGCTGGGGGGAAATTATAAGCAGCACCATCTCCGAGCAGCTACAACAATTCAGCACAACGGGAGTATTCCATATGAACTCCTACGTGGTCTACGCTGCAGCGTCGGAGAGGGATTATCCAGGCCTAACGAGGAGTGGAGTTTGGCCTCAGGTCAAGATATACGAGTACTACCCAGAGTTGAAGCTGGAGAATAGCATCTCCCAGTTCACAAAAGTTAACGATGTGTTTTTCTATCACATCATCTGCCTGCTGAGGCCGAACATGACTCATGGTCGTATGACCAAAAACATAGTGGCAGCCACGAGAAATGGGGGGCCCTGTTCACCCAATTTCCCACATTCACCTATCTGAGGGCTGCCAACTTTTTGGGAGAGCCAACCAGGCTACCAAGGTATGCTGGGCCTAAGCTGATTCTGCTGGAACTGTCAAGGCAGCTAATCACATACCACGAAAAATGCCTGAAAAGGAAGAAGGGTGGAACTCCTTTCCCCCTCACAGTGGGCCGATACACATGCTCTACCCACCACAAGGCGAAGGAAATGTTCGCAGAGCTGGAGTTACTTAATTTGAAACATGACTTCCCAAATGTGCCTACCTTCGACCCAAGGAGCTACCTGCCAAGAGCAAAGCTTGATCCAATCCATGTTCCTCAGATCGAGGATATTTATATTGACGTCCTCCATGAGGTAGAGCTCAGAAGAAAGGATCATTCTCGCCTAGCATTGGCAAAATCATCCAATATGGGGTAGCCATTGTCCCCAAAGGCTTCCAAACTACGGAAGATGAAGTAGACAAGGTATATACTGACACAGATGGGGACGATTGGCCCTTTCCTACCATTGATAAACTAAAGCTCCTCGACATAATCGAGGAGAGGGTCAAGGAGACTTTCATGAGGATGTAAACATCGGTGCCGATGAACGGCCTAATCTACCTCGGGTTGATTTCACAACATCCCCATTGGGCAACGCGCCTCCACGATCCAAGAAGCAACTTAAAGGCAAAGGTGTAGAAGGTGAATCCAAAGACCATTCAGAAGAAGCCCCGAGAGTCCTCCTTCCGCAGCACTGCAATGTAATAACTCTGATTCGCCAGAGAAAGAAGCAAGAGAGGATAGTCCCATAGGCCCATCCACTCGTGATGTCGGCATTGCTACCACAAACAGAGGTCCCTTCTATCCCTTCTTCTTCTCTTTCCTTCCTCCTCGAGTGACTCAAGCGACCATCCCTTTGGTCGTGTCCTCTGTCCCTTCTTCTACTCTTTCCCCGCTTCTTCGTCTATCTTCTCCTCCTCGCCGATCTCGTCCCTCCATTTCTTCCCTCATCTCCGGCTCCCTTCCTTCCTATGTCTTCCGCAGCTGCAGTTTCCCTTCCTCCCGTGGACACTTCTTCGGCTATTCTCTCAATGCCGCCGCCGCGTGTCTCCACGTTTTTCCCCTCTTCTACTGTAGCTGCCTCCTCCTCTGTCTCTGGTCCTTCTTCCATAGACCAGCCTGATCTCTCAAAGAAATAAGCCAAAGAAAAGAGGAAAGTTCCCATCGCTCCGATGGACTTTTCAGAGATCCCACCAAAGGGGCAAGAGAAGCGTAAGCCTCGCACACGCTTCTCTAAAAGTGTCGCAGGTGAGAGAATCATGGAAATTGCATACCCCGATCCCCTCAAAGAGAAAAAGGATCTGTCTCCGACAGATTTTACTGTGACCCAAGTCACAATGGGGACATCTTCTGAAAGTCTCCAGGGGGAAGCTCTTTCCGCGGTTGACGCCCTCTGTCAAAAGCTTCAAGAGACAAAAGAAGAGAAAAGGCTACTAAAAGAGCAAAACAAATATCTGCTCCAAGCCTTACAGAAGATGGGTAGTGCGCCTCCCACAACTGCCGCCGAGACTTCGAGCTTCTCACCAGAGAAAATCAACGAATATGCAAAGATCGGTGAGCAGGTGGTATGGCCGCTTTCCGCTGAGGAGCCAAATCCTCAAAGACAAATGAAAAGTGATCACCGAGTTCTCCGACTTGTATACCCGAATATCGCAAGGTGAATAAAGAGCTCCAAGCGCTAGCAGGCCCATATCAAGAGCTGAACATGCTAGATCAAAGCACGAGGCCTTCCAACAAATGTTCGACTGCTCACCAAGATCTCGGTCAAGTTCGGCGCCTTCGCCATCCAAGGGCCCTCAACAAAATCATGTCCACTCGACTATCGGGTGGATCAGCTAGAATTTATTCTAAAAGATTGACAAAGTCAAGGAGGAAGCCCTGATGCGATGCATCAAATGGAGCGAATTGTTCTCAACATGTCTCCGTGGTTGCTCACTCCTTCCTTTACCTTAAGGTCACCGATGAAACCATCCGGATCTTCAAGGAGATCGCTTCAAGGAACGGGCCGAGGTCACATTTGACACTCGAATCTATCAACAACCTCGCTGGCTCGTAGGGACTTCGTCCGGTTCCTCATTGAGGCGGAAAAGGACTTTTCCAAACTCCCAGAGAAGCTCATAGATGAGCGGGAGACTTGTGAGGCAATAAGCGATAGGCACAAGGATCCTTCTCAGGATCAACTTGGGCCAATAATTAACAAGTTTTTGGAATACCGCGCTCGCCCATATCTCATCACCCGAGCAAAGATCAAAAGCAAAGCTACCCTTTCGGCCATAGGATGATGACGACGAGTAGCTGCTCCTCCTTCTTCTTCTTCTTCTTCTTCTTCTTCTTCTCTCTCTCCGACTTTCTTGTTGGAATGTCTAAAGTATGTTGATGCAAATGATGACATCATCCATGTTGCGTCATGGGATGATGTCATCCATCAAGTTGTCAAAAGTCAACATGACTTTTAGATATTTTGTAAATATCTTTGTAAATAGTTGTTGGCTCCTTTTTGCCTTCTTTCCTTCTCCTCTTCTATATATATTGGAATACTTGTTGTATTCAAGGGTGGACATTTTTTAGATGAAAATAGAAGTGAGGAGAGAAAGACTTTGAGCTTTCTTGTAACAGAAGAAAACAATAATACAAATATTGAGACTTTGTGCTGAATACTTGTGTTATACATCGAGCTTTCTTATGTTAGATCTGTATGTGTTTATTCTCGTTAGATTCATATCTACCTTTTGTCATTTGCATCAAGATTGCTTGTTTATTTATGCAAGTAGGTTTGGCTCTGCTTTACTACCAATCCCAAAACATAAATCTTCCGACCTTTCTCGCTTGAATTCATTTCTTTTCTTCCTTCGACCTGCTCTTTCCTCATCCCCTCTTCCTTTCCTTTCTTTTCACAAATGAAACACCCCACCGGGATGAGATCCCAAACCCCCGAAGGCGTAACTGTGAGACTCGCATAGATTCCCGCCGTAGAATAGCAATAAACCAGCCACTTTTTGTCGACTCAAAGAGGGGCTATGCCCTGCACACTGTTGGCTCGTTTATCCATAGATCTGCCCAAGCGACAGATTTTCGGACCAACAGTTTTTGGCGACTCACTGGGGAACGAATAGATCTGTCAGATCTATGATGGTGGTAAGATAGAAAAATCAGAAAAAATAAGAAAATCGCTGCCTGTTTGCAAATCTGAACTTTTTGATAAAAATCCAAAAATTTGCAAATTTTGCTCTGAATTGAAAATTTTCTTCTGAGATCCATAGATCTGGCCTAGTTACAAATCTTTAGTTCACTGAGTTTTTATAAAAATTAGTATTTTGCCGTAGATCTGGATTTTTGGTTGCTTTAAAAAGTTTGAAACCCTCTAAAAAAAAAAAGTCAAAATCAGATCCGAAAATCAGCTTGCTATTCTTCCCTGCCATCTTATCCTCGTTGTTATTTGTCATTAACCGCAATCGGTTTCCTGAAGAGGATAGTTTTAAATATTTAGAAAAGTATTTGCTGCTGGTTTTTATCAGAAAAACCAGAAAATCAGCAAGTATAACCAAAAAGAAAGTTTGAATCTGCGCCATAACGTTGCAGATCTGGAAGGTACACTGGCGAGTGAACCTTTTACGCGCAGCAGGAGAGCCCGTGGAGAAGCTGATCCTACTTTCGATCTGCTTCAAAGGCACAATTTCAGCGTGACACCGGTGCACGCTTTTTCAACGCTAAGCTCAAGCACCGGACATCCAGAGTGTCTCACCTTCACGAAGAAAAGTCTTTCGCAGGGGCATCCACATCCCTTTCAGTAGTGCCTCACTCAAATGAACCACACTTCCAGCTCGTGTTCTCTTTCCGCTTTTCGATGGCGGTACCATGGGGAAACGCCATGGGTCCTTTGGCCTTACCACATCCAGCTTCACGCGCTCCTCACGGAAATCGAAAGAATTTTCCCAAATTCGACGGGAGCGGAAATCAAAGCACGGATTCCCACATATCTACATTCATCATGTCATGCAGTATTTTGGATGTGACTCACGAAGATGTGTCGGTTCACCTTTTTCTGGAAACCCTACAAGGACCTCGCACCAATGGTTTCAAAGCATTTGCCACCGGGTCTATTACTACATTGGGCCACCTTACGGATGCTTTCAAGACAGATACAAGCCTTCAGAGGATGCATTTGCATTATTATCATGGATCACTCACCTGAAGAAAGAGGCAAATGAGACCATGCGCGATTTTGTCACCCGGTTCAATGCACTAATCAACCGTGTCCCTGTTGCCATGCTTCCAACGCCGGAAAATCAAAAGTGTTTCTTCGTAAAACGCTATGAGTTCGAAAGTTAGTTTCTTACTCCTTCAAGAGCGAGTGGCTACCTTGATTCTCGCCTGCCGCTTGCCATTCGGATAGAGGATAATCTGATAATATCCGCAATTGAAAAAGGAATCACCAAGCCTAAATCTTTGGGCCCTTCGCCCACTACTTCGTCCGATCCATCCAATTTCAAAAGATGGCGAATGACTTGCTTGCATCAAGAAGCAGCTGCCCAGCCCTCCCCAGCTTCCTCGTACCGGATATTCCGCGAGGAATTTCGCTCCCAACAATGTTTCACAAAGGCCGCGCCTACCTACAAATGCTCTCGCGGGCTTGGCGCTGAGGCTCCTCCGGCCAACGCTCCGCCGAAATCAAGAAGAAGAGCAAGATATGAAGAACCTTCATCCTCAAGGCGAAGATGATCAAGATGTCGGTGAACCGGCCGCGACTCTACTATCGGGTATATGGAATTTGATGAGGAAGAATCATGAAGAAGAGGGTACCTGTGGATATGCAAGCGATAATATATGTTGTTTTTACTCGCCACAAGGAAAAGAAGCGGAAGTTGCTGCCCATGTCCAACAGAGAAGGCCGTGTCAAACGCGCCTCCGATCATCGCTAAAAGAGGTAATCCTCTTCCTACTCAACTCCCTGGCAAATCTTTTACAAGGAAACCTTTTCCCCTATCTCTCCTCCAAATCAATCCTCTCACGTTCCTACCAAGGCCAGTAATCCTATTCCATCATCGCGAGGTGAGGGACTCATTCCTTTACCAACGCAACCCTTGGCCGCATTTGATATCATAGATCATGCAAAAAAGACCAAGATCCAAATGTCTGAAGCTGAGTACCTTCAGTCAAACCCCGAACAGCTTGTAAGATTGACCAAATATATTCAGAGTCAAGTTGTTGCATCTAAGCAGGTTTCCCCAAAAGGAATCCTTTCCACTCCCCCTGAATCCCACATAAATGTTGCTTCAACATCTGCGTCAGGCAAGATAGAGCCTTTCTATCTCTCTCTCCTAATCAATGGCCATAAGTTGAGTAACTGCATAATTGATTCCGGAGCTTCCGATAACGTCATGCCGGCAAAAGTCACCCATGCTTTGGGCCTCACTCTTACCAAGCCTTTCGGCAGATGTTATTCATTGGAAACCAAGCAGGTTCCGTTGGTTGGCCAAATCAAAGACGCGCAATTTGCATTTGCGGCTTTCCCAGATAAAAGAGTAAAATGATACCTTCTCGCTCCGACATTCCGCAAATTTATGGAATTTGTCGGGAAGAAGTTTTTGCAGCGAAGTTGGTGGAGAAATTCATATGGACTGTCTAAAGCTAGAATTCCACCAAAGGCGTAATGCAGACTTTGGAGCCGGAATCACAAAAGAAATACTTGGTTACCAGCTCTGAAGACCCCAAGGCCCAAATCCTTTTTGAATCATCAGGGATGGGGAACTACTTCTTATCTACCGAGACGGATAAAATGGGTGTTCTCGTTCAGGAAAAGGATCTTAATGAGATCTGACCTCGCAGCTTTGATGGAAGTTGCGTGACTAGTGGATGTGGCGCTGGGGCTGTGCTGATATCTCCCGAAGAGGAGGTAATTCCTCTCTCTTTCAAATTGCAGTTTTTCAACACAAACAATACTGCTGAGTATGAATCTCTCTTACTCGGTATGCAAGCCGCAAAAGAAAGAGGAATTAAAAATCTAAAAGTACAAGGTGATGCAGAGCTAGTTGTAAATCAGGTCAAAAGGATTTACCAAGTAAAAAATGAGAGGCTCAGGCATTACCGTAATGCGGTATGGGACAGCATTGAAGAATTCGATGCTTTTTCAATAGAATCCATACCGAGGGCTCAGAATGACATGGCCGATTCATTGGCCGTTTCAGCATCCCTCATGCTCCCACACCTAGGTTTGAAAACAAACAAGTACACCATTGAGGTGGTTTTCCGCCCGAGCGTGCTGCATAATTCTCAAGATTGGTAGCAGTGTTCAACGACGATAATCAACTCATTGCTTTTCTGGAAAAGGCAGAAAATTTTAAAGAATTGCACTTTGAAGGATCTACTTCCACTTGCCGTGAATCAGTCACCGATCAAGGCGATGAATCCGAAGGGAACGACGGCATATGTCAGCAAAGGAAATAAAATTCCAAGGGCCTGGTTTCTCTCGGAGCGCCTGTTCGACAGAGCATGACCGTTTTGTGAAAAAGAAGAAGCGAGATGACCCTGACTCATCCCCGGAAACCGAACCGGTCAATATAGGTTCGATAGAGCACCCGCAATTTGTGAACATTGGCAAATGTTGTACGCCTGAGGAGAAACGGAAATTTGTCAAGTTGCTAAAAAAATATATGGACGTGTTGGCATGGTCCTATGCCGATCTAAAATCTTTCAAGCCAAAGGACGTTCAGCATGACATTCCGTTGAAAGACGATGTCAAAGCCTTTCGCCAGAAGCAGAGGCACTATAATCCTAAGATCTCGGTACCATCCAGGCCGAAATTCAGAAGATGTTGGATGCAAGGATCATCTTTCCTATCCATCACAGTACTTGGGTAGCAAATATTGTGCCAATGCGCAAGAAAAAATGGCGAGAGATACGCATATGCGTAGACTTTCGCAATTTGAATCAAGCTTCCTTGAAAGACAACTACCCTCTTCCGATAATGGATCAAGTTCTCGCAAGCAAGAATCGGATCGTAGATGCCGCCCATGCTTGACGGTTTTTCGTGTTACAATCGATTGAAGTTTCACCAAGATCAGCTTAAAACAACATTCACTACTCCCCTCGGGGTACATTTGCCTACAAAGCAGATGCCTTTTGGCCTAATTAATGCGCCGGTGCCACTTTTCAGCCGGCCATGGATTTTGCATTCAAAGGTATGATGGGGAAAGTCATCATGGTTTATCTAGATGACTTAACCGTGTTCTCTAAACAACGAAATGATCATCAGATCATTCGGAGCAAGTGTTGGCAAAGCCGAGAACATGGGATTTCCCTAAACCCAAAAAAAGTCTGTTTTTGGAGTCACGAAGGGAAGTTGCTAGGGCATGTGGTTAGCAAAGAAGGAACAAAGATAGATGCCGAAAGAGTTAAGGCTATTCAAAGCCTTACTCGCCTACAAGCAAGACTCGGTGTTCATTCTTTCTTTGGAAAGGTGAACTTTCTCAGCGTTTTGTTCTCGACTTTGCACGAGAAGACCCACACATATTGAACATGATGAAGGGGTCACCAACTTTCGATGGAGTGAAGAGGGAAAAAGGTCATTTGAAGAAATAAAAGCTTCCGCTGCTCATGCACTACCCCGGTATGTCCCGATTTCTCCAAGGACTTCATCATGTATAGTTACGCATCCGAGCATACCGTGTCCGCAATCTTAATGCAAAAGAACTCGAGGATGTCAATCTCCGATCGCGCTCATGAGTTCTCCCCTCAAGCCTCACGAACTAAAAATGACTCAACTAGAAAAGCATGCCTTCGCCGTTGTCAAAGCAGTGAAGAATTTCAGGTATTACATTCTAAACTCGCATACGGTGGTGCTGGTCCCTGACACGGCGGTGAAATCAATTCTAACTCAAGCAGAGTTAGGAAGCTTTGTGAGGAAATTGATCGCAAAGGTCCAAGAGTATGACCTGGATATTAAACCAACCAAGCTGGTGAGGGGCAAGGGCCTGTGTCAGCTAATGGCTGAAAACAAAGATTCAAAAAACCCTGATGACAGGGGTGACTACACCGACGAAACACAGGACCGGCAGGAAGAGCCTGATTCTCTGCCTCTGGTTCTATTTGTTGCAACTAGTGATGAATGGTACTCCGACATCGCTTTCTTCCTTACCTACGGCGAATGCCCAATGCACCTAATCGCAAAGGAGAAGCGCTATAAAGCTCGAGCTGGCTAAATATGTCATCTGGGATGACGGTTTATATAAACGTGGATAGATGGCATCTTTTTGCGATGTGTCGACAAACCCCAGCAGGTAAAACTACTGGAAAGTTTTCACAATTCAGCCTGTGGAGGGCATTTCTCTTCCTCCGTGACTGCACACAAGATCATTCGAGCTGTACTATCGGGGCCGACGCTCTTTCAAGATACAAACCACCGGGTGGCGAAGTGTGAACCTTGCAAAGAATTCGCTTCAAGCCCAAGTCAGGCTGCGCTTTCCCTAAGGCCGGTCATTATCAATGAACCATTCAGCAATGGGGAATTGATTTTATTGGCGCACTCAATCCTCAATCGAGTGCCGATATAGCTATGTCCTTACAAAGAACGGATTACTTCACCAAGTGGGTGGAAGCCATACCGCAAGCATGCCACTTCGAGGTGGTTTGTAATTTCATTAAAGAAAATATCATTGTCAGTTTGCTCATGCCCAAACAAAATCGTTGCTGATAATGCTTCTAACTTCTCCTCACGAGAAGTTATTAGTTTTTGCTATGAATATGGGATAACTTTGGCTCACGCCTCAGACTATTACCCTCAGGAAATGGTCGTGGAATCCAAGAATAAGAACTTGGTGACCATCATACTGAAGTTAGTAGATGAGAATCAACGAATGTGGCACAAGTCTTTGACGACGCTTTCAGGGCCGATCATATTACTCCCAAGAGATCTCTCGCATGTCACCTTTTCAAGTGTTATATGGCACTCGATGCCGAGCTTCCCATTTCTCGCGGAACTTCCTCGCTCTCGCGCTTGGCACGAGCCATCGAAGACGAAACTTTCCAAAATTCTCTTGAAAAGAGAATCATGTATCTCGCGTAACTTGAAGAAAAGAGAGTAAGGGTGGTCGACAGATCACCGAACATCGAATCAAGTTAAGAGGCTTTTTGATAAGAAGGCCAAGCAAAGAGATTTTCAAGTGGGAGATCTCGCCTTTTGGGGACAAGCGAAGAGAGCCAAAGGGCATGCACGGAAAGTTTGATTCCCTCGTGAGAGGGCCCTTCAAGATCAAGCAGCTCAACGGAGAGAATAGCTTCTATCTCTCATATCCGGATGGAACCGAGCTCCCGCTTCCTTATAGCGGCAAAGATCTCGAAATTTTTCAGAAGTAGAGCTTGCTCTCTTCTTTGTACAGCTTTGCTTTAGTTGTGTGTTTGCTTTCGCCGTGTGTTTGCTTTTGGTTTGTTGTGTGTTTCTTTCTTCTCCTCCTGGTCCGCCCTTGTTTTTGACTCATACCCAATGGATAGGCACATGAGAATCGGGATTCTCTACCCCGAGTTTGCTCTCGTGGGATAGTCCCTCAGAAAGAGCCACCGTTATCCCGTAAAATCGACAAGGGCAATTTTACCGATAACCATACCAAAATTTTGTTCCGATCCCTCGTTAGGGATCCTCGCGTCAAACGTTGTAAAATCCCTTCCCGAAAATCTGGTTTTTCAACTTAGTCTTTTGAGCCTTTTTTGGTCGGGCGCATGAAATTTCTATGTAACACCAACTTTTGGTGCGCCCTTTAAAACCTTTGCGCATGATTTTCAAAGTGTCAACACACCTTTTGGTGCGCCAAAGTATGTTGAGCCTTCCTCACAGTGCGCCAAGGCGCATGCGCCTTTGTATTGCACAACTTTGTTGCGCCATGTTTTGGTGCGCCAAAGGGCGCACATAACTTCATGTCGACATAGCTTTTGGTGCGCCAAAGGCGCGCTTAATTTCCTGCTGACAAACATTTTCATGCGCCAAAGGGCGCACGCTTTTCCCTGTCGACAGCAACTCTCATGCGCCTTTTAAAAAGTGGGTGGCGCATTTATGACCAGCTCACCTATATATATGTGTTTACGCGCCCAAAATGTCATTTTCACTATTCGCCGAGCACGTGATTTTTCTCGAGCCTCACACCCCCGCCTCGTCGCTTTCAACGCCTTGTGGACCCATTACAAGTTTTCGCTATTTGTCCAGTGAGAGGTTCTTTTCTCTTCTCATGTTTTGCGTTTGGTTCTTTGTGCTTGGTGGTCTGGTTTTAGTTTGTGCCTCAAGTTTGAAATATCAAGATCCTCCTCCTTCTGCTATCTTCCCATATCCCTCCCCTCTCGTCCGTGATCTCGCCTGGTAGGGGAACCTGTCTAAAAGCATGGTTTTATCTCCTTTTTGATGAACCATTTCATTGCCCAATAACCTGCTAAAACTTAAAAGTGAAGAAAGAAATGGAGAAAGCCTGCTTTTTCCTTTTTCGCATCGGTGCGTCCTGCAACATCATAAACAGCTTGCGCCCCATGGCGCATCTCGTCTCTCGCAACATGATAAAAACCCGCGCCCTTGGCGCACCCATCTTGCCTGCTGCAATCGCTAAACTTGCGCTCCAATGGCGCGCCAACCTTCCTTGCTGCATCCCATTTCCATGCGCCAATGGCGCACCCAACATCTATGCAACACAAGCTTTATCTCACGCCAAGTACAAATCTTAAAGGCGCAGCGCATCCTCCTCATTACAATAACATCATGTTGTGTAAACCTTCGTGCGCACGCCATATTCCCTTTGGCGCACGAAAAGTTCTTGTTACACAAACCTTACATGCGCCAAAGGGCGCACCAAATCCCAATGCAACATGAAAATTCTATGCGCCAAAGGGCGCATCCTGTCCCTATGTAACACAATGTTTTCATGCGCCTTTATAAAATGCACTCGCAAGATGCATGCGCCATGCGCCTTTGGCGCCAGTTTTAACCTTTGCAACACGCCTTTCCTGTGTGCGCCTACCTATTTAGCCCTGTAAGCTGCAATTTTCATGCGCCCTGCGCCCTGAGCCTAAAAATCTCTAACTCTTTCTTCTGCTAACATTCCAATGGAAGATCAAATGGCTAATTCAACCTTTTCGGATTGGGTCTCGCTTTCTTCTTCATGCAGATCAAAGAATCGAGTTCGAAAGAACATATGTCTACATCCAAAGCAGAGACCCACCAAACCGAAAGGAAAGGCTAAGCTTACGAGGAAGAAATGAAATACAAATATCGAGGGTCGAATGCCCGAGTCACAGCCGAATGCAAAGCATGGACGCCGAGACTCTAATCGGGGCATATCGACATGGAGGAATTCCGGGCCGAACTCGTAAAGTTACAAGGAGTCCATGGATGGACAAATTGATAGGCAAAAGGCCCCCGTGCACTTCCGAGAGGAATCCCCGCGCCAAGACGGCCCAACAATGAATTTATGATGGTGGTTGCCCAGTAGTTACAATAAAGACACAAGGTGTGTCGAAAACAGCAAGGGCGAGGTAGTCATTAACCTCACTGCCCGTCATTTTGAGATCATACTCGCATCCCTCACCACCGGCACTTTGTGGCCGTTAGCCAAGCAGAGTGCATCAAGGCCTGGGAAGACAATGAAGACCAATGTATGCAGCTAATGAACGAAGTATATCTGAAAAATAAGAAGGTGGTAACCCGGTGGCCCCAAATCATCCACCGCAGTGACTTCTCAGAAGAGCTCAGCGATACCATTACCTTCCTGAGTAGGGTCTTCGGGCTTTCTGACGCCCATTACTTCCATAAATGGATGTTGCGCTACTTGGAAACAATGAACAAGAATTTTCCTGATCAGCACTTTTGCTGGGGGGAAATTATAAGCAGCACCATCTCCGAGCAGCTACAACAATTCAGCACAACGGGAGTATTCCATATGAACTCCTACGTGGTCTACGCTGCAGCGTCAGAGAGGGATTATCCAGGCCTAACGAGGAGTGGAGTTTGGCCTCAGGTCAAGATATACGAGTACTACCTGAGTCAAGCCGGAGAATAGCATCTCCCAGTTCACAAAAGTTAACGATGTGTTTTTCTATCACATCATCTGCCTGCTGAGGCCGAACATGACTCATGGTCGTACGACCAAAAACATAGTGGCAGCCACGGAGAAATGGGGGGCCCTGTTCACCCAATTTCCCACATTCACCTATCTAAGGGCTGCCAACTTTTTGGGAGAGCCAACCAGGCTACCAAGGTATGCTGGGCCTAAGCTGATTCTGCTGGAACTGTCAAGGCAGCTAATCACATACCACGAAAAATGCCTGAAAAGGAAGAAGGGTGGAACTCCTTTCCCCCTCACAGTGGGCCGATACACATGCTCTACCCACCACAAGGCGAAGGAAATGTTCGCAGAGCTGGAGTTACTTAATTTGAAACATGACTTCCCAGCCAGGCCTACCTTCGACCCAAGGAGCTGCCTGCCAAGAGCAAAGCTTGATCCAATCCATGTTCCTCAGATCGAGGATATTTATATTGACGTCCTCCATGAGGTAGAGCTCAGAAGAAAGGATCATTCTCGCCTAGCATTGGCAGAAATCATCCAATATGGGGTAGCCATTGTCCCCAAAGGCTTCCAAACTACGGAAGATGAAGTAGACAAGGTATATACTGATACAGATGGGGACGATTGGCCCTTTCCGGCCATTGATAGAACTAAAGCTCCTCAGACAATTGAGGAGAGGGTCAAGGAGACTTTGCAGAGGACAGAACATTGGTGCCGGATGAACGGCCTAATCTACCTCGGGGTTGATTTCACAACATCCCCATTGGGCAACGCGCCTCCACGATCCAAGAAGCAGCTTAAAGGCAAAGGTGTAGAAGGTGAATCCAGCACCATTCAGGAAGAAGCCCCTGAGAGTCCTCCTTCCGCAGCACTGCAAATGTAATAACTCTGGATTCGCCAGAGAAAGAAGCAGCAGAGGATAGTCCCATAGGCCCATCCACTCAGGATGTCGGCATTGCTACCACAACAGAGGTCCCTTCTATCCCTTCTTCTTCTCTCTCTCCTTCCTCCTCGAGTGACTCAAGCGACCATCCCTTTGGTCGTGTCCTCTGTCCCTTCTTCTACTCTTTCCCCGCTTCTTCGTCTATCTTCTCCTCCCTCGCCGATCTGTCCTCCTCCATTTCTTCCCTCATCTCCGGCTCCTTCCCTTCCTATGTCTTCCGTAGCTGCAGCTTCCTTCCTCCCGTGGACACTTCTTCGGCTATTCTCTCAATGCCGCCGCCGCGTGTCTCCACGTTTTTCCCTCTTCTACCGTAGCCGCCTCCTCTCTCTCTCCGGTCCTTCTTCCATAGACCAGCCTGATCTCTCAAGAGCTAAGCCAAAGAAAAGAGAAAAGTTCCCATCGCTCCGATGGACTTTTCAAAGGATCCCAGCCAAAGGGGCGAAGAAGCAGAAGCCTGTTACACGCTTCTCTAAAAGTGCTGCAGGTGAGAGAATCATGGAAATTGCATACCCCGATCCCCTCAAAGAGAAAAAGGATCTGTCTCCGACAGATTTTACCGTGACCCAAGTCACAATGGGGACATCTTCTGAAAGTCTCCAGGGGAAGCTCTTTCCGCGGTTGACGCCCTCACAAAAGCTTCAAGAGACAAAAGAAGAGAAAAGGCTACTAAAAGAGCAAAACAAATATCTTGCTCCAAGCCTTACAGAAGATGGGTAGTGCGCCTCCCACAACTGCCGCCGAGACTTCTGAGCTTCTCAGCCAGAGAAAATCAACGAATATGCAAAGATCGGTGAGCAGGGTATGGCTGCTTTCCGCTTGAGGAGCCAAATCCTCAAAGACAAAGAAAAGTGATCGCCGAGTTCTCTGACTTGTACCTGAATATCAGTAAGGTGAATAAAGAGCTCCAAGCGCTAGCAGGGCCCATATCAGAAGAGCTGGAACATGCTAGACTGCAGCACGAGGCCTTCCAACAAATGTTCGACTGCTCACCAAGATCTCGGTCAAGTTCGGCGCTTCGCCATCCAAGGGCCCTCAACAAAATCATGTCCACTCTGGACTATCGGGTGGATCAGCTAGAATTTATTCTAGAAAAGATTGACAAAGTCAAGGAAGAAGCCCTGGATGCGATGCATCAAATGGAGTGAATTGTTCTCAACATGTCTCCAGGGTTGCTCACTCCTTCCTTTACCTTAAGGTCAGCTGATGAAACCATCCGGATCTTCAAGGAGATCGCTTCTCAAGGAACGGGGCCAGAGGTCACATTTGACACTGAATCTATCAACAACCTGCTGGCCTGTAGGGACTTCATCGGGTTCCTCATTGAGGCGGAAAAGGACTTTTCCAAACTCCCAGAGAAGCTCATAGATGAGCGGGAGACTTGTGAGGCAATAAGCGATAGGCACAAGGATCCTTCTCAGGATCAACTTGGGCCAATAATTAACAAGTTTTTGGAATACCGCGCTTAGTTCCATATCTCGTCACACCGAGCAAAGATCAAAAGCAAAGCTACCCCCTTTCGGCCGCAGGATGATGACGACGAGTAGTAATTTCCTCCTTCCTTCTTCTTCTTCTTCTTCTTCTTCTCTCTCTTCTCCGACTTTCTTGTTGGAATGTCTAAAGTATGTTGGCACAAATGATGACATCATCCATGTTGCGTCATGGGATGATGTCATCCATCAAGTTGTAAAAAGTCAACATGACTTTTAGATATTTTGTAAATATCTTTGTAAATAGTTGTTGGCTCCTTTTTGCCTTCTTTCCTTCTCCTCTTCTATATATATTGGAATACTTGTTGTATTCAAGGGTGGACATTTTTTAGATGAAAATAGAAGTGAGGAGAGAAAGACTTTGAGCTTTCTTGTAACAGAAGAAAAACAACAATACAAATATTGAGGCTTTGTACTGAATACTTGTGTTATACATCAGAGCTTTCTTATGTTAGATCTGTATGTGTTTATTCTGTTAGATTCATATCTACCTTTTTGTCATTTGCTCATCAGTATTGCTTTGTTTATTTATGCAAGTAGGTTTGGCTCAGTTTACTACCAATCCCAAAACATAAATCTTCTGACCTTTCTCGCTTTGAATTCATTTCTTTTCTTCCTTCGACCTGCTCTTTCCTCATCCCCTCTTCCTTTCCTTTCTTTTCACAATGGAAACACCCCACCGGGATGAGATCCCAAACCCCGAAGGCGTAAATCGTGAGACTTGCATAGATTCCTCGCCGGTAGAATAGCAATAAACCAGCTTTTGCTTTACACGACTCAAAGAGGGGCTATGCTTCTTCCCTAGCTTATGGGAGAACTACATCAGCCTGAGGCCCCTTTTCGCCAGGGCTATGTAGGTAACACTTCAAGGGCATGGGGCCCTTGAAGGTTAGCTCGACCACTCTTTACCCTAAACTATTTTCCCCCATTTTTCTATTCATATTCTATCTTAGTTTCCATTTTCTACAACACTGGGAAATTAATACAAACATCCATATCCACCATGTTACCACATCATAAAAACATCCAATCAATCATTCCACATTTCTATAATATCACAATTTTTAGAAATTTACACCATAACATACATATAACTCATCATTTATTTCCCATGTTACTAATAACTTGGAAATTAAATCAAAACCAAAAACATGATAAAATTATACCTAAACCAACACAACTCCATCATGCCTAAACTAACACAACTCCATCATCCCTAGACCAACACAAATCCATCATGCCTAAACCAACCCTACCTCCATCATGCCTAAACCATCATGACTACATCATGCCTACACCAACTTTGACTCCATCATGCCTAAAATGACCTGACTCCATGCCTGACCGACTGACTCCATCATGCCTAAACCAACCTGACTCCATCATGCCTAATCCACCTAGTTGCCACCCATATACATATAACAATGGAAATTAAAGCACCTACATCATCCATACCATAAATCTCATCATCTATACCAATGAAATTATAAACATCAATAATCTCACATACAACCTCACCATCTTCGCACGCAGCGAGACAGCATATGATCAAAAATCTCAAAAAATATCATTTATAACCTCACTATCATCGGCACATAGGCGGTATATATCAAAAATAATTAAAAAAATGAAAACATCAATCGTTGGCCCATCTAATATCCAGGCCGGTCTCATTTATCTCCTCCTCCTCTCCTCTAACTCAGTGTCGAGCCATCATCTCTCTGCCTCTACATTTCTAGCTCTCACCTCTACTTGACTTACGAGATGGGTCTAACCTCCATGAACTAGTGGCCTCCCCTTGACCCTGTCCCTTAGCTCACTAGCCCCCTATACTCTCTGCACTATGTGTGTGAGATCTCGTCCTCTCACTTCGGGCTGTTGTACCTTGTACTCTATATAAGAAGGAACATATATCCCAACAACAATCAAATGATCCTAGTAGTTGTTGTATATATATCTTCCCCTAGGTAGATATAGACAAGCAGAAGATTATAGAAATCAAAGAAGCTCAAATCCCTGACATTCCCTAGGCGCACAGAAGTGGCGCACAACACGGAATGTCGATAGGGCAAATGGTGTGCCCAAGGTGCACAGAAGTGGCGCACAACACGGAATGTCGACAGGGCAAATGGTGCACCCAAGGCACACAGAAGTGGTGCATAGCACGGAATGTCGACAGGGCAAATGGTGCGCCCAAGGCGCACAGAAGTGGCGCACGACAATGAATGTCGACAGGGAAAATGGTGCGCCCAAGGCGCATAGAAGTGGCACATAGCACGGAATGTCGACAGGGAAAATAGTGCACCCAAGGTGCACAGAAGTGGTGCATGACAATGAATGTTGATAGGGAAAATGGTGTGCCCAAGGCGCACAGAAGTGGCGCATGACAATGAATGTTGGCAGGGGAAAATGGTGCGTCAAGGTGCGCACGATGGCACACAACAATGAATGTCAACAGTGCAGGGATGTGCCCTTGGCACATGAAAGAGGATGTTGACACACACACGGATGCGCCCTTGGCTCACCTTCGGAGGTGCAGCATTTTAAGTCTTGGCCGACAGAAGCGGACTCAGCGCGATATATATATGGCCATAACTTTTGACTAGGAGCTCGATTCATGCAAGGTTGGACTTTTTGGAAAGCTTATGAGGTCCTCTATCTAACTACAACTGGATATCTTTAATTGGGTGAGAACAAATTATTAAAAATGCAAAATACAGTTCGCCACTTTTGGGTTCACTGGGGTTCTCACCTACCACCATAATGAGATAGTTAAGTGCAATCTAGAGGTGGTTGGGGTAGTTTTGGAATTCCTCTCTCTTTTCTCTCTCATTCTTCCTATAAATTGTAAGGAGGGGATTCTTTCTAAAGGTTGGACATTTTTTTTTCCCCTTCCTTCTTCTCTTTGGCGAAGTGAACTTGTGGAGTTAAAACCTTCCATTTGAAATAGTAATGCAACCTTGCCGCTTGGCATTTTGCAGTGTGTTGTATCAATCTTTGGAGAAAATTAATGCATGTCTGTGGATGATTCTCAACCCTCTCTGTGTTCATTTGCATCCTCCTGATCTTTCACTATGAATCTGGTTATCTGTGCATGATCTTGCATTGCGTTTTTATGGTTTGTGTTTATTGGCAAGACAGGTGTTCTTCATTCCTCGGTGCATCACCTTTGTAGTTTAGGTTTTATTTTATGCATTTTCTTACCCTGTCTCCTTGGCAAGTTAGATTAGGTTTTTAGTAAACCCTCTGCATTTTCTACGTGTGCATCTGAATAGAGGAATAGGAACCGGCCTTCATCCGGAGAGCTTTTCCATTTTTGCAATGTCCCACGCTTGGGAAAAGCTCCATGTTATGCAATCATACTGAGAGTCTCAACCCATCATGTTACAGACATCCAGGGGTGCTGCGATTCATCATCAACGGTAGTATCTAACCTCATTCAAGGAATCCCTAAATCTAGCAATCGGTAGTGTCCGAGGGGGTGCCATACGTCTCACAACAACCTCGTGAGCTTTACCTCGCTATTGGTGGCCTTGGCCCCTGTACCTATGCACCCTACCCTCGGCTCTTTCCCACGGGACCTTGTCCCGCTGATGTATGTCTGTACAATGGGACCTTCTCCCTACACCCGAGGTGCTACCTGTGTTGTGATCTGGGCCTATAAGGCTAAAATATGAGCCTATGTAGTGGATAATTGTCCCTACTGACCATGCTACCCGTGCTGTAGGAGGCTACCTTTCCCAGTCTCCATCTCCACCACATGTGGGTACATTTCCCCTATGTCATTTGGGCTTGTAAAGCCACCACATGTGCCTGTAATGTGGTAATCACATGCCTCGGACCTCATTAACTACCCTTGTAATACCGTGATCTCGGGCTCGTAAAAGTGGCAAGCTACCCCCTGTAAAGTATCCTCTAAAATATAAGGGTATCCAAGTATGACCGCCCTAAGCATGGTAGTCTTGCTTGTAGTTGGAATGCCTACCACCTCCTATATCTATCTCTAACCTGCTATGTCATCAATCTGCTGGTCCACTTCCTGCTCCTCCTTCCCAGTCGGCATGTCGGTTGTTGTAGAGTCATAGACCTCTCCACGATGTCTCTCTGTTCTAAGGGAATGGTGGTAAAATGTCCCGGGTATCCCAAACGCGCCTAAACCTATCAATAGGTATCATCTCATTCTCATCTTCAAGCACAACGCCCTCTATCTACTGTTGGCTAGAAAATTTGTCTTGTGGACAAATTTGTGGATTTCAAGCCAATGCTATGGGAATCTAAGTCCCTCTACATTTTAATGGTGCAGCTCCCATTGTTTAGCATGTAAAACCGAAGGATTTTAATGGTGGTTTTTCAACCAGAGATCCATAGGGGCACTCCACTGACCCTATGAAAAGCCTACAATTTCTTGCTAGGGCAGAAATTAATCTAAGTATGGGAAAGGGAGTGGGAAAGAAGGCAAGAAGGTCAATGATACAGGTAGAATATCATATGCCTATATGCATTGATCAGAAAGTTCATAACATGCATTAACTAATAGAAGAAAGACAAATTTGCAATTTCTGAGCACAAGACAGAATAAAACACACTGGTCACAAAGCACCAATCAATTTCTCCATCGAGGGGGACATAAAATTCCTTCCTTTTTTATTGATCTCAGAGTTGAAACTTGTACACAAGTGGGAATAGAAGAAAAATGCAGAGGAGAATAGAAGAAGAATGACTGTCATTTTTTGTCCTCTGTTTGCAAAATGTGCTTCCAGTTTTCAAATTCAATTGCAGCCCTGCGAATGACATTGAAGGGTCATTATATTCCCCAAATTCAAATGGTTACAAACCTACAAATTATCCATGCCTCTTCGAATTCCATCCTGTGAAGAAAAATGCCCATGTCGTGTCAAAAACTAGATCCTGTGAGCAAACGTTACACCTGATTTTCTAGTTTGAATATAAGACATTAGATTTGCTCCATGTGTTTGGATCTTGGGCTGTTGTAAACAAATTTGATCATTTCCCCTCTTCCAAATTCCTCTATAGCAAAGAAAACACTTCTGACAAGCCAAGAATGAGCTTCTGTGTGTAAAAATGTGTTTCATATTTCAATTTTCTAGTTTTCATATGAACCGTTCAATCCTTTGCCCTAATTGCTTTGAAATTGGGCCATCCACGTGGCAGGAGAACATTGGAGTGAAGTTGGGAGGAATTTTTTGTTTTTGCATGCTAGAGATGTTTTCTCAATTTTCTCCCACAAAACTCCATCAAAATTTAAAATTGAAGTGTCCATCGTGTAGATAATTTCAATATCTTTCCATTGATATCAAAAATGTGAAAAACTAAGCTCTGGTTCGAAAGATATGGCCCTTTGAAGATTTAGGGAAAAAATGGCAAAATACAGAGTCAAAATTAGGGTTGGCGGGGTCAAACTTCAAATTTTTCCCTTTTGGAAAAATTTCCCAAAAAACTCTGTGGGTCTCGCCACTCCGATGACACGTGGCACCTGCTGGTTGATCCGTGGCTAAAGACCTTTTATTTCCTTTTAAATTTCACATTGGGAAAAATTCCCAACTTACCTTCGTGCCCCGCCACTCCGCCAACTTCCCCCTGCCGGGCTTTCGGGCCAATTTTTGACTTTGATTTTTTTAACCCAAAAAGGCTAAGTGGAAAACTTTCCTCCACGCCTCCACCAATGTTCTCTCTTCCTCTATGGTCTTGTGGGCCGCTTTGTAACTTTTGCACCTTTTAGCCAAAAGGGCTAAGTGCCGAATTCCTCCCGTGCCTCTGCTCTGCCTTGACACGTGGCACTTTCTAATTGGTTGTGGGCCTACATAGGGAAAATTTCCCCTCCAAACTTCGTCGGGCCATAAATCAAAAACTACAAGGAGTTAGGAGGACTACCATACCTTTATGGAAAGGGGAAATATTTTTATATCTAATGAATGTGTTTTTAAGAATCCTTGATCCCTTGGGAAGTGCCATATTTCAAAAAACTCAGACTAGACCATTTTCAAAGGGTAACAACTCACAAATTTCTAAGTCAAGACTTGGAAAAAGAAGAAATTTTTGAGGGGATAATAGTGGCTCTAGTTTGGGGACATGGCATGGATTGAACAGGGAGAAAACATGGCATGAGGATCTAAAATCTCAAGTTTTAAAACATATAACATTGACCAGTGCCTTATCCATTGGTCCTTGTAAATTCATTGCACAATTCTGAGGAAAGAAAGGAGGAAGGAAGGAAACACGCCAACCAAACCACACCAAGATAGAAAACAAACTAGAACACACACAACAAAAAAGGGGAAACACAAAAACTATGGTACAGGGTGAGGGACAACTCACTTTCACTGATGATAAAGTTTCAAATATTGCCCACTCCTAAGCAATCCTAATGGAGTTCCATCCAAGTATGATAAGAGAAAGGAATTCTCACCACAAGTTCCATGAATTTGAAAAGGTCCCAACCACAAAGAGTCAAACTTTCCATGGCTTCCCTTTGGTTCTCTTCTCTTGTCCCAAAGTAGGACAAAATCTCCAACTCTGAACTCTCTTGCCTTGGCCCTTCTGTCAAAGAGCTTCTTCACTTTCAGCTGATGTTCTTTGATTCTGTCCACTACCTAGGATCTTCTCTCTTCTAGCTTCTCAAGGAAAAGGATCCTCTTGTCAATTGAATCTTTGTATTGGTTGTCTTCCACTATTTGAAGTAGCTTGAGAGTTGGCATTTCAATTGTAATAGGAATCTCTGCTTCAACTCCATATAGCAGCTGAAAAGGTGACATGCCTATTGCCTTCTTAGGAGTGATCCTATCATCCCACAATGCATCATATAATTTTTTGTGCCAATTCTTCTAATTCTCATCAACAAGCTTGTGGATAATGGTCACAATATTTTTGTTACTTGACTCAGCTTGACCATTCCCTTGAGGATAGTAGTCAGAAGAATGAGCAAGAGAAATCCTGAAGCCATAACAAAATTCTATCAATTCCTTCGAAGATAAATAAGTAGCATTGTCTACTACAATCTTCTGAGGAACTCCAAAACAAACAATGATATTCTCTTTTATGAAATTACAGACAACTTCAGAGCTAGCCTATTTGGTTGGAATGGCTTCCACCCATTTGGTGAAGTAGTCCGTGGCAGTGAGCACATAAGTATGCCCAACACTTGAATGGGGATTCAACATGCCAATGAAGTCTAACCCCCATTGTTGAAATGGTTCTTCAATAATCATAGGCCTGAGAGGCAATGCAGCTAACTATGGTTTTCCAACAAATTGTTGGCATGCTTTGCATTTAGAAACCCAACTCTGAGTATCAGCAAAAAGAGAAGGCCAATAGTATCTACCTCTAAGAATTTTGTGGGCAGTCACCATGGCTAAAAAGTGTCCACCACAAGCTTGATCATGATAGGATTTGAGGAGTTTTTCTTGTTGTTCCTTGTCAACACACTTGAGAAAACAACCATCTATCCCTTTCTTATAGAGTGCATGATTCCAAATCACATATTTGGTTGCTTTCAGCCTGAGAGTTATTCATTTCTTGTAATCTAAATGAGGAGGGTAGTCCCCATAGGTAAGAAAGAAAGTGATGTCTGCATACCATTCCTCTATAGTGTTCACAAAGAGAACTTGTGGGCAATCTTTTGAGCAGGTTGGGAAAGTGTCATCTCTTTCTCCAAGCTAAACTTTGAGAGATTCATCTTCAGCAATCAACTTGCATAAACCATTTCCTCTAACCATATTAGAGGGCTTAATCTCTAGGTCATACTCTTGGATCCTTGCAATCCAATTTCCTCTTTTGGCTCTAGGATCTTGTTGTGTCAAAATGGACTTGATTGCACTTCCAAGGACCATCACCATGGTGTGAGAGTTGAGTATGTAAAATATGAAATTCTTCATGGCCTTGACCACTACATATGCATGCTTCTCCAATTGACTGTAATTTAGTTCATGCTTCTTCAAATGGAAGCTCATGAAAGCAATAGGTGCTTCCAATCCTTCATCATTCTTCTGAACAAGGACAACAAAAAGAGTGTGCTCTGAGGCATAACAATACATGATGAATTCCTTGCTGAAATCTAGAGATACCAGCGTTGGAGCTTTGGAAATGGCCTTCTTGATTTCTTCAAATGCTGATTTTCCTTCACTACTCCATTTGAAACTTGTTTGAGGATTCATCATAGAGGTGATATTCTTTGTTAGTTCAGCAAATTTTGGGACACAGCGGTAAAGAAAATTTACCTTCCCAAAGAATGAGTGCACTCCTTTCTTACTGGTGGGAAGAGATAGTGCTTGAATAAAACTTACCCTCTCAGGGTCAATATGTGCTCCATGCTTATTCACGATGTGTCCCAACAGCTTGCCTTTTATGACTCTAAAGATACACTTCTTGGGATTTAGAGAAATTCCATGTTTTCTACATCTTGCAAGAATCTGCTCCAAGTGAAAGATATGCTCACTTCTCTTCTTTAAAAACATGGTTAAGTCATCAAGGTATATGACAATGTAATGCTTGAGATCTTTGAAAGCTAGGTCCATGGCTCTTTGGAAGGTGGCTCCCGCATTGATCAGGCCAAAAGGCATCCTGTTGTAAGCAAAAGTGCCCCAAGGAGTTGTGAAAGTTGTCTTGCTATAATCTTCTTTGGCCACTTTAATTTGATTATACCCTAAGAAGCCATCAAGAAAAGAGAGCATCTCAGATCTAGTAATTGCTTGTAAGATATGATCCATGATCGGAAGAGGGTAATTTTCCTTGAGAGATACCTGATTCATATTTTGAAATCTACACATATTCTGATCTCCCCATTTTTCTTTCTGACTGGTACAATGTTTGCCACCCATGTTGAGTGGTGAATGGGGAAAATGATTCTAGAATTCAATTTTTTTCACTTCTTCCTTGATAACATCAGAAATGTTTGGATTATAGGCTCTTTGCTTCTTCCTGAAGGGATTAGCATCCTACTTCAGAGGAATGGAATGATGCATGTCCTTTGGTTGAAAATATTTGAGCTCATCATAAGAGTAGGCTAGCACATCAGATTACTATTTAAGAAAAGCAATGAAATTCCTTTTCTCTTGAGTGAGAAGCATTTTCCAATGTTCACCATCTTTGGATCTTTAGAATTCCCAATGTTTTACTTGTAAAAATTAGATGGACAACGAGAATATAGCTTTTATTTTTCATGAATAAATCTATCATTTTTGTCAAATAGGTCCTCCAGAGAGACTAGACCTTTAGGGATCTTGTTACCTTTCAATCTGATCATGCCTTCATCATCCACTCTTTCAATTTCATCTTATGCATCTTCAACTATAGCTTCCCTATGTGGATTAAAACTTCCCTCAAAGAAGATATTATTGAAGTTGTCTCTTTGCTCCAAGAAGGCTAAAATATGATTGTTGTCATTGAAAACTTTCTAGTGATCTGCGTTATCAGGAACACTTGGTCTGAAAACCATCTCAATGGTTATTTTTTCCTTACCAAAAGAAGGATGAGGAGTCAATAGAGATGCTGATACTATAAGAGAATCATCTCTTTCATTTTTTTGTCTTGGGATGGCTTCAATAGAGAATGCATCAAAGAATTCAATGCAATCCCACACTCTATTCCTATAATTCCTAAGCCTTGGGTTCTTCACCTGGTATTGCTGGAAGATTTTCTTCACTATCACTTCTGCATCACCAAGGCATCTCATCTTTTTGATTCCCATGTCTTTCACTTCACTTATGCCCAAGAGAAGAGCTTCATATTCTCTTGTATTGTTGGTGTTGTCAAACTGCAGTTTGTATGCAAAATGATACATCACATTGGAAGGAGAGTACAACACAACACCAACCCCTAAGCCTACTTTGGAATGGCTTCCATTAAACTCCATAGTCCAAACCTGATCTTTCTCTAATTTTGAGGAAAGTGGCAAGTATTATTCTCATTGTGAAGTAAGGAAATAGTTTCCTAATCCACAATCTTGAAAGAGGATTATAGCTCTTGGGTCATTGGAACTTCTTACTGTAAACTTCATTTTTCTTACCGGAAGCAACCTCTTCATCTCACCCTTTATTGGAATAGTTGTAGAGGTCCAATCCATCTTTATCTCTCCACCAAGGTCTCTATAAAAACTTATACTCAAGAGCATGCCAAAAGATGTTGGAATGTCTGCCACTAAGATGGTTAGAATTACTTTCTTATTAGGGTATTCACTAAATCCACGTGTATCTTTTATCCTTCCTACTAGTGGTACTTGCTTGGATTCCATTGAGTAACAAGCTCCATTAACTCTAGTTAGTGTCAGGCCAAGAGCATTGGCAACTTTGAGTGGCATTACGTTATCAGAAGCTCCGGAGTCAATGATGCAATTGTTGAGCTCAAAACCATTCATGAGAAGAGACAAGTAGAAGGGTTCCACCTTATCTATTTTGGAAGCACTTAGGGCTAACATGTTTTGAGAAGGTGGTGTAGATGGTGTTGGGAGAAGACCTTTATAATTTGAACTTGAAGGTATAGAACTGTTACTCCGAACAACATTGATTAGTCTATCAAACTAAGTAGGGTGTGTTTACAAGTATTCAATCTCTGAGAGCTACACTTTGGTCTTACTTGCATGTTCCACAAAATCAAATGGGACAATGTTGGATGAGGGGAAAGTTCCTAGAGTGAGGGAAGGTTTACATGGTAAGGATCTTTGGGGAACTTTGGCTGACTTAAGATAGACTTCATTAAAGGGATGAGTGTTTTTAATAAATTGTGAGCTAGAAGAAGGAAAATGTGACTTACTAGATATAAAAACATGATCTCTAGTAGCCATTTGGCCTAGTTTCATTTTGGCTGAATCCATTGAGGGTGGTAATGGTGAGCCTCTATTGATGATCTTCTTTTGTGTGGCTGTTGGAGTGGGATCTTATTTAATTTTATTTTCCTCTTGAGCCACGGAGGGTAGAGCATCTTTCTTGGATTGAGCTCAAGTGAAGACAACACATGAGAATCTTGGGGCTTCCTCTTCTTCTTCCCCATCATCCACAAACTTGAACAAGCCATTGTGCATATCAACTTCTTCAATTTCGAGGTAGCCTTCGTAATCCTCTGTTATTTCTCCTTCAAGTTCATCAATTTTAACATCCTCTCTTGATTCTCTGGTGTCACAGATAGCATTGACAAGAGGTGCTTCAAGGGAAAGTTGGCGAGGAGGTGGTGTAATTCTTTGTCTATCAGGGAAGTTTGGCCTCCTTAGAGCATTTCTCATTGTCATTTGGGACAACTGTTTCTTCAAGGAAACCAGATCATTTTCCATTTTTGGAACATAGGATATGTAGTTATTGAGACGAACTATGACCCTTATGCTTCCCATTTGGTCCTTTCACCTTTCCAGAGAGGATTAAGTCATCATCAGTTTCAATGGAAAATTTTTGAGCTTCCCTCAGTGTGTTTGGTTGGGCTCTTCTGAGGAAGAAACCAACTTCTGATGGCAAGGCACTGATGAAGAATCTTCTCAGGTGGTTCTTAGGAGGTAGAACATCTTCAGGGACTCTTCTTATTAGTCTATCAAACCTTGCTACAAATTCCTTCATGGATTCATAGCTTTCTTTCTTTATTCTGACTAATTGCACCAGCATCTCTTGACCATCTTCAATGCTCCTGAATCTATTTTCAAATGCTTTTATAATATCTTCCCAACCAGTAATAGATCTTACAGAAGCATGTAAAACCATTCAACAATTTTCTCTTGGAGTGACTCCACAAATAGTCTAACTGACACATCTTCGTCTTCAACACCTAACACACCACAAGTAGTGATGAAGGCTACTACATGTTCTTCAGGTAGTTGGGAGCCATCTCCTTTGAATTTGGGAAAATTATTTCTCAAACCTCTTGGAAGATCATGGAGTATTCATGGGAGAGCAAGTGGACTAGTATTTCTTCCCCATGGTACATTGGGTGTACGTGCTTCACATTCATTATCAGCCATTCTTTTTCTATTTTTGGCTTCTTCAGTAGCTAGGGCTGCTTCTCTTTCCTCTGTTGCAGCTTGGAGTCTTGCAATTTCTTCAAGTTGAGCTCTAATCTCTTCCTCTCTGTCAAACCAAGCTATAACCTCTGCTTCTTCTCTCTCCAACTCCTCAAAAGTAGGGTCAATCACTCCTCCTTGCCTCAGCTGGTGAGTATACCTTCTATCAGCCAACTTGAAGGCTTATTGTCTTCTCTGAGGTGCTGGAATCTATTTTTTCTCTTCCAACTCAAAAGTAGGTTCTTCTTCTCAGTCCAAAATATTTGTAGCAACAGAGTAATGTTTTACACTCGCCTACTATGCCAAATAGCCTCCTTCAGGTCTGAAATGATATCTTCTTTGATATGAAAGAATGAAGAAGGTCTCTAGGAGGATTTGCAAGAATAGTCATACTCGTATTCATGTGGATCACAAGGAACTTCAGACTTCAAAAACTTAAACAAATACTTTAAAACCTTGTGGTCATTTTAGGGTGTATATCTTTGAAACTCGCTACTTTACGGTGGGTGCCAAAAAAACATTGGCTAGAATATTTGTCTTGTGGAATTTTTTTGGATTTCAGGCCAATGCTATGGGAATCTAAGTCCCTCTACATTTTAATGGTGCAGGTCCCATTGTTTAGCATGTAAAAATGAAGGATTTTAATGGTGGTTTTTCAACCAAGAGATCCATAGGGGCACTCCATTGACCCTATGGCAAAGCCTGTAATTTCTTGCTAGGGAAAAAATTAATCTAAGTATGGGAAAGGGAGTGGGAAAGAAGGAAAGAAGGTCAATGATACAGGTAGAATATAAGATGCCTATATACAAAGGTGATCAAAAAGTTCATAACATGCATTAATTAATAGAAGAAAGACAAATTTGTAGTTTAAGAGCACAAGATAGAATTAAACACACTGGTCATAAAGCACCAATCAATTTATCCATCAGGGGACATAAAATTCCTTCCTTTTTTATTTATCTCAGAGTTGAAACTTGTACACAAGTGGGAATAGAAGAAAAATGTAGAGGAGGAGAATAAAAGAAGATTGACTGTCATTTTTGTTTTCTATTCGCAAAACGTGCTTCTAGTTTTCAAATTCGATTACCAGCAGTGAAAATTACATTGAAAGGTCATTATATTCCCCAAATTCAAATGGTTACAAACCTACAAATTATCCATGCCTCTTCAAATTCCATCCTTGTGAAGAAAAACACCCATGTCGTGTCAAAAACCAAATCCTACAAGCAAATGTTACACCCGATTTTCCAGTTTGAATATAAGACATTAGATTTGCTCCATGTGTTGGATCTTGGGCCATTGTAAACAAATTTGATCATTTCCCCTCTTCTAGATTCCTCTGTAGCAAAGAAAACACTTCTAACAAGCCAAGAATGAGATTCTATGTGTAAAAATGCGTTTCATATTTCAATTTTCCAGTTTTCATATAAACCGTTCAATCCTTTGCCCTAATTGCTTTAAAATCGGGCCATCCACGTGGCAGGAGAACATTAGAGAGAAATTGAGAGGAATTTTTTTGTTTTTGCATGCCAGAGACATTTTCTTGATTTTCTCCCACAAAACTCCATAAAAATGTAAAATTAAAGTGTTCATCGCATAGAGAATTTCAATAGCTTTCCATTGATATCAAAAATGTTAAAAAATAATCTATGGTTCAAAATATATGGCCCTCTCAAGTTTTAGGGAAAAATTGGCAACATATAAAGGCAAAATTAGGGTTAGCGAGGTCAAACTTCAATATTTTCCCTTTTGGAAATATTTCTTGAAAAAAATTGCAGTCCCGCCACTCGGATGACATGTGGCACTGATGGTTGATCCATGGTTGAAAACCTTTTATTTCCTTTTAAATTTCACATTGGGAAAAATTCCCAACTTACCTCCATGCCATGCCGCTCCGCCAACTTCCCCCATGGGGTTTCGGGCCGATTTTTGACTTTGATTTTTTTAACCCAAAAAGGCTAAGTGGCAAACTTTCCTCTGCGCCTCCGCCAATGTTCTCCCTTCCCCTCCGCGGGCCTACGGGCCGCTTTGTAACTTTTGCACCTTTTAGCCAAAAGGGCTAAGTTTCTAAATTCCTCCCCGTGCCTCCACTCCACCTTGACACGTGGCACTCTCTAATTGGTTGTGGGCCTGCCTAGGGAAAATTTCCCCTCCAAAATCCACCGAGCCATAACTCAAAAACTACAAGGAGTTAGGAGGACTACCATACCTTTCTGGAAAGGGAAAGGGAAGGTGTTTCAAAGAATCCTTGATCCCTTAGGAAGTGCCGATTTCAAAAACTCAGATCGGACCATTTTCAAAGGGTAACAACTCAAAATTTCTAAGTCTAGACTTGGAAAAAGAAGGAAAATTTTGAGGGGAGAACACCGCCTTAGTATCTCGTAACTCATCCAGCTCCACTTCCATCTTCCTGTATGAAGGGAAGCCAACATACTGGCCTCTAAATGATGTCCACTCTAGATAATCCCTCCAACACTTGCCTATAATATGTCACATCATGAGTAGCTCACAACCATGCACTCTCAAAAAATAGACACCTAATGCCTGTATCCAACTCGAACTAAGATCACATTGAATGTATCCAATCGAGGCATACTAACTAGATGCACACATATGATGTGCTCATATGCCTAGTAGTGGAGAAGAAAGGTGTAACACAAACTAAACCTCTGCAACCTCTCGTAGGCCCACAACTCCCTATATAACTACACCAAGAATGTTGGTGCCCAAGAAAAACAAGTCTTATCCTCCATCATGTCATGGAGAACCCCATCGTGTTCATGGGAATCTCCCACCCTCTACATCTGGAAGCACAAAACAACACACTACCTCTATGATTAGGACCACTAACCTCATCTCCTCGGGATGGGCCATGTACATATCTCCATAGCTCAGGCTTGCGCTATGAAACCTCATCTCTACCTTCCCTCTCCAAACACTGTGAACATCAGCTCCTATGATGCCTATGAATAAATAGAATAAAACTTCATCCAAACTATCGATAACTACAATATCCTATACATGTCCTCTAGGGTGATTGTGATCTCACTGTTGGCAGATGAAATGTGTTGGTCACTGAATCCCATCTGTCGATGAGTGCGACCATCAAGCTTGGCTCTGAACTATGTGCCTATAATTGTCGACCCCAATAAGGACAACATATGTAACATGATGCCACTCCTCTTCCTTCATGCTCCATATTGCCACTAATAACAAAAGTAGTACTGCCTATCATCCTGCAACTAGTCCCTATCCTGCACCCAACAAACCACACCATTATTAAATCTTGACCATACCTAACATATCACTTACCCAACTAACCTATTCCCGAAATTCTTATTATTTATTTCCCCACAACCCTAACGACCTACCCCTTTCTCCCATCCCACTTTCACACCCCTCAACTTGTATCATATATACCTTTTACCCTACCTATTCTCAACACACTTACATTTATACCTCACTTGCCTCTCTTTCTCTTTCCCTCACACCATAACCCTTTCTCAATCTATTTTTCCTCAAAAGCTAACTAACATCGGTCCTTTGGTGACCGACATCCATCTATCATGACCGACATTGGTCACCTTCTCTTTGACCGATTCCGGCTATGGATGATCGACGTCACCCACCCTTGACCGACATCGGTCACTATCACACCAACCAAACCCGCAAAACCCTCCCCCCATTTCTCAAAATTTGACCATACTTGACCTAAATACCTACCCTATCCTACCCAAATCTCCCCTACCTTTCTCCCTACCCCTATTTAACCCACATTGGACTTCCTACCCTTCCTATTTCATCAATTTTACTTCCAAATTCAAATTTAATTCCTACCCAAAACCATTTCTACCCAAACCAATTTCTACAAACTATTTCAACTAACAAGCGTAGAATTGGATCGAATCTTACCTCATCTTGGTTTTGTCGACGTGGTGATATGTCTGGCTGCTACACCGGGCCCACCCAAACCCTCTCCCACCTCTGCCATGCCAAAATCCACTCCTCACCTCCAACCAATCAAATCGATCACACCACTCTCGTGGACCCATCTACTAGCTCCTCTCACCAACTCGTAATCTCCACCTCAGCCTAGTATAATGCCTTGTCCTTCTCTCTCAGAAAGGTGAAAAAATGTCAAACAAATTTGTCATTTTCTCAAAATTCACAACACAACAATGATTCCATAAAATATGGAATTTTTATTTTATAAACCCACCCAACTTGACTGACCGACATCTACGTCGGTCATATTTGTGCACTAGACATCGATGTTGGTCACCATATAAATGATATCAGCTTACCCCTTATAGCTATTTTCCCTTGCTAAGCTTCCTTTTACCTACAACCATCAGAACTCACACACCTTTTATCATTATGAACACCTATTAAACCATACATACAAGCCCAAACTACCCCTACATTTCCTTAGTTGCATCTTAGGATTTGTTATTTTCCCTATACCTTGGTCTTACCCATTCCATTACCTATTTTCCAGGAACTTGACCTACTTGGTGTGACCATTGACCTTATGTACTTACTATACCTACCTGCAATGTTGTTACCTACATTGTTTTAGCCTAACAACCATACCTTGCCTATTTCTATGCCTTTATCCCAACCCAAACCTTAGGTGTACCCGAAACATACCTAAACGTTCCCGCACTTTGACCTATGTTGTGTTTCTAGACCATATCTAATACCTTAGATACCTAAATAAATTCACCCTTTTTTAGATAAACCTATCGACCTTGGAAAATGTAGAGTTTGCAAGCTCTTCAACCTAGTACTATGTTGTAATCTATACATGTGTGTGCATTTGATTTTCATTACCCATTACCCAATTTTGGGACTCGGCCTATTACCTATTACTTGAGTTGACCACTACCCTTCCCCACCTACCTTCACTTCCACCAACTACACATTTATCAACCCACTCACTGATTCCGTATTACACCTCATCAGTGCCTGGTTTGAGGGGGATCACCTTCACCCACACATGGGGCAACCACTTCCTATTTTTTCAACATCGCTTACCAATACAAGCTATGCGAAAAAAGGGGAAAAATGTAGACACCAAATTTGGGTAACACTTCCCCTTCACCCCACATGTATATTAATTTAATTACCCACAATTAAATTAATGCCCATGCTCACAATATTCATTATTTAATTACCTTAATTAAAATAATTTCCACCTCACCTAGACACCTCATCATAAACCTATTCTTAGCATGTTTCCCTTTTACTAGGACTCAATATCCACTCACCATAACTAACTAAGACTTAGTTCAACCCTAAAATCACATGCATATTCTTCCTCTAACCACATTCCCACTTATCTAAGCACAACATTTTGTTTTGATCTGGGAGAATAGACAAAGCTGACCAAAAATATTGCCAAGATATGTCATTTTTAGTAAACCTAGGATTTCTCACCTTAACTAATGCTAGTCAACCGTAAACTGTTGTCGGTTACCATATATTCATTTTGGTAACCTTGTTTGAGGGGTTGGAAAAATTATTCAAGTCTTGGAGAAGAGAGATCTATGTATGCAAGCATGCACTAGAGCACTCCTACACATCTAGACACCCTAAACCAACAACCAAGCATTGATATGAAAGGAAAGTATTCACGAAAAATTCTAGGAAATACATCTATGGAATTGACCACTGGTTACATGGATCAACCATCACCTCCATCCAACAACTAGGTCTGTAAACACTAGTAAGTACCTTTAGATATACACCTTCCTATATTTATTTAGATTAGTTTCTTCATGTTTATTTTATGCTTTTAGTCTCCTTACATCCCATCATCTCTCACCCTCCTACAAATCCCTCCACCCAATCACCTACAACCTTTTAACCCCCATACCTGACTCCAGACACCTCTGACTATCCCTAACATTGCCATCTACCTCCCCATTACCTATTCATTCTCTGGGAAATCTTAGAGAATCACCAAAACCTACCTTCACTAAGTTTCCATCAGCCTAACCCTACCGACGTAAGTTAACCTAAACCATCGTCAATTTCCCCTCAACCAAAATTGGTCATACTATACCAACGCACCTCTATGTCTGGAAAACCTGCCTATAACAATAATCTCATACCTTTCACCCAAACAACCCAAATCACCTAAAGTTTGACCCTGACCTATCCCCACCACTTTATTTACCTATCTGACTTCCGATCTGATCATAACCTATCCTGTTAGATTATATTTGTTTATTTTACTTGAATGAGATACCTAAATCATATCAACTACAGTAGGACATTATTGGTTCATATTATTTCTTGCATTAAGTTGTTTTAAACAATGGATTGACAACCATCTAGGATGTATCACACTTCCCGGATCTAGCATATGCTAGACATTCCACTGACATATATTGTTTAATATTTCTTGTGTGGTCTTTTCTTTATTCAAAAGTATTTCCTCATATCAAAAATAAAGTTCTCACAATTAGCATTGGATCGAGAAATTAGAATGCATGCAATCTACCTTCTAACTTCACTCACAGGTATTCCTCTTCACCCTTACCTTATTTGTTTTGATCTTAAGTACACACACTATTTAGTGAAACATAAAGTGCAACATAGTTCTATGAAATATGTGAATCAGCTAATACTTTCTCAACCCTCTTTGGACGTAAGGGTTATATACATTATTGCTTAGATTGTTTGGGTATTATTTCAAGTATTTTATTACTTCATTTATTTCAATTATTTAACTATTCCTATAGCATTAGATTACACTAGAATAAATTCTATTTTAGTTAATCATTGACTACAACAATTATCCATGTTAAGACTTGGGGCTCCCAATATCCAATCGTACATCATGCGTTATCCTAAATTGTTTTTGGCAAAAAAAATCTCTCATCATCATGTTGTAATTGATAAAGAGATTTTATAGGGCATGCAAAAATTTTATTCAAGATGTAATCTTTAGAAGACAAAATTCTTCTCTACCATTTGTTGAACTCTTTCCCTAGTGTGTGATATATACCTAAATTCCTCTCTACAGGTCCGCCATCTCTTTTAGTTCTTTGAAGGGTTATAATGGAGGATTCCCTTCAGGAAAGTAAGGTTTCCCACCCACTGTTTTCCATATTTCAATTGGTTGAGACCATAAGGAATCCATGATTGATTTTTTTACTCCATGATGGGAATGTTTTTGATGACATGGAACTTAAACATATTTGGTTTTCTGATACCCACAATCTTTTGGTTTCCATCTAGCAGGTGTGGTTCTATAAAGGCCTTAAATTCATAGACTTCCTAAATAAGGTATGGAGTGAATGTGCTAGAATCGTATTGGCATGTTCTATAAGTGTCCATTATTTATAACAAAGAGAATGTTTCTAATTTGCATAATGATGTTGATAATCACCTGAATGTATCATCTATATCCTCATGATGTGACCCATTGGAAGGAAGCTCACATACACTACATTAAAAACATTTTTGGTTGTTAGCATTGATGTAAATGAAAACAATGTGAAATTTTGTTGTCACTTAAAGCATTATCTAGTTCCAAGTAGAGAACTTGTGGTTGTTTTCTAAATGAATGTGTACATCTACTTACAATATTATTTGTATGAGCCTACTCATTTTTCTACTTGTATTCCTTGCATTTTTCATACACATCATTTTGCAACAGTGCATCATGTAATGGGTGTTTTGATGTCCCATTACTATATAAAAATCACCATACTGATTTGTAAGTGGTTTTTCTAGCTTCATGATACATAGATTCAATGATGTTAGTGTGAATTTTTATCCTCACTCAATAAAAGTCAAACCATAATGTCTGAAACCCCGCTTTTATGTCCATGTTCCAACATATGAGTTAAGGTGATGGGGAGGTTCATATCATTTCTTATTGAATTTGATTTTTTTCTTGTCCTTGGTATGTAAATTTTCATCTTGTCCATTTTCTCATTCATAATGCACAAGTAGCTATTAAGATTTCCTCTAATCACATTCTATAAGCATAGTAATTTTCATGATAAATTTGAATGTAATCATTGTGCCATTTCTCACGTTGAAATATTTGTTCTAGTGTTTCTAGACATGAGTTGGGTGTATGTTTTTTTAAGCTTTGTGCACTCATAAAATTTGGAGAAGAAATTGTTCTTGGTGATTGAAACATGGGAGAAATGTTCTTGCCATATTTTTGAGGTTTGACTGTGATGTTAGAGGAAGGTTCAATAGTGAAAGGCCCTCATTACACTTTTTAGGATGTAAGCATAACTATAACATGTAGGAAATAGTCTAATTAATAATTTATTACCATCTTGTCCCATGAACAAGACATGTGTGGTGGTATATCGAGAATATATCTCCACCATTTTGAATATTAAAGCAATAGTTATGACATTGATTGGTATTTGTTTATTTTTTCCTGTATTTCTATTTACTGCCCTCCTCTCACCATTCATCCAAGATTGTATGTACCTATAACAAGTGTCATTTGAGATCCCACGACATCTGTACCATGCATTGTGACATAAATCTCTTCCACATAACTTCAATTTATGTATAGTTTTCTTAGAAGTTTTACCTACATCACAATTGCTAGCATTTGCGATGAATTAATTAAGTAAATTTCTTTTTATGGAAGTTTCATTCATCCCTAGAGTTATATTCCAATTCCATGATCAAAATCAAGGAGAGATATATTAGAGAGACATCCTTCCTTACAACAAGGTTTATTATCAACTTCGAGCTTAAGAATTGATCTCTTGTTTTCTTCCCATTTTCCCTTTCCTTTTGTGAACTAGATGAAGAGGTATTTACCTTTTGGCGTTTTTGGGAGTTGCAAGGGTTTTTTATGAACTTTTCATTAATACTACAATTGGAAGAATCAAATGAAATTAGATATACTAGTTGAAAAAATGACTCTTTGAATGCACTCCAAATTTTTACTAAAACCTCTTATAGAATTTATTTTAGACTTACCTCCATAACGGACCCATCTAGATGGGCCAACTAGCTAGAGGCCATCGGATGAGAGATCCTTCCTATAAAGAGAAACACTTGCAAAAAGGCATGATTATTTTATCAATATGGACCCCAAATGTATTGCCTAATTTTTTTGAAAGTGCACCATGTCTCCTTCACAGACATTTGTAATTGTCACTTATGCAACAATTTTTTTCTTTTGAAAAAAATGTATCAACTTCATAGAAGCCATCTTGATATTCAACTTGTAGTCGGTGTTTTTTATGGGAATTGATTCTGAAAATCAAAATTTCTATTAAGGTGAAGTGTAGTTCCGATTTTGAGATACACTAGGATTTTTATTGGCTATGAAACTTCACTATTGGGTTGTAGCCCTGGATAGAAATCATTAAATGTAGTTATAATAATTTCTACAAAAACACCAAAATGTGCGGGTACCAACAGATACTCCTAATCACATGTTCTTCTTGTACCATGGATATAAATCCTTCGGCTATGTCACATTCTTTTGGAGAAACTTATGTTTTAGCACCACGTAGGTTGTATAAAATTCATACAAATTTTTAGGAGTTGTGAAAAATTTATTTCATTGTCGAATTCAAACTGTCATCCTCATCAAATGTTTTCTTCGAGTTAATGTTAATGATGATTATTATCTCATCAACCACCACATGCAAAACTTCTAAAACCACATGCTTAATCATTTGGTTCCTTTCCCATGGGATAAATTATCCTTTTTTTCAATTTCATTGAAGTTTTTACAATCATCAATCATGTATGATAGTATCACTCTTCCATTGAATATAATGCTTATTGTGACAATGAATAATATAGAACCCTTGTCTTTGTAATGGAGTGTAGTTCAGATGGATACACTAGTCCCTCCGCAACTTTCATACCTTTGGAGAGTAAATCCATATACTCTCCTTATTTGAAAAATATTTTATTTTCAAGTGTATCCACAAAAAGATAAAATTAGTGGCGTGGAAACTTAAATCTTGAACCTATGGAGAATTTGGCAATGAGAAATATCAATAAAAATTCTAAGGTTAAAACAAATCCTTGAAATGACAATGAGAAATAAAAATAAACATCTTATATAAACATCTCTGAAACCACCTTCAATCTAAATCTTGAACCTATGGAGAATTTGGCTAGCATGCAAGACATTAAATAAGTGATTGTCATCATTTATGCCACATATCAATTTTATCATCATCATACATATACAACTATTTATGCCTACCTTATTCAAATCATGAAACATTGAAATTGAAAATCATATCCAAATTATGCTCTAAGGTAGATGTCATCTATTTTAGAACCTAACATCCTTGACAACAACACTTGGAATCTTTTACCTCCTTTTAGAAGTACTTCATGTTCTCTAACATGGCTTTATTTTACAAAGATCCTATTAGCAATAGATTGTGCCATGTGTCATCATACAATAAACTTCAAGATTATTCCTTTATAATAAATATATATCTAAATACATCTCATATCGGTAACATTCAAACCTTCATCCTCCACTTCACCTGTCATGTATGGATTTCAAAATTCTTTCATTCCTACTTATGATTTTAAATTTTCTCTTATTCATACTCATGCAAATATTGACTAGACCGGTAGGTAAAAATGTGAGAACTTGCATTTTGAAGTGTGAGTGCTAACAATTCAAAGTGCTAGCACTCACAATCTGAAGTGAAAGAACTTGCACTTTAAATTCCGAGTGATTCAATTATGAGTGTTAATTGTTTCTTAAGTAATTATGTCATAGACAACCTTTTAACAATATTACTTCTATATTAAGCTTATTAGTCAATATTAATAAATTTATACAATATTGCGTAGAAGAAGCTCATGCGATAAAGTTTCATCTTGTGTATATCATATTCTATCAATGTTAAAGAGTAAATTTTAATTAAATTTATGTATGTCAAATTTAAGTTTCAAACAATGTCCAAATTTAGATTTCTATATAATAGTGTCAGTAGAGTCGAGTCAAAATGTCAAACAAAAATTCTTTACCAATGCATTTTTTATGAAATGCTAATTAATATGGCGGCCACCTCCATATTAGTTAGAAATTAAATTTAATAATGTAATATACATGCCAATTGAAGTATGGGCTCCATTTGAAGAATTTAATTTTTTCTATTTTTCACGAAGTTATTATTGGTAAATAGATTTATTTTTTAATACATTGTCTAATATTTAAAAATAAATATTAGTTTTTTTATAGCATGATTTCCTCCACATTAATTAGCTAAGAAAATCAAACATTATCTAAATCAATGTAACATAATATGTAAATAAAGTTTATATCACCATGGATTGATATTTTTTAGTATATCTTTTTGACACTAAATGTTTTGGAGATTTTGGAACAACTTTCACCTTTCTATTCTCTTCATCTTTGCAGAAGCATGTTATTGGCTTCATCCATTGAAAAATATGAGTAGGGCATGTGTTGAAAATTATGAGCATGGTTTTGGAGACCATTTGATTTCATCTCACTTTGTCAAAATTCAGTATGTGTTCTCACCTTCATCCGTTATAAAATTATGAAAATATGTAAATTTATAATTTTCCATATCCTTTTAATCAAAATCCATTTTGTGTGCTTCCAGTAATCAATGTTGTGCATGAAACCATATTCTTTCGGGAGTTTTAGGAAATAATTCTCAATTAAAAGAGTTTGGCATCATTTTGAGAAAATGATGTATACTTGATTCGATCTACTTTTCCCTCAATGATTTGTGAAATAAGTGTTAAGAATTGTCGAGATGTCCATCGAAGAATTGTGGTCAATTATTTCTCTAGAGGACCGAGATCTATTTCCTAAAATACATGAAAAATGTAGTTTCATGGATGACAATGATTGATAGAAGTGTAAAAAATGGGTGTTGTTGAAAAGGCTTTGGTTTAGTCGTGGATTTTATTCATTTAGGGATTTTGTAGATAATTAAACTAAAGTGAACTTTAAGACCAATATCGTGGGTTTTACTAGATATTTCGTTTGAAATTTATTGTTGAAATAAGTTTTTAATTTCAAAGGTTGTTATTCAAGAATATTTTGAGATCAAAATTACATTATTAGGGAAATTAATTAGAGCGCATATGCATTATTGTGAAATTTTAGGGGTTATCACTAAAATAAGGAATAACTTACATTATCAAAGTGTTAGTAGCTGAGTCTAAAGTTGGGAATAATTTATAGATAAGAAGAGTAATTTTGTAAGTATTCCATTCTTATTTGATGAAAGATGAGAGGTTTGTTATCCCATAGTTAGTAGATCGAGGTAAGGGTTTTCAATACCTTAGTGAAGACTAAATTAATTATATATTGTACATGTGTTATGATAATCTTATCAAATTACATATCCTCATATTTTGAAGAATGCATTCATTAGGAAACAAAGGGGATACTTCTGAGGGGATACTACTAATGTAGATGATATGTTTCACATTCCTTCCTTTAGGAGTTCCCAAGTGTGGTTCAAAATATCTATAGGAGGATCATAGAAACTCATACTATATAGATCCTTCATATTGCAGGTGTTTTAGTAAAATAAAGGAATGAAATTTTGAGAGTAATTATGAGAGGATGACAAGGTCTTATTTTTCTTAAGGAGGTTGTATTGAAAGTTTCCTTAGTAAATTTATGTTAAGAGCCCGAAGAATACCATTAACATACATGTAGAACTAAAACAAGTAATTTTTTCCTTATTTATAGTAATAAATTTATGCATAAAGAAATTGTGGGAAATAAAGTTGTAAGAAAAAATATACGTGATGACCATGAAGAAATTACAAAGGGTTCATCTGTGAAGGTTATTACTTGACTAAACATGGTTTTGAAGATTTTATCAAGGAGTAGAGAGTTCTAAAAAGATACATGCAACACTTAAAAACTAAAATTACAAGTTGTGGGTGTTTTAGTTAAATAAAGTAATGATATATTGACACTAACAATTATAAGATGACAAGGTTGATTTTTCTTAATCGACTTTAATAAATGTGATGAAAGTTTATTTACTAAATATCTTGATAAGAGTCTCAGAAGACCATTACCTTACATGTAGATTGAGGTAAGTGAGCTAAGGGAATTTATTTCTTGTTTGTTTTTAGTGGGAGGTGGAAGTGTAAGGAAATTGTGATATAATATCTTGGGAATACATATATATGATGACTAGAGAGATTATACAAAGGTTTTGGAGTTTGTTTGTTTATATTAACACTACATAGAGTATGGTCATTATATTTTAGGTTATTATATCATATTCTATATGGATAAAATGATACAAAGAGTACCTAATGCTTATTTCACTAAATCTAGACATATTCTAGTGAATCTAGACTCAAGTATTACAAGTATTGGAATAAATCCATCTCCATTTTTACGTATATTGGATTCCATTTTTGGATATACTGGATTCCATTATTACTATTATTGGATTCCATTAATAGCAATATTGGATTCCAATATTTTCATTATTGGAATTATTCAAGTTCCAATTTTGTTATTATTGGATTCCAATTTCGCTATTATTGGATTCTGATTTTTCTATTATTGATTCCAATTTCCCTTTTATTGGAATCCAATTTCTCTATTACTAGATTCCAATAACATTATTATTGGATTCCAATTTCGCCACTATTGGAATCCAATTTCTAAATCCCAATTTTTGGATTTCGGTTTCGCTATTTGATGCGCTAGAATAAACAGAAGTTGACAAGGTCATAACTTGAGCTCCGGGTGTCCGTTTGTTTTTTGAAACCATGTGTTTTGATGAGACAAATGCGTAGGAACCCTCCCCTACCAGTTGGGGCAAGTTTTTGACATGTTTTCGGGCCCTAAATCTGCCATCTTGAGGCCGAAAATTAGGATTTAAGTTATAGTTCGGTTTTTTCCTATTTTTGAGCATTAGTTAATTTTAGTCTATTAATTGCATTATGAGTTAGAAAGTTGGAAATTCCTCTAATTTAGGGATGTAGAAGATGCATGGAAATTTCTGTGCCCATAGGAATAAGCATGCGAACTTACTAAGAATAGCAAGTTTCTAGTAAACTGCTAAAAATAGTAATTTCCACCACCTAGAGTAGATTTAGTCGAGTTAGCTAGAGTTTACTTGGCAACTCAAGTTGGGAGTTGTTTTCCTATTTAGGAAACATTGTAATTCATTATTTGATAAAAAAGAAGGAGATCTATTTTCTTTTGGAGTTCATATTATTTGTAGTATATCTGGTTTATTCTTATTTTGGCTACATTATCTGGTATCAGAGCTAGTTCGAAGTATTTTAAAAAAATGGTAGGAAGAGGAAGAGGAAGAGGAGGCGGTATTTGCCTAGATGAATAGAAATATGCAAGATTTGCAGAGACAAGTTGATGTGCTTGCTGCAATGATAACCCAGAGAGGAAATTAAGGTGGAGATGACACATATGAAGAAGTTTGTGAAGAGGAGGAAACGCAAGCACCACCATTAGCTTTTGAAGAAAGGATGCTTCGAAGCATTAGAAGGAAAGAATGATGGGATAAGAGTTGATGTTTCAGAGTATGGTGGTAGTCTAAAACCAGAGGAGCTGATAGACTGGTTGACTAGCATGGGAAATTTTTTTGAATGGAAGGCTATGTCAGAAGAAAAGAAGGTAAATTTTGCATGCACGAAACTGAAAGGTCATGCTATGTTATGGTGGGATCACCTACAGAAAGAGCGATCAAGAAAGGGGAAAGAAATAATTAGGATGTGGAGTAAGATGGAGAAGAATCTGAAAGATAAATTTCTCCCTGTGGATTATGCACAAACCCTTTACAGGAGGTTTCAGAATCTCAGACAAAACTTACAAACAGTGCAAGAATACACAGATGAGTTCTATAAGTTGTCCATTCATGTAGAGCATGAAGAAACTGAGGAACAAATGGCTGCAAGGTATGTTAATGGATTAAAATTTTCTATTCAAGATGAGATAAGTATGCATAGGATTAAAAGCATGGAGGATGCCTATCAATTAGCCTTAAAGGCTGAGGAAAAACAAAATCATCAAAGTTTTAGGAGATCACCTAGAATGAATAGGGGGGCCTCAACTTCCTTTCGGGGATGAGCTGGTTTCAGCCAAGGTAGGGGAGAATCATCTCGTGGATTGGAAAAGTAAGAGGATACGAGACAAGGTTTCTAGAATCAACAAAGAGGCAGAGGATTTCCTAGGGGCAGAGGATATGTTGGTGATAGAGGATGGGAGGCTCCACGTAGACCATTTTTTTGTTACAAATGTGGTGAAGAAGGGCATCAAGCTTTTCAATGCCAACATACTTATACACATGACAAAAGGCAAGGAGATGCTCCAAGAGTAAATCTTGTTGAAGCTGAGCAAGTAGAAGATTAACAAGACCTGGAAATTCCACTAGATGTTGGAGAAACTCACGATGATCAAGAGGACAATGATTGCTCCAAGAAAGGAGGTCAAGGGGGATGCATGGCTGTGTACAAATATTTTTAGAACAAGATGCACTTCAGAGGAGGGTATGTAATGTTATTATTGATGGTGGTAGTTGTGAGAACATGGTTTCAAATGAGATGGTCGATAAATTGGGTCTGCATTATGAGAAGAATCCTAACCCTTATCGTATTTCATGGTTTAAGAAGGGTAATGCAGGTTATTATTGATAAGAGATGTTTAATAAGCCTTTCTATTGGGAATAGTTATAAGGATGAGATTTGGTGTGATGTTATCCCTATGGATGCATGTCATATGCTACTAGGAAGACCATGGCAATTTGATAGAAAAGTTATTCATGATGGGGGAAAGAATACTTATACTTTCTGGAAGGATGGCACAAAAATAGTTTTGCTACCTCTTAAAGAAGAGGGGAAGGTTGAAAATATGCTTTCTGCAAAGGAATTTGTGAAGGAGGCAAAGGTAACCGGTTTTTGTTATGCACTAGTTACAAATAAGAATGAACTTGTAAGTGCTCAAATACCAATAGAAACATCAAAATTAATAGAAGAATTTTCGGATGTTATTCTTGATGAGCTACCAGATGGATTACCACCCAAAAGAGATATTCAACACCACATTGATTTGATTCTAGGGTCTTCACTCCCAAATCAAGTGGCTTATAAGATGATCCCACATTGCATGCAGAGTTGAATAGGCAAGTGGTAGAGCTCGTGCAAAAGGGGGTCGTAAGGGAGAGCATGAGTCCATGTGCAACACCAGCTTTATTAACACCAAAGAAGGATGGAACATGGAGAATGTGCATGGATAGCAGAGCAATCAATAAAATTACAATCAAGTATCGGTTCCCAATACCTCGCCTTGATGATATGATGGATGTGCTTGCTGGATCTAAGTATTTCACCAAGATTGATCTTCAAGTGGTTATCATCAGATTCGGATCAGAGAAGGAGATGAGTGGAAAACAACATTCAAGATAGGAAATGGCTTGTATGAGTGGTTGGTGATGCCATTCGGGTTATCCAATGCACCTAGTACTTTTATGAGATTGATGAACACCGTGCTATGGGAGTATAATGGTAAGTTTGTTGTGGTTTATTTTGATGATATCTTGATATTTAGTAAAACTAAAGAAGAACATTTGAGGCATCTAAGGTTGGTATTTGAAGTGTTAAGGAAAGAGAAACTCTATGCAAATATGAAGAAGTGCACATTCATGCAAGAGAGTTTGGTATTCTTGGGATTTATTATTTTAGTAGATGGGGTACGATGGACTCAGAAAAGATAAAGGAAATTATTGAATGGCCTATTCCACTGGAGTATAACAGAGGTAAGGAGCTTTCATGGTCTAGCAACATTTTACAGAAAATTTATTAAAAATTTCAGCAGTATTGTAGCTCCTATAACAAATTGCACAAAAGGAAGGGAGTTTTTGTGGACAAAGGCAGCTGAGGATAGTTTTCAATTCTTGAAGAAGAAGGTGACAGAGGCACCCATTTTGGCACTACCAGATTTTGATAAAGTGTTTGAGGTTGATTGTGACGCCTCACATGTGGGTATTGGGGCTGTTCTAAGTCAAGGAGGAAAGCCAGTAGCTTTCTTTAGTGAGAAACTGAATGAGGTAAGAAAGAACTACTCTACTTATGATGTGGAATTTTATGCAATTGTACAAGCATTAAGGCATTGGAGGCATTACTTAGTGCCTAAGGAGTTTGTGTTATTTACAGACCACATAGCCCTGAAGTATGTGAATACCCAAAAGAAGTTGAATAGTAGGCATGTAAAGTGGGTATCATTTTTGCAGGATATACTTTTTCTCTAAAACATAAATCAGGAAAAAAGAATCAAGTTGCAGATGCATTGAGTAGGTGTGTGACTTTGTTTACCACTATGGAAAATGAGGTGGTAGGTTTTGAAGCAATAAAGGGTTTGTATTCTTCTGATTCTAATTTCAAGGATATTGTTGAAAGACTAATTAGTCCATTGTCAGACAATGCAGGAGATGTCCTGGATGAGTATATTTTATAGGATGGCTACCTATTCAAGGGACGCCAACTATGTATTCTAGTTGGGTCTATGAGAGAGAATATAGTGAAAGAGTTACATAGCAGAGGGTTGGCTGGGCATTTTGGTAAAGATAAGATGATAGCCTTGGTAGCAGACAAATACTATTGGCCAAAGTTGAAAAGAGATGTGGTAAGATATGTGGAGAGATGTCAAATTTGCCAAGTCTCAAAAGGCCATGCACAAAATACAGGGTTGTATATGCCATTTCCTGTTCCTAAAGGGTCGTGGACAGATCTGAGTATGGACTTTGTTTTGGGATTACCAAAAACACAACGAGGTAATGACTCAATTTTTGTGGTTGTTGATAGGTTTTCTAAGATGGTTCATTTTATTTCTTGCAAGAAAACAAGTGATGCAACAGTAGTAGATTTGTTTTTTAGAGAAGTTGTTCTATTTGCATGGTGTTCCAAAACCATTACTTCAGATAGGGACACAAGGTTCTTAAGTCACTTCTAGCGGACTTTATGGAAGAAATTTGGAACTCAACTACAGTTCATTAGTGCCTATCATCCACAGACTGATGGGAAAACAGAGGTGGTAAATAGGAGTTTGGGAAACCTGTTAAGGTGCATTGTTGGGGAAAAGCTGAAACAATGGGACTTAGCATTACCACAAGTTGAGTTTACATATAACAGTTCCATAAACAAATCCATGGGAAAGTCTCCATTTTCAATTGTGTATGGGAGTAATCCAAATGGGGTGTTAGATTTGGTACAACTACCAGTTGATGGTAGAGTCAGTGATGATGCAGAAGCATTTTCCGAACATATACAACAATTGCAGGAAGAAGTGTGGAAGAAGCTGCAAAATAGTAATGATAAGTATAAAGAAATAGCAGATGTGCATAGACGGAGAAAGGTATTTACAATTGGTGAGTTGGTTATGGTATATCTGTGGAAGGAAAGGTTTCCAAGAGGAACATATAACAAGCTGAAGTACAAGAAGATTGGTCCCTATAAAATCATGAAAAAATAAATGATAATGCTTATGAGGTAGAATTGCCAAGGAATTTTGATATTTCTCCAGTGTTTAATGTTTCAGACTTGTATTCTTTTCATGGGGATGGTACAGAAGGGGATGCTATTGATGAAGTAGTAGATTGGAGGTAGCAGGTTCTGGTGAAGAAGAAAGAAGAAGTGGATCAGATTCTAGATAAGAAAACAATGGACACGCGAAATGGGAAATACAACAAATATTTGGTACATTGGAAAGGACTGGAACAAGAGGACAATACTTGGGTCACAGAGTGGGAGATTCAAAAGTTGGATGTAGATAAATGGAAGTAGTTTGAAGAAGACAACTTGCAGGAGCTGCATTTTTTTCAAGCAAGGGAGAATGATGCGCCAAAATTAGCAAGAAGTTGACAAGGTCATAACTTGAGCTCCGGGTGTCCATTTGAGTCCGTTTTTTTAAACCACGTGTTTTGATGAGATGAACATAGTGGCAACCTGCCCTATTAGTTGGGGCAATTTTTGACATGTTTTTGGGCCCTAAATTTGACATCTTGAGGCCGAAAATTAGGATTTAAGTTATAGTTTGGTTTTTTCCTATTTTTGAGCATTAGTTAATTTTAGTCTATTAATTGCATTATGAGTTAGAAATTTGGCAATTCCTCTAATTTAGGGATGTAGAAGATGCGTGGCAATTTCTGTGCCCGTAGGAATAAGCATGCGAACTTACTAAGAATAGCAGGTTCTAGTAAACTGCTAAAAATAGTAATTTCCGCCACCTAGAGTAGATTTAGTCAGAGTTAGCTAGATTTTACTTGGAAACTCAAGTTGGGAGTTGTTTTCCTATTTAGGAAACATTGTAATTCATTATTTGATAACAAAGAAGGAGATCTATTTTCTTTTGGAGTTCATATTATTCGCAGATATCCGGTTTGTTCTTATTTTGGCTACATTACTATTTTAGGATTTATATTTTGTTATTATTTGATTCCCCCACATAAGCCTAACAACCACCAACTTACATAAGCCTAGTGTTTGCTAACTTACATAAGGCTAGTGGTTCCTAACTTACATGATGAAAGCATATACTCAGTGAAATACGACTAGCGACATCAAAGTTACATCTTCCTTGCAGCCACTAAGTTACATCTACCTTGCGACCACTAAGCTACATAACCCTAGTGGTCACTAAGTTACATAAGCCTTACAGCTGCTAAGTTACATAAGAATCGATAAGCTACATAATCCTTGCAGTCGATAAGACACATAAGCATAGTAGCCACTAAGATACATCTTCTCAACACTTATTTGATAAGTTTGTAAAATGGAAATCATTGTGACAAAAATTAGCGGTCACTAGGCATTTAAAAATAGAAGATAATCCAGATAATGTGAACTAATTTTATGCTTTTCTAGTCTATAAATCATACAGAACAACAAAGAGTTAAGAATTATGTTAAACACATTGTTTTGAAACATGGATTTCATAGTTTATTAGTTCCTACCTATTGCAGGTTACTATACCTTTCACCACAACTTATTAGTTCTTACCATATCCTCCAATCAAAGACATTTATTTTTTCTAGTGTCTATATTTCAAATGTTGGAATATAAATTAAACAATTTCATAATTTTAAAAATCAATAAAATTGATTTACTTGATTTTCTATTGGTTACTTTTTCATGATAAGACACATTATGGGTTGTATTCAAGTACATATTTTCAATAATATTTGAAGGAAAAATCTTCAATTAACAAGTGTCACAACAATTATGACAACTTTAACATCAACATTTTATAAGTGTACAAATGAATTGTTCTTCATTTTCAAAATAAAATATTAATAAGTACATGCCACCTATTCAAGAATGCATGATGTCATTATATTTATTTTTTTACAAACCCATAACACCTGATAAGAACTTTTCTATTGTCTTTTGAAAAGAATCCGGTGGTATGGATGGTGGGTCGATTTGCAAAATAAAAAATTGAATATCGGAATCAATTTATGGTCATGGTGATGCGTAGGAATCGATGAAAAGATGTATTTGATAAAGTTGATATTATTTTGTTGGCCTTATTTTTGTCCACAAATAGTCCTCTGATGCACATACTCAATAAAATTCAATGGCTACAATGTCGTTTAAATTTTCAATGAATTTTTGTAAGAAGATATTAATGTTAAAAATGAGTTTCCACTTAATGTGTTGGTGTTGGATTATAGTGAGGTATTTGTGAAAACATATGGTAATGCAAGAGTAGGAGAACCAAACAAATTTTGTAGAACAAAAGAACGAATACAAATTTGTGAAAGGATATTTTGAGGAACAGGGAAAATATAAGATTTTTCTTATTATTTTTAAAAGAAGCACTACTGATGCTATTGTGGAAATAAAAATTATCCTCAAAACTATTCACAAAATTTAAATTTTCTCTGTTTGGGTCGTTCTCCTATGTGTGACTTTTGTCTTTTTGCCTACAAGATTTCTCTCTTTTATGCTTCAATGTCATATTCTTCCTTAAGGAGATTTTTGTAAAAGGGTCTGGGTCCTTTCAAAACCCCCATATTTACCCTTTTCTAATTAAATGTACATAGTAGTTGTACATAGAAATATGTTTTTGTGGCATAACCTAACAGACTCTATGATGACAATATCTTACTTTGTTTTGTTAGATCCTATCGATCACTAATATCCAATTATTATGGTGTGGCATAAGCTAGCAGATGCTAAACTAAAAATATTATTCTTTAAATTGTTAAATGCCAGTGATTCATAAGCTCAAAATATTATACCATGGAAGTTATTAGCTACCATAGCCGACACTAAGCTCAAAACATCTTACTTTATAAGTTCCTTCCTCCTCTAGGAATTCTATATGTTTCATTCAAATAAATAATTTCTCCTCAATCCAACAATCAAAATAATACACACACACACACACACACACACACACACACACACACACACACACACACACATATAACTCTTCAAATTTCTAGTGTTTATATTTTAATTCAATAATATTTTAATCTATAAAAGTTATTTATCTTTTTCTTTATTTTCTAGTTAATAGTAATTTGACACATATGAGGCCTTGTCACAACATTGATTTATTCTATTTAAGAAAATCAAAATTCTAAGAAAGACATTTGTACAATTTTTAAATAAGATATGAATTTTAGAAAAAAATAAATGTTAATAAAATATTCACTGCATTTAATGTTTATCCAAAAAGGAAGACTTATTTGCAAGCTTGGACAAGTTTTTTTAGTAAAGGCAAATAGTTTTGAAGGGACTATACCTTGTTACAAAAAAGGCTCAATAACCAGATCAACATGAAAAAAGTAGAAAAAAAGGATCTGAATCTAGATATTATAATAAGCCCAATAGTAGTCAAAAGAGAAGCTACTAATAAAAATCAAAACAGGATATAACTACAACTAAGCAAAGATAAAAACAACATACTTTCAGAAACAAAACAACAACTTGAACACATCCAGCCTGCCCAAGAGGTATTATTTCTTCGAAGCCCTATCAATCCTTGATTTGATCGTCTATAGGGAGGTAAAAAGTGCCAGAGTGGTGATGTGTGTTGGATCATTTACGTTCAGCTGTGAGATGACCTGATTTCTTTCCTTTTCTGTACCCCAAATATCTTCAGGGACTCCACTCAACATTGTGATGCTTCTGACCTGTTGATCAAGAAACTCACTTATAGCTTTGAAGATGGCCATATTGTGATCGTGTCTATCCTTAGACCTCCCCAGTCTATTATCCAGGGAGTTCAATTTTTTGTATATTTCATCAGCTTTGATCTTTGCAAGCTTGGACAAGTGGCACATCCAAAATAGTACACTATTCATAAAAATTAATAAACTTTATTTAACAATCACATCATAAACATTTCTAAATTAAATCCCATCCCACTCCTTATGTATATATATTTTACTATTTTGGTTTTTCTAGTCAAAAAGTTTGATCTTTGCTTTATCCCTGTTTGTAATAAAAATTACATTTGTAAGTTAAATATTTTAAAATATAATTTTTTCTATGTTTGTATTAAAAAATTTAACAATACACAATTTTATATGAATTATATTGTGTTAAAGAAAAGATAAATAATACTATTATTAGTTACTGTTGTAGGCAGGTTACTATACCTTTCATCCAAGTTTATTACTTCAACAATTTCTAACCAATCATTTTTCAAGATTATTTTCCTAGAGTCAATATTTGTAATGTCTAAATGTTGGATATGTAAATTTGTAATATTATAATTATACAATAAATCATTTATCTATCTCTATATTGGTGGTTTTATATGATATGACATATTTAAAGGCCTTATTCCAATACATAATTTTTTTTTAAATCAAACAAATATTGAGAACATGACATGTGGTATCATATTTAATAACTTTAAAGTGATGCATTTATTATTTATATTTTTAGATTTCATTACATATATGAGGAGACACTTTTCAAAAAAAGAAACTAACTACATATATAAAATATAAGAAATGACATTTTAGAAATTTGGAAGTGACATATTTCAGCTGTCATGTCTATTCAAAAGTGAATAAGCTTTATGAAAATGGGACTTTCCTGCAAAATATATTGAAACAACCATCATTGCATTTAATACCAAAAATAGTAGGGAAAAATAAAAAGGTTTAATTAGCAACTTCTTTGATCATCTTCATTGATGAGGCTTCCAAAATAAATGATGTCAACAACATCACAGTTATAGAAAAATAATTTGGGCAACTACATAGACCTAGCTTGATTTGAGGGCTTCATGTTGGGTTTGTTGATGCTTTCTGGTTTTCTAATATTTTGAAAATCATCAATCGCTTAAATTTTTCACCGATTAGAATACATCTGTAATGGAGGCCTTGTCAATGGTGGACTACAAATCCTGTAATAAGTAATAAATTATTGGCTTTATTTTTATTTCCATTGAAAATATTCTATATGACTCTAGATGGATCTATGTCTGACACTATACTATTGTTTGAAAATATAGGCCTAGATTAATTTACTGATACATTTCATTTATTGATTCGGAAATGTGTAGGTCTTCCACAAAAAAGAAATGGCTACATCCTAGTTGATTGCCATGGTTGTCTGAATCAGATGTGAAGAGATGTAAGCCTCACCTGCTACATCCACAATATTTTGATCCAACCTGTACAAAATCCCCAATATTTTTCCAAAATCTCATCTTCGATAATTTTCTGATCTCAACTTATTTTTTCCTATGGTTTCTAAGGAGTCGAGATACTACAAAAATATACATGGACATCAATGAGTCACCAATGACTATATTGGGGGTTGGCATTTTCACATGACCTCTCTCTGATGATAATTCATACATGATTGAACTCATGACTCTAGCCATTTACATATAATATTCTGGTGGGTCCTCAATTATAAAATGTGGGTCCTCTATCTGTGAGTATTGTGATATCCTACATCTATTTGAAATACTTGCTACATTTGGTTTCATCATGTGTTTCTGTAATTTTGACCTCCTTATGAAACTCTAATGATGATTTTGATATCTAGGATTTAGATTATGCCATTTTTTTGTTTTTCTTCCCACCTTTAGGCTAGGTGCGACATGCTAGAATTGATCCATTATTGGAAATCTTTCAATATCTTCAAAATTTACTAGAATTGGTGTATCAGTTGATAGGTTGGGTGTATCTTGAACATAATCACCAAATAAATATTTTAACTGATTTATTTCAGCTATTCCATTTAATAGAAATTTTTTACTTTTATGTAGGCATGTTCAACTTGTAAAAACATGGTGGTTTGTTTTTTATTGCACCTGAAAAGCTAGCATATTATGTATTTCAAAATGCCACCTATATTTTTGCAATATTTTCAAGCATAATATGATTGTGGGTATTTGTTTATGCATTCTTCATGCATAATCAAAATCAGATGCATATTTTATGCATTCTAGATCACTCTATGTTTTTCCAAAGAATTATATATTTGATGCATAATTTTAATTTTTTTTTTGTCTTCTATCTGAATTTTAACATGGGTATTTACATTATGTGCAACATTTAAATTGGGTACTTACAATATATACATATTTTATGCATTCAAAATCATTACATAGGGGCATTCTATTTTTAGTAGTCTTTGGATGTTGGCATACTTTGTATGTGTATATTTTATACATTAAGTATTGGTACATTCTAATTTCTAGAAAAAATTGAATGTGGTTATTCTTAGCAATATAAAGCAGCTAATGCAAAAATTATAGTAATATTTTAGAACAATCACACAATTAGCACGCCTCTCAACCATAATGAATGAACTTGCTATTATGTCTTGTTTAATTTAAAATGTCATTAACAAAATTACTATTAACAAGGTTTATTAAATATACATGAACATAATGATTAGCTATTTTAGATAGGGATTAAGGCACCCAAAAACCTTACAATAGAATGCATCGTGAGCATCACCAAGAAGGAACAAAAAAGAAACAAGAAAAAAATGGCTAAAACAACTTAGCCCAAACTATAGTCCAATAGATCAATACAAGGAAAAACCATAAAAAATAATAGGGAAGATATGATCAAAAATAGGGAGGGAAAACATTGCAAATGATACAGTCAAAAACATTTAAACAAAATCTCTAAGAGCTAAGGAACTAGTTAGTCTTCAAACATTTTTACTCTTTCGGTTGAATATATTCATGTCCTTTCATCTGATCTTCCTACTTACTTGTGATAGGGATGTTTTCTTCAACCCACTCTTCCTCATAAAAAATAATGAGGTGGAGATTATACCTGCAACATTTTTATCCCTAATCCAGTTGGCCACATGCCCCTTAAGATCCAAAATGCAAATTTTGATCTCAGCCATATCCTCCTTGATAGAGTTTTGAGAGATGCAAATTTTCTTAGAGGCCTCGATGGAAAGTTTAAGACCCTCAATCTCCAACACTATTAAAGCCTCCAAAACCTAAATTTCCATATCGCAGATAACCATGTTGCCATTGTTCCATGCCCGACCAAACTCTAATGCAAGATAAGGATTAGACCCGTGATTTTTGAGATAAAATTCCTAAACCCCCCAATTTTCAGAATGCACCATAAGGAGAGGTTTTCCTTCAGGGGAACCATAGCTTGTGGGCTCGGTTCTTAAATGACCACCTCTCATGGTTTTAGTCAACTAGAATGAACATTGAATAAAAATTTTCTAAAATAAATCTTAACAACAAAATTAATAGAAATCCTACCATGTATCCCGCATGTACAAAGGGTCCTGCTAACCATTAGAACAAGGATGACATCCCAACGAGGGAAAAGAGTCACATGCACATCAGTAATTAATGTTATTAATGAGATTAATAATATTGGGGATATAATCTCCCCTCTCCCAAAATTTAAATTTATTACTGTTGTATATATATCTTCCCCCAGGTAGATATAGACAAGTAGAAGATTATAGAAATCAAAGAATCTCAAATCCCTGACATTCCCAAGGCGCACAGAAGTGGCGCACAACACGGAATGTCGACAGGGAAAATAGTGCACCCAAGGCACACAGAAGTGGCGCACAACACGGAATGTCGACAGGGCAAATGGTGCACCCAAGGCGCACGTAGTGGCGCCACGGACGGAATGTCAACAAAGAAAATGGTGCACCCAAGGCGCACAGAAGTGGCACACGACAATGAATGTCGATAGGGAAAATGGTGCACCCAAGGCACACAGAAGTGGCGCACACGACAATGAATGTCGACAGGGAAAATGGTGCGCCCAAGGCACACAGAAGTGGCACACGACAATGAATGTCGACAGGGCAAATGGTGCGCCCAAGGCACACAGAAGTGGCACACGACAATGAATGTCGATAGGGCAAAGGATGCGCCCTTGGCACACGAAAGAGGATGTCGACACACACATGGATGCGCCCTTGGCGCACCTTCGGGGCGCACATTTTGAGCGCCGACAGAAGTAGACCACAGCGCGAGATATTCAGATGGCCATAACTTTTGATTGGGAGCTTGGATTCATGTAAGGTTGGAATTTTTGGAAAGCTTACAAGGTCCTCTATCCAACTACGACTGGATATCTTTAATTGGGTGAGAAAAATTTTTAAAAATGCAAAATATAGTTCACCACTTTTGGGTTCACTGGGGTTCTCACCTACCACCATAATGAGATAGTTAAGTGCAATCTAGAGGTGGTTGGGGTAGTTTTGGAATTCCTCTCTCTTTTCTCTCTCATTCTTCCTATAAATTTTAAGGAGGGGCTTCTTTCTAAAGGTTGGACATTTTCTGTTTTGCCCCTCCCTTCTTCTCTTTGGAAGGTGAACTTGTGGAGTTAAAACCTTCCATTTGAAACTGTCTGCAACCTTGCCTCTTGGCATTTTGCAGTGTGTTGTATCAATCTTTGGAGAAAATTAATGCATGTCTATGGATGTTTTCTCAACCCTCTCTATGTTCATTTACATCTTCCCGATCTTTCACCGTGAATCCGGTTGTCTATGCATGATCTTGCATTGTGTTTTTTATGGCTTGTGTTTATTGGCAAGACAGGTGTTCTTCATTCCTCGGTGCATCACCTTTGTAGTTTAGGTTTTATTTTATGCATTTTCTTACCCTGTCTCCTTGGCAAGTTAGATTAGGTTTTTAGTAAACCCTCTACATTTTCTACGTGTGCATCTGAATAGAGGAATAGGAACCGGCCTTCATCCGAGAGCTTTTCCGTTTTCGCAATGTCCCACACTTGGGAAAAGCTCCATGTTATGCAATCGTACTGAGAGTCTCAACCCATCGTGTTGCAGACATTCAGGGGTGCTGCGATTCATCATCAACAGTTTTGGCATGCCTGGTGGGACCAAGAGGTCATTCTACAAGATTTGAAGGAACTTTCAAGAAATTCGAGACTTAAAAATTACAGGTTTTACAGTTTCAGTTTTTTCACCTTCCAGGCTGAACTTTGAAATCAATTTTCAAGGGCTTAACTTGCTCAAAACAAGTCAAAATTTCACCAGTTGATAGATCGGGGATAATATTCAAAAGGGTATTCTTATATTTTTGAGATTTTGACTTTCAAAATTTCATGGTTTTTTGATTTTCGGATTTCAGGTTTTCGGAAGTCTGGCATTTTTGGGTTTTCAGGACTGTCATTCCAAATCAAGTTCCAAACTCTAAAATATCAAAAATACAGGTCTTTCAAAATTCTATTTTTAAATATTGTCAGGTTTGGTGTGTAACTTGGCAGGATCTAGCCTTTTGAGGCTCACTTTCTAACACATCTGGCGACTCCGAAGGGGATAGAATTCAGCGGTGTAGCAGCAAAAGTTACCCAGGCATATGAGAAGAATTCAAACTAGGTCCAATACTTGAGAAGAGGGGCTATTTTTCCACTTGCAACTATCACCAGGAGGAGGAAGGAGAGGAAGAAGACCACAAAGATCACCATCTCCACCTAACAGGACTTTGTCTACACCTCCACCTGGTAGGCCTTTTCTCGCATCAACCAGGGTTCTTAGGCCAATCATAATGGCACATCTACCACCGAATCCCTTTGTCAACTTCACGGGCAGTAGTCCACTTGCCCTAAATGCTCAGAATCAAATTCCAGTTGCAGCACTAAAGAACATACCCTATTTCACAGGAGAAAATCATACTACTCCTATTGATCACATCCAGGATATTGCTAATGCATGTGTAATTCACGAAATAAATGAAATGGATGTTGCGGTCAAGTTGTTGGCTTCATCTTTCAAAGGTAAGGCCTTACAATGGTTTAGGATCCTAGCAGTAGGGTCTATTACTTAATTGGACAAACTTTGTTCACTCTTTCAACCAATTCGGGAGAGGGCGACAATTTGTCTTTATTGGAACAGCTAACAACAATCAAAAGGGCTCCTAATGAACAAATGACAGATTTCAACTTTAGATTCCAACGGACATGGGATAGGATTCCAATAGCCGTTAGACCAACCGCTGAAGGAGCATTCCTTTATTTCTTAAAGGCTATAAATTTAGACATAGCCATGATGATCCAATCAATGGGAGGAACAATGCTTTGCAGGTGGCCTACGACACAGCTATTAGAGCAGAGAACTGTTTGATCCAAGCTGGCAAGCTTGCACCAAGGCCACCAATGCCTCTCTATCCGGATATGGGAAATCCTACAACCAGCCAAGCACCAGAGTTGAATCCCATTCCAACTCCTAGAAATCAAAGCAATAATGAGGCGTCGACTTCTTCAAATACTTCAAAGGAATTACAGGAGGTCATGAAACAATTGCAGAACCTTGGAAATGAACTAGTGACTATCAAAAGACAGCAAGCTCAAAGTGCTAGACCATATCAGCCTCAAGCACAGTACCAAGCTAGGCCCCCATACCAACAAAATAGACCACCATCTTAGGCTGCAAATCAAAACCAAAACCAAGGACAACCTCAAGCTGCCAGGCCATTTCAACCGTATGATCCAAATGCAATGACGTCCTCAAGAGCTTTGGTCCCGACACAAAATAACATGGCACAAGAGTACGACTGGTGTTACCCTTGCAATCTACCTCACAATCAGTCAGCATGTTTCAATGGTGCACTAAATCAGGCCTTGATGGTGCAAACCATTGGTGTTGCTCAAGAACCAAGCCAGGAGGAGAATCAACAACAAGAAATGCAACAAGAAGGACCTCCAATAGAAACCACATTGGCAAATTGGTAAACGGAAGACTTCTGTGGAGTTAACCAACAGCCTTTTCAAGGTGTGGCTGCCAACACACGGTCAAAGAAGAGAAATATAGGAGAGGGACAACCGTGTAATCCAGTTGTTTCTCAACCCACTCTTACACAACAAGGGGTCAGTAGACCAAACATAACTCCAAATGTGCAAAATCAGCCTAAGGTACCTGTTGTAGCAACACATGCACCTGTTCAAGCTCCAGAAAAGGTTGCGCCAAGTAAGGGACAACAAAAGGACAATTCATCCCCTTTCAACATCATCGATCAAATGAAGAAGACACATGTGAACATTTCCATGTGGGAATCACTTACGATCCCAGGGCAATGAGATTTATTGCAAGCTGCAATGGCTAATTGGTCTGCCACAAATGTATCAAACCAGGGACATGAGAAAGTTCTCACTAATGCAGTGCAACAGGATGGGTGCCAGACAAGCAAGAATTTGAAGCCTCCACCATTCTATGTGTCATTGGTTGTTGGAAACCACTTGGTACACAACTGCATGATAGATTCAGAGCAAGTAGTTCAGTGATGCCAAAGCAAATAGCGGATCAACTGGGTTTGAAATATGAGCCAGTGCTGAAAGGAGTAGTGCAACTAGATGGAACAGCAGTGGGAACTATTGGAGTCATCAAGGGGTTAAGCCTAACACTACATTCCTGTCCTAATGTTACAGTTCTGCAAGATGTGTCTGTGATTGACCTTCCACCACTCTTTGCGTTGTGTCTATCAAGAGACTTCACTGCAAAAATCGGTGGATATTTATCTGCAGATTGGTCACACATGATTTTTAGGACAAGGTATGGAGCCAAAGCAACAATCAAGTCAGAACCAATTGCCAATTTCCATATTGAGCCTCATGTACCAAATCCTATCAATGCAAATTGCTTGGCTTTTGATCAGGAGGAGTGTTCAAGTGATCTAGAAACAGGTACTAAGGTCGAGGGAATTCCTAATTTAACTTTGGATGAATGGGCAAACAAGAGTCATGAATTTGACCCATACAAGGAAATTGAAGAATCTGAATTGGGCATGTATTGTATGCATGAAGAAAATTCACCCATTCCCGACATCATTCAGCCTGGACAAAAGGATGAAAACAAAGTTTGGAAATTATTTTTCGATGGTTCGAGAAGCAGACAAGGTGCTGGAGGTGGTGCAATGTTGATTTCACCACAAGACATCAAATATTTTTCAGCTTTTCATTTCCATTTTTCCTGTTCAAACAACATGGCTGAATATGAAGCATTGATTCATGGAATTCATTGGGCCAGGAAAAGGGGCATAAAGAACTTACAGGTGTTTGGAGATAGCGAGCTAATCGTCAACCAAGTTAGGGGACAACATGCTACAAAGAACGACTTGTTGAGGAGCTACAAGAATAGGGTATGGGACCTCATTGAGGATTTCAAAGCTTTCAACATTGTGTCCATACCCAGGAAGAAAAATGAAGTCGCAGATAGGCTCGCAGCAGTTGGAGCAACGTTTGATGTGGTTGACAACATCAGAAGGAGAAAAACACAGCCACATATCCATGTGATTGTGAGGCCAGCAGTTCCAGATAATAACACAAGCTGGCAGGTGTTTGAGAGCGATCAACAGATCATCAATTTCTTACAAGAAGAGGCTGAATTCTCAGCTAGGAATCAGGAAGACAGATTAGAGCAGCAGTATGGGGATCAAGTAGTGCAGCGACAAACAAGCTTCCTAAGGGTTTGGTAACATTGGAGTCTATCTTCAACCCTAATGACTAGTTTCGTAAGGAAAAGGCTAACATACAGGTCAAGAGAGAAGATTCAGGGCCGTTCCGGTTGGGGAAGGAAAAACTCTTCAAATTGGTAAAGTGGCCACTGAGCAGGAGAAATCAGATTTCATACAGCTTTGCCAAGAATATCCAGATGTCTTCTCTTGGAGCTATGAAGACTTAAGAGGATTCGATCCAAATTTGGCACAACATACCATAGAATTGGATCCATATGCTAAGCCCATCGAGCAAAAGAAGAGACCACCAACACTCACATTGAACCTCTAATGAAGAAAGAGCTAAATAAGCTAATAGAGGCAAGCATTATATTCCTGATCAAGCACTCAAGTTGGGTTGCAAACTTGGTTCCGGTCAGGAAGAAGAGTGGAGAAATCAAGTTGTGTGTGGATTTCCGAGACCTAAACAGGGCATCTCTCAAAGACCATTACCCACTTCCTTCAATGGAACAAATTTTGCAAGTAGTATCCGATTCAGAGAGATTCTCTCTCCTAGATGGCTACTCAGGGTACAATCAGGTGATGGTGAAAGAAGATGACCAATTCAAGACGGCTTTCACCACCAAATGGGGGACCTATGCCTACAAGAAGATGCCATTTGGGCTATCAAATGCACTGGAGCCACCTTCCAAAGGGCAATGGATATGACATTTAAGGGGTTGATCAATAAAATAGTTTTGATATATCTTGATGACATCACTGTATTCTCAAAAAATGCAGCGGATCACCTCTGTCATTTGAGGCAAGTATTTCAGAGATGTAGAAGATTTGGGGTATCTTTGAATCCCAAAAAATGCATATTTTTGGCTCACGAGGGAAAACTTCTAGGCCATATTGTTTCAAAGGAGGGGTTGACGATTGACCCAGAAAGAGTTGAAGCAATTCAAGCATTGCCTTTGCCAAGTCACAAGAAGGCTCTTCAAAGCTTCTTGGGAAGGATCAATTTTGTCCGCAGATTTGTTCCAAACTTTGCATCTCTCGTAAAACCAATAACGCTAATGTTAAAGAAGAGCATGGCATTTAAGTGGACATCTGAAGGCAAGGCAAGTTTTGAGGCAATAAAAGAAGCTATATCCCAAGCTCCGACTCTCGTCAATCCAGACTTCTCCAAGGACTTCGTGCTATATGCCTTTGGTGGTGGGGACATGATTTCTGCAATCCTGGTACAACAAAACAAAGGAGGATCAGAGCAACCAATTTCTTTCTTCACTCAAGGCTTGGAGGAATACGAAACTAGGTACTTTTTCATTGAAAAGCATGTCCTTGTAGTAATCAGGAGCTTAAAGAAATTCAAGCACTTAGTCTCAAACAACAAAATCCAATTATTGGTCTCTCATGCAGAGTCGGGACTTCCTTCTAAACAAGGATCTAAATGAGAAACGTGCAGGATGGATAACTCGTGTCATGGAATATGACATTGAGATCAAGGTCACCAAACTAGTACATGGGAAGGGACTATGTGAGCAGCTAGCCTTGAGTCAACAAGTTGAAGCAGGTAATGAAAAAGAGGCTGTCTTGGTATTACAGGATGGTCAAGAACAAGAAAATGATGATGTGCCTACTCCTTGTTGGACTCAGAATATGATACACTTCCTACAGACAGGCCTATGCCCCCCAGAAATGAGCAAAGCAAAGAGGAGATACTTTAGATTACAAGCCATTCCATATGTGCTTGTTGATGGTGTTTTGTTTAAGAAAGACATCAATGGAGTTCTATTGAGGTGCACTGGGACAAATCAAATTGAGAGGGTGTTACGAGATTTTCACGATGGAGATTTTGGAGGACATTTCACCCCATGAGTAACAGCTCTCAAGATAATGAAGGCAGGGTATTATTGGCCGACAGTCTTCAGTGACTGCTATACATGGATAAGAAAGTGCAAGAAATGTGCACTCTTCACAGGTAAAGAAAGACTAGCAGCGCTTCCATTGCACCCAATCTTGGTTGACCAACCATTTACACAATGGGGATTGGATTTCATTGGGGTCATCAATCCAAACTCAAGCCAAGGCCACAAGTGGATTCTCACGGCAACGGACTATTTCACCAAGTGGACCGAAGCAGCAGCGCTCAAAGAAGCAAATGAGTCTAACATACTAGACTTTTATGAAGGAATAGTGACCAGGTTTGGTGTGCCAGCCACTATCATATCAGATAATGCATTGGCATTTATAGGTTCCAAGATTATAGAATGGGTTGTCAAGAATGGAATCTATTTGAGCACCTCTTCAAATTATTACCCGCAGGGTAATGGACAGGAAGAGTCCATGAACAAAAATTTGCTAAGAATCATCAGGAGGACTCTGGATGAAAATCAAAGAACATGGCATACCAAGCTAAAATCAGCATTATGGGCTGACAGGATAACGCCAAAGAGGTCTACAGGTAATTCTCCCTACAAGTTGGTCTATGGAAAAGAGGCAGTATTGCCTATATCATTAGAACTGCCTGCATTGGAGTTCATGAAGCGATTGGAGTTGGTGAGTTCGAACTAATGGAGGCCGGTATGCAAGTTGATGGAATTGGAAGAAATTAAAGAGCATGTAATTCAAACAATTGAGAAAGATCAGGCCTTAGTAAAAAGATGGTTTGATAAGAAAGCAAGAGCAAGGGACCTTCCAGGAAGGGGACCTAGTTCTGAAATGGGATGTGGATCGGGAAAACCAGGAAGGCATTCCAAGTTTGATGCCATTTGGAGTGGCCCCTACATGGTCACGGGATGTAAAAGTAGTAATGCCTTCCAATTGTCTACATTGGATGGAGAAGAATTCCCGATTCCGGTTAACGGAATCCATCTTAAACATTACTACTAAAAGGAAAAGGTTTACCCTTGTAAATATTAGCCTAGATTTCAATTCCTCTAAGTGCGTATGCACATTGTCTTGTTGTAGTTAGGTTTCAATTTCCCTAAGTGCTTTAGCACATGTTTTGTTGCTCCTAGGTTGATTTTCTACAGTTCAGCGTGCTCTCAAAGAAGGGGTTGCGATATTAGGTTTGGGACTAGATATCAGGTTGGTTTCAAGTTATTTCTTATGACTCCATGCCCAACGGATTGCTAAAAGGCCACTGATCTTCTACCTAGGAGCGTGTAATCCCACCGAGTCGCCAAATTGTTGTATATATATCTTCCCCCGAGGTAGATATAGACAAGCGAGAGATTATAGAAATCAAAGAATCTCAAATCCCGACATTCCCAAGGTGCATAGAAGTGGCACGTGATAATGAATGTCAACAGGGACAAATAGTGCACCCAAGGCGCACAGAAGTGGCGCACAGCACAGAATGTCGACAGGGAAAATGGTGAGCCCAAGGCGCACAGAAGTGGCGCACAGCACGGAATGTCGATAGGGAAAATGGTGCACCCAAGGCGCACAGAAGTGGCGCATGAAAATGAATGTCGACAGGGAAAATGGTGCACCCAAGGCGCACAGAAGTGGCACACGACAATGAATGTCAACAGGGCAAATGGTGCGCCCAAGGCGCACAGAAGTGGCGCACGATAATGAATGTCACCACGGCAAATGGTGCGCCCCAAGGCGCAAAAGTGGCACATGACAATGAATGTCAATAGGGAAAAGGATGTGCCCTTGGTGCATGAAAGAGGATGTTGACACACACACGGATGCACCCTTGGCGCACCTTCAGGAGGCGCAGCATTTTGAGCACTGACAGGAAGCAGACCCTGGCGCAGATATTCAGATGGCCATAACTTTTGACTGGGAGCTCAGATTCATGCAAGGTTGGACTTTTTGGAAAGCTTACAAGGTCCTCTATCCAACTATGACTAGATATCTTTAATTAGGTGAGAAAAAATTCTTAAAAATGCAAAATACAGTTTGCCACTTTTGGGTTCGCTGGGGTTCTCACCTACCACCATAATGAGATAGTTAAGTGCAATCTAGAGGTGGTTGGGGTAGTTTTGGAATTCCTCTCTCTTTTCTCTCTCATTCTTCCTATAAATTGTAAGGAGGGGCTTCTTTCTAAAGGTTGGACATTTTTGTTTTGCCCCTCCCTTCTTCTCTTTGGCAGGTGAACTTGTGGAGTTAAAACCTCCCATTTGAAACTGTAATGCAACCTTGCCTCTTGGCATTTTGCAGTGTGTTGTATCAATCTTTGGAGCAAATTAATGCATGTCTATGGATGTTTTCTCAACCCTCTCTATGTTCATTTGCATCCTCCTGATCTTTCACTGTGAATCTGGTTATCTGTGCATGATCTTGCATTGCGTTTTTTATGGTTTGTGTTTATTGGCAAGACAGTGTTCTTCATTCCTCGGTGCATCACCTTTGTAGTTTAGGTTTTATTTTATGCATTTTCTTACCTTGTCTCCTTGGCAAGTTAGATTAGGTTTTTAGTAAACCCTCTACATTTTCTACGTGTGCATCTAAACGAACAGAGAATAGGAATTGGCCTTCATTCGGAGAGCTTTTCCGTTTTGTAATGCCCCACACTTGGGAAAAGCTCCATGTTATGTAATCTTACCGAGAGTCTCAACCCATCATGTTGCAGACATCCAGGGGTGCTGCGATTCATCATCAACAATTACCTTTAGCCCCCAAATTGGCAAGATGATTTGCACATTTATTACCATTTCTAGGGGTATGAATAAGATCAAAGCTATCAAAATCTTTAAGCATTTATTTAGTATCTTTAAGGATATTTCTTAAGGTCCAATTATGAATTCTATCCTTTCTCATATTCTCAAGGGTTAAAATATTGTTTTGAATAGCTAACTAGAAAAACATGTTGACCTTGGGGAGTAAATCCTTAATCCAAATTTTCCTCCAGAAATCCTTTTGTTCCAATTCTTCTACCATGTGAACACTTTATAAGACAACATATGTTCTGAAAATGAATATGTTTGGTCCAATAATTGATATGTCAGGTGTTATACTTAAGCATTGTAGTCATTGATCTCCATCAATGCATGTAGGAAAAGCATTTTTGTGAAAACAATTGATCTAGGATGTTTAAAAGACATCAAACTATTTTAGAAATATGTTAAATATTTTTCATTCAAACAACAACATATTATAGGTACAACATAAAAGGTAGTTTGTAGCAACTAACACATCTTTCAAATAAATAAAAATTTTGTCCTCCAATATTTACAATTCAATTCTAGTAAAGGAAGGCAAACTTTAACTTGTCAAAGTTTCCTCTAGAAAAAAATGTCATAGTTGAGGAAGGCTAATGGGGATTTCATTAGTCTAATGCTTACATGTATAGATAATTATTCTTATTCCCTATACATATTGTAACATATTTGAAAAATATTACCTTGATTTCATTTCCTCTTGACATTGCAAACGTTGACATGTGATTTGTCTTAGGAAGGTGTATTCTTTTGACTATTAGAAATCATGTTAGCAATAGATAAATTATTACTGTACAAGGATTCATTTTTTGCTATAATTTTGTTTACTTGAATTGAATCCATTCTTCCTTGTGTTCTGAAAGGTTGTGAACCTATATTTTTTTTTTCATACTTATCATATTTTAACAAAAAACTTGGATCAATTCCATTGATCTAAGGTATGCTTCAGTTCTCTGTTGTAAATCATCTTGATAAACCGACATTCAAGTAAAAGGTAATTTGGACCAAGTATTGTTTTTGTTATGAATATGAGGACCCTTATGTTGATGTCCTTGTGTAGTGCCCTCTTATGTCCTTGTATTTCTATCTATAAATCGATTGAAATGAGTTAAATGAATTTAAAATAATAATAATAATAAATAAAATAAAAGAATTAGAATTTAAAAAGAAGAAGAAGAAAGGCCCATGAATGTGGGGAAAATTTAGGGAAAAGGGGGCTCCTTTGTGATTTTGTTCTATCTTTTGCTAAGTGGGAGCAGCCGCTTCCACCAGAGAGAGGAAGCTCGAACCGGTTCTATGCAAATGTTTGAAGAAACCAAGGTTTCATATGATGCTTTAGTCACAGGTTTTACATGAATCAATATGCTTGGGTGTCTTTTTTGTTTTTTTGTCCAAAAAAGCCTCACCAAATGTCATCTCATTGAATGCCATGGATTTGTGCAAAGCATGTGCTGACATTCTCCCAACTTCGTAAAAAAAAAAATGAACCCCCTTTCTTTGCATGGACAACTATCAAAGCAAATGGAGAGAGGGATTTTGTCATTGTGGTAGTTTAAAATGCATTGGTGGGTGTTGTTTTTAGCGTTTGACCAAATGAAAGAATGATACAACTTCTCTTGGAATATGAGGATGGCAAAGATATACAACGAGACATGGGTTTCCTCATGAGACAGTCACACTGTTTCATTTGTGCAACAAATGTGTCTCCAACCCGACAAGTTTACTATTGCACGCGTACTTCTAGCCTATGTAAAATGGAATCTTTGAAGTGGGTTGTAGACATCGATCAAAGCATAAATGATTGAGGATATGTAAGATGTTATAGTTGGAAGTGTTGTAGTAGGTATGTATGCTAGTGTGGAAACGTTTACTCTTAGCATGTGCCAAAAACATGAGTGCAGGGACCGGGAATGAATGTCCATCAAAGCATAAAAGGTAAAGGAATTTTTCTTTCAGTTGTTGTTGTTGATAATGATTTGGTAGTCATGCATGGACAATGTGGAACCTTTCTTAAGGCGGGGATCTATTTGATAGTTTGTTTTTTTATAAAAACAAGAAAGAAAAAAACATGGGTTGTTGAGGATAGGGTGATAGCAGGATATGCACAAAATGGATTTTTGAGAAGGTACATGAACTGTTGATATAATGCCTCAAAGAAATGTTGTCTCACGGAATGTCATGATCTCAAGATATGCACATATATGGATTCAAATGTTACAAATCTCGAGCGAGAGGCTTAGCCTATATTGGATGAGCTGGCTAGAAATGTCGATTTCAAGAACCTTGGACAGTTGCACAACCTAAAAAGAAATCTTACTCGTCCTCTTACACGGGTGAAGAAGGTACACAAATGGGTTCATTGGGAAAGCTTGAGGTTTTGAGTAAAGGAAAAATGGTAATACTGTGAACGCTCATGATCTGTTTGACAAATGCTTAAGGGAGATGCTAAATTGAATCCTACATTTTCGACCGACTTCATTCTCCAGGCATGGTTCTATTGTAAATATCTCCCCCTGGTAGATATAGACAAGTAGAAGAATATGAAAATCAAAGAAAGTCGATCCCGATATTTATTGCATCACCAAAGGTAAAGGGCGCACTGAAAAAGAGTGTCGACACGAAAATGGATGCGCCTTGAGTGCGCGGTAAGAGGCGCATGACAGAAGGTGTCGACACGAAAATGGATGCACCCTTGGCATAGGTAAGAGGTGCATGACAGAAGGTGTCGACATGAAAATGGATGCACCCTTGGTGCAGGTAAGAGGCGCACAATAGAAGGTGTCGACACGAAAATGGATGCACCCTTGGCACAGGTAAGAGGCACACGACAGAAGGTGTCGACATGAAAATGGATGTGCCCTTGGTGTAGGTAAGAGGCACATGACAGAAGGTGTCGACACAAAAATGGATGCGCCCTTGCGCGAGTAAGAGGCACACGGCGAAAGGTGTCGACACAAAAATGGATGCGCCCTTGGCGCGAGTAGAGAGTGTCAACACGACAGAGTTGCGCCTTGGCGCACGTAAAGGCATGACACAGAATGTCGACATGACAGAATTCATGCCTTAGCACATGTAAGGGTATGTCAACATGAATATGGATGCACCTATGGCACACCTTCAGGAGGTGTAACATTTTGAGCGCCCGACAGAGGCGGACCACGACCTAGATATTCAGACGGCCATAACTTTTCACAAGGAGCTCGGATTCACGCAAGGTTGGACTTTTTGGAAAGATTACAAGGTCCTCTATCCAACTACAACTGGATATCTTTAATTGGGTGGGAAAAAGTTCTTAAAAATGCAAAATATAGTTCACCACTTTTTAAGTTTGCTAGGGTTCTCACCTACCACCATAATGAGATAAATTAAATGCAACCTGGAGGTGGTTGGGGTAGATTTGGATTTCCTCTCTCTTCCCTCTCTCATTCTTCCTATAAATTTTAAGGAGGGGCTTCTTTCTAAAGGTTGGAATTCTTGTTTTTCCCCTCCCTTCTTCTCTTTGGCAGGTGAATTTGTGGAAGTTCAAACCTCCCATTTAAAACTGTAATGCAAATTTGCCTCTTGGCATTCTGTAGCGTATTGTATCAATCTTTGGAGCAAATAATGCATGTCTGTGGATGATTCTCAACCCTCTCTGTGTTTATTTGCATCCTCCTAATCTTTCACTACAAACCTGGTTATCTGTGCATGATCTTGCATTACATTTTAATGGTATGTGTTTATTGGCAAGACAGGTGTTCTTCATTCCTCGGTGCATCACCTTTGTTAGTTTAGGTTTTATTTTTATGCATCTTCTTACCCTATCTCCTTGGCAAGTTAGTTTAGGTTTTTTTAGTAAACCCTCTACATTTTTTACGTGTGCATCTGAACAGAGGAATAGGAAGCCTTCATCCGGAGAGCTTTTCTGATTTTGCAAGGTCCCACACTTGGGAAAAGCTCCATGTTATGCAATCGCACTGAGAGTCTCAACCCATCGAGTTGCAGACATTCAGGGGTGCTATGATTCACCATCAACAGTTTTGGCATGCCTGGTGGGACCAAGAGGTCATTCCATAGGATTTGAAGGAATGTTCAAGAAATTTGGACTAAAAATTGCAGGTTTTACAATTTCAGATTTTTCACCTTCTAGGCTGAACTTTGAAATCAATTTTCAAGGACTTAACTTACTCGAAACAAGTCAAAATTTCACCAGTTGATAGATCGGGGATAATATTCAAAAGGGTATTCTTAGATTTTTGAGATTTTGACTTTCAAAATTTCATGGTTTTTAGTATTTCGGGTTTTCCCAGTTGCCTTGCATGACCTGAGTTTTGCCCGTACCTTTTGGGGATTAGTAGCTGCACAACAGGACCCGATAACCAAATTGAAGAACTGTATCTTTAGATCCTTCAAGGTTTTAAATTCTATTTTTAATATTGTCAGGTTTGGTGTGTAACTTGGCAGATCCAACCTTTTGAGGCTCATTCTATAACACATCTGCGACTCCGAAGGGGTAGAATTCAGCGGTGTAGTAGCAAAAAAAGTTACCCAGGCATATGAGAAGAATTCAAACCAGGTCTGATACTCGAGAAGAGGGGCTATTTGTCCACTTGCAACTATCACCAGGAAGAGGAAGGAGAGGAAGAAGACCACAAAGATCACCATCTCCACCTAACAGGACTTTATCAACCCCTCCACCTGGTAGACCTTTCATCCAATCAACAAGGGTTCTCAGGCCAATCAGAATGGTGCAACCACCGAATCCCTTTGTCAATTTCACTGGCAGCAGCCCACTTTCCCTCAATGCACGAATCCGGGGCCCAATTGCAGCATTGAAGAATATTCCATTTTCACTGGAAAATCATACCACTCCTGTGATCATGTCAAATACATTGCTAACGTTTGTGCAATCCATGAGATAAATGAAATGGATGTTGTTGTCAAATTACTGGCATCTTCATTTAAAGGAGAGGCATTGCAATGGTTTAGGAGCCTTGGAGCTGGTACTATCCAAAATTGGAATCGATTATGTATAGTCCTCCATGAGCGGTTTGAAGAAAAGGAGACAATTTGTCTCTACTAGAACAATTGACAACTATCAAGAGAGCTCCCAATGAGCAAATGGTGGCTGACTTCAACTTTAGATTTCAAAGGTCTTAGGATAGGATTCCAGTGGCCGTTAGGCCAATAACTAGAAGGTGATTTTCTATACTATCTTAAGGCTTTGAATTTTGATATTTCTATGTTAATTCAATCTATGGGAGGCACAACCTTACCTGCTGCTTATAGCATTGCCATTAGGGTTGAAAACTGTCTTATTCAAGCTGGTAAGCTGGCTCCTAGGCCTCCCATGCCCTTGTATCCAAACTTAGAAAATCCAAGCACTAGTCAAGCACCCACTTTGGCTCCTATTCCCACTCCTAGAAATCAAAGTTCAAATGAAACTTCTACTTCATCCTCTAGTGCTTCAAATGAACTCCAGGAGGTTATGAAACAATTGCAGAACCTTGGAAATGAGCTAGTGACTATCAAAAGACAGCAAGCTCAAAGTGCTAGACCATATCAACCTCAAGCGCAGTACCAGGCTAGGCCCCCATACCAACAAAATAGGTCACCAGCTCAGGCTGCAAATCAAAATCAAAGCCAAGTAAGGCCTCCTACTAATAGACCATTTCAGCCCTATAACCCCAATGTTGCATCTTCTTCTAAAGCATTAGTGCCAGACCAAAAAACAACATAGTTCAAGAGTATGATTGGTGTTTCCCATGCAATGAACCTCAAAACCAATCTATGTGATTTAATGGTGCTTTGAACTAAGCCTTGATGGTGACAAATACGGCATTGAGGGTGAAGTGAGTCAAGAAACAAATCAACAACAAGGGACATCTCAAAAAACACACTACAAATGATACCGCACTTGCGAATGTGGCAAGCCGAGGATTTTTGTGGCATGAATCAAACAATTTCTCAGAGTGTAAGCAGCTAACACAAGATCAAAGAAGAGGAATATTGGTGAAGGGAAGTCATTGGCTCCAAGTGATCTACAACCTTCCATGACTCCACAAGGTGTTGGTAAGCAAAATATAGTTCCAAACACGCAAGGACAACCCAAACCACCTTCCAAACCAACTCAAATGCCAGTTGTTGCTGCCCATGCGTAAGAAAGGAATGTATAGACTAAAGGACAGCAAAGAGATCTTTCATCCCCATTTAGCATCATTGATCAAATGAAGAAGAAAAATGTGAATATATCAATGTGGGAATCTTTATCCATCCTAGGCCAAAGAGATCTTCTACAAGCTGCCATGAAGAATTGGTCAACTTCGAACCAGCAGGTCCATATGCGAGAGAATGTCCTCACAAATGCTGCTCATCCTAAAGGGAATCATGGAGGACAACAAGGTAAATTTTTGAAGCCCCCTCCATTCTATGTTTCATTAATCATTGAGGATAAACTAGTACACAATTGCATGATTGATTCCGGGGCAAGTAGTTCTGTCATGCCTAAGCAAATAGCTGATCAGTTGGGTCTCCAATATGAAGTCATATCAAAGGGGGTAGTGCAATTGGATGGGACAGCAATAGCAACGGTGGGAGTGATTAAAATTTTGAATCTTACCTTGCATGCATGCCCCAATGTTACCATTTTGCAAGATGTGTCAGTGATAGATTTGCCACCACTATTTTCCCTATGCTTATCAAGGGATTTCACAACTAGAATTGGAGGCTACTTATCTACTGATTGGTCACACATGTTGTTCAGAACAAGATATGGTACTAAGGTCACAATCAGATCTGAACCAATTGCAAACTTTCATATTGAGCCTCATACTCCAAGCCAAATCAATGCCAATTGTTCAACATTTGATCAAGAAGATTATCAAAGCACAGATGAAGCTGACACCAAAGTTGGAAGCATCCTAGATTTAACTCTTGACAAATGGGCAAGTAAGGTACATGCTTTTGATCCCTACCAAGAAGTAGAAGAATCTAAGCTAGGATTCTATTGCATACATGAAGAAAACCAGCCTATTCCTAGCATCACCAAACAAAACCATAAGGATGACAATGAGGTATGGAAATTATTTTTCAATGGATCAAGGAGTAGGCAAGGTGCAGGAGGAGGATCTATGCTTGTTTCACCTCAAGGCATAAAATATTATTCAGCTTTTCATTTCCAATTTTCTTGTTCAAACAACACAGCTGAATATGAGGCCTTGATTCATGGACTTCATTGGGCTAGGAAAAAGGGCATAAAGAACTTGTAGGTGTTCGGGGATAGCGAGCTGATCATCAATCAAGTCAGGGGACAACATGCTACAAAGAATGAACTGCTAAAGAACTACAAGAATAGGGTATGGGACCTTATTGAGGATTTCGAAGCTTTCAACATCGTGTCCATACCTAGGAAGAAAAATGAAGCCGTGGATAGGCTCACAGCTTGTTGGAGCAATGTTTGATGTGGTTGACAACATCAAAAGGAAAAAACACAGCCACATATCCATGTGATTGTGAGGCTAGCAGTTCCAGATAATAACACAAGCTGGCAGGTGTTTGAGAATGATCAACAGATCGTCAATTTCTTACAAGAAGAGGCTGAATTCTCAGCTAGGAATCAGGATAGATTAGAGCAGCAGTATGGGGATCAAGTAGTGTAGTTGCGGACAAACAAGCTTCCCAAGGGTTTAGTAACATTGGAGTCTATCTTCAACCCTAACGACCAGTTCCGTAAGGAAAAGGCTAACATACAGGTCAAGAGAGAAGATTTAGAGCCAATTCCAGTTGGGGAAGGAAAAACACTTCAAATTGGCAAAGTGGCCACTGAGCAGGAGAAATCAGATTTCATACAACTTTGCCAAGAATTTCTAGATTCCTTTGCTTGGAGCTATGAAGACTTGAGAGGTTTCATCAAAGTTGGCACAACATACCATAGAATTAGATCCAGATGCTAAACCCATCAGGCAGAAGCAGAGACCAGTCAACCATCACATTGAGCCCCTAATGAAGAAAGAGCTAAACAAGCTAATAGAGGCAAGCATTATATTCCCGATCAAGCACTCAAGCTGGGTTGCAAACTTGGTTCCGGTTAGGAAGAAGAGCGGAGAAATTAGGTTATGTGTGGACTTCCGAGACCTCAATAGGGCATCTCTCAAAGACCATTACCCACTTCCTTCAATGGAACAAATATTGCAAGTGGTATCCGGTTTGGAGAGATTCTCTCTCCTAGATGGCTACTCAGGGTATAATCAGGTAATGGTGAAAGAAGATGACCAGTTCAAGATGGCTTTCACCACCAAATGGGACACATATGCCTACAAGAAAATGCCATTTGGCCTATCAAATGCTGGAGCCACTTTCCAAAGGGAAATGGATATGGCATTCAAGGGGTTAATCAATAAAATAGTTCTGATATATCTTGATGACATCACTGTATTCTCCAAAAATGCAGTGGATCACCTCTTTCATCTGAGGCAGGTATTTCAGAGGTGTAGAAGATTTGGGGTATCATTAAATCCCAAAAAATGCATATTCTTGGCTCACGAAGGAAAACTTCTAGGCCATATTGTTTCAAAGGAGGGATTGATGATTGACCCGAGAAAGTTAAAAAGCAATTCAAGCGTTGCCATTGCCAAGTCACAAGAAGGCTCTTCAAAGCTTCTTGGGAAGGATCAATTTTGTCCACGCAGGTTTGTTCCAAACTTTGCAGCTCTCGTAAAGCCAATAACGCTGATGTTAAAGAAGAGCATGGCATTTAAGTGGACATCTGAAGGCAAGGCAAGTTTTGAGGTAATAAAGGAGGCTATATCTCAAGCTCCGACTCTCGTCAATCCAGACTTCTCTAAGGACTTCTTGTTATATACCTTCGGTGGTGGAGACACAATTTTGAAATCATAGTACAACAAATCAAAGAGGGATTAGAATAACCAGATTGCTTTCTTTAGTCAAGGTCGGAGGAATACGAAACAAGGTACTCTTTCATTGAAAAACATGTCCTTGCGGTGTCGGGAGCTTAAAGAAATTCAAGCACCTAGTCTCAAACAACAAGATCCAATTGTTGGTCTCTCATGTGGGAGCCAAGGACTTCCTTCTAAATAAGGATCCGAATGAGAAACGTGCGGGATGGATCATTCATGTCATGGAATATGACATCAAAATTAAGGTCACTAAGCTAGTACGTGGAAAATGACTATGTGAACAACTAGCTTTGAGTCGGTAAATTGAAGCGAGTAATGAAAAAGAGGTTGTCTTGGTATTACAGGGTGGTTAAGAACAAGAAAATGATGATGTGCCTACTCCTTGTTCAACTTAGAGTATGATAAACTTCCTACGAGAGGGCCTATGCCCTCCAGAAATGAGCAAAGCAAAGAGGAGATACTTCAAATTACAAGCCATTCAATATGTGCTTGTTGATGGTGTTTTGTTTAAATAGGACATCAATGGAGTTTTATTGAGGTGCATTGGGACGGGTCAAATTGAGAGGGTGTTACAAGATTTTCATGATGGAGATTCCGGAGGACATTTCACCCCACGAGTAACAGCTCTCAAGATAATGAAGGCAGGATATTATTGGCCAACAGTGTTCAGTGACTGCTATACATGGATAAGAAAGTGCAAGAAATGTGCACTCTTCACAGGAAAAGAAAGACTAGCAGCACTTCCATTGCACCCAATTTTGGTTGACCAACCATTTATGCAATGGGGATTGGACTTCATTGGGGTCATAAATCCTAACTCAAGCCAAGGCCACAAGTGGATTCTCACGGCAACGGACTATTTCACCAAGTGGACCAAAGCAGTAGCGCTCAAAGAAGCAAATGAGTCTAACAAACTAGACTTTTATGAAGGAATAGTGACCGAGTTCAATGTACCGCCACTATCATATCAAACAATGCATTGGCATTCATAGGTTCCAAGATTATAGAATGGGCTATCAAGAATGGAATCTATTTGAGCACCTCTTCAAATTATTACCCGCAGGGTAATGGACAGGCAGAGTCCACGAACAAGAATTTGCTAAGGATCATCAGAAGGACTCTGGATGAAAACCAAAGGACATGGCATACCAAGCTAAGATCAGCATTGTGGGCTGATAGAATAACGCCAAAGAGGTCTACTGGTAATTCTCCCTACAAGTTGGTCTATGGGAAAGAGGCAGTATTGCCTATATCATTAGAATTGCCAGCATTGGAGCTCATGAAGCAGTTGGAGTTGTCTGAGTTCAAACCAATGGAGGCTAGGTATGCAGAGTTGATGGAATTGGAGGAAATCAAAGAGCATGCAGTTCAAATGATTGAGAAGGATCAGGCCTTAGTAAAAATATGGTTTGATAAGAAGGCAAGAGCAAGGACCTTCCAGGAAGGGGACCTAGTCCTAAAATGGGATGCAGATCGGGCAAAACCAGGAAAGCATTCCAAGTTTGATGCCATTTGGAGTGGCCCCTATATGGTCACGGAATGTAAAAGTAGTAATGCCTTCTAATTGTCTACATTGGATGGAGAAGAACTCCCGATTCCGGTTAACGGAATCTATCTTAAACATTGCTACTAAAAGGAAAAGGTTTACCCTTGTAAATATTAGCCTAGATTTAAAATTCCTCTAAGTGCGTATGCACATTGTCTTGTTGTAGTTAGGTTTCAATTTCCCTAAGTGCTCCGGCATAGGTTTTTTTTCTCTCAGGTTGAATTTCTATAGTTCAATATCTTTGTCGAGAAGGAGTTGCGATGATCGGAGCTCCTGATCAAATATCGAGGTTGGTTTCAAGTTATTGCTTATGACTCCATACCCAATGGATTACTAAAAGGCCACTGATCTTCTACCTAGCAGGCAGGTGATCCCGTTGAGTCACCAAATTGTTGTAAATATCTCCCCGGGTAGATATAGACAAGCAGAAGAATATGGAAATCAAAGAAACTCGAGCCCGATATTTATTGCGTCACCAAAGGTAAAGGGCGCACAGAAAAGAGTGTCGACACGAAAATGGATGTGCCTTGGCACAGGTAAGAGGTGCACGACAGAAGGTGTCGACACAAAAATGGATGCACCCTTGGCACATGTAAGAGGTGCATGACAAAAGGTGTCGACATGAAAATGGATGCGCCCTTGGCACAGGTAAGAGGCGCACGACAGAAGGTGTCGACATGAAAATGGATGCGCCCTTGGTGCAGGTAAGAGGCGCATGACAGAAGGTGTCGACATGAAAATGGATGTGCCCTTGGCATAGGTAAGAGGTGCACGACAGAAGGTGTCGACATGAAAATGGATGCGCCCTTGGCATAGGTAAGAGGTGCACGATAGAAGGTGTCGACACGAAAATGGATGCACCCTTGGCGCAGGTAGGAGAGTGTCGACATGGCAGAAGTTGCGCCTTGGCACACGTAAAGGGCACATGACACAGAATTTTGACATGACAAAATTCATGCCTTAGCACATGTAAGGGTATGTCAACATGAATATGGATGCACCTATGGCGCACCTTCAGGAGGTGTAACATTACGAGCGGCCGACAGAAGTAGACCCTGACCTAGATATTCAGACGGCCATAAATTTTCACAGGGAGCTCGGATTCATGCAAGGTTGGACTTTTTGGAAATATTACAAGGTCCTCTATCCAACTACAACTGGATATCTTTAATTGGGTGGAAAAAGTTCTTAAAAATGCAAAATACAGTTTGCCACTTTTTAAGTTTGCTAGGGTTCTCACCTACCACCATAATGAGATAAATTAAATGCAACCTGGAGGTGGTTGGGGTAGATTTGGATTTCCTCTCTCTTCCCTCTCTCATTCTTCCTATAAATTGTAAGGAGGGGCTTCTTTCTAAAGGTTGGACATTCTTGTTTTGCCCCTCCCTTCTTCTCTTTGGCAGGTGAATTTGTGGAAGTTCAAACCTCCCATTTAAAACTGTAATGCAAATTTGCCTCTTGGCATTCTGTAGCGTATTGTATCAATCTTTGGAGAAAATAATGCATGTCTGTGGATGATTCTCAACCCTCTCTATGTTTATTTATGTCCTCCTGATCTTTCACTACAAACCTGGTTATCTGTGCATGATCTTGCATTGCATTTTAATGGTCTGTGTTTATTGGCAAGACAGGTGTTCTTCATTCCTCGGTGCATCACCTTTGTTAGTTTAGGTTTTATTTTTATGCATCTTCTTACCCTGTCTCCTTGGCAAGTTAGTTTAGGTTTTTGAGTAAACCCTCTGCATTTTTTATGTGTGCATCTGAACAGAGGAATAGGAACCAGCCTTCATCCGGAGAGCTTTTCGATTTTGCAAGGTCCCACACTTGGGAAAAGCTCCATGTTATGCAATCACACTGAGAGTCTCAACCCATCGAGTTGTAGACATTCAGGGGTGCTGTGATTCACCATCAACAGGATCATCTTCCCTTACTTCTCATAATTCTCATGTTTTAGTTAGTTATCTTTGTAAATTAATAGAATCTTAAAATATTAGGTTTTTAATATAGTCAAATTTTTACATCAACTCGTTGCAAAAATAATGAAAGGTTGTGTTGTAACTCACAAAATCAAAATAACTCTTCTGCATTAAACCAAAAACTCCCACCCTCATTCTGAGGTGATGTAGAAAACTTCCTACCCAACTGGATCACTACAACATTGTCTTATCGACCAGACGAAATTGACTTTCCAGTAATAATGTTGACCTTCTCCCTGTTTAAATAGTTAATTTTTGTTGTTTTTGAAGACTCATTAAGTACCCTTCAAAACTTTGAAAACGAGATGTTAGGCTTCATTCGTGTACCTTGTTATGTGAAAAAACACCTAGACCATTGGATTGATCCTGGAAAAACATATGTGATCCTTTTAATGCTCTTATAGGAGCCCTGTTACATTGGTTTACAACAATAGAAAGTTGTTAAATCTAGAAAGTTGGCTTTCATTTTGAACCACCATTTGAAACCTAGAAAGAGGAAGTATTATCCATTTTCACAAACCTCTAGTGTTCTTACTAGACAATTACATGGTACTTTCAGTTTAGGGAAAAAAATTTCTAGATAGTTTGGAAAATCCATTTTGTAGGCCTCCGGTCACAGTTTGACAAAGTCAAACTGGACCAATTTTGACTTGTCGCTCCAGAAAACTTGTCGCCGTTTGAAAATGGTTTTCTAGTTCTCAATCCCATCGACTTTGATGAATTCTCCTTATATAGGGGAACTTGTAGGAAGTGTCTCGTTGTATGCTCATCCATTGAATGTCAATTTTGGACGTGGTTTTCGAGCTCTCGAGCTAACTTTTGTTTATTTTGCACCTTTGGGCCACCTACGACTAGTGGCCCCGAAAAACTAGCCGCCAAACGTAAACCGTTCACTTTTTCCCACTTTCATCAGCTGCTATTAACTTGTGGTATATTTGGGGATGCATATAAAGTTAATCATGGTCTGTGTTCTCTTTGGAAGATAACTTTTGGAAGTGGTTTCTTAGCCTTTGAACCCGTTTTGAACATTTTGTAGCTAGTAAGAAAAGGTAAAAATAGAAAGTTGTGGGACCCTCGTCGGGTTGTCAAACCACCGTGGAAACTTTGGACACATGTAAATAACTGTTTAAAACTCTATGGTATAGCTTGTTGTGTGAAATAGAACTTTTGACAAAATGGTGTTTTCTCTCTCTTCCCTTCTTTTCTCTCTCCTGGGTTACAAAATGAAGTGAAATGAAATGCATTGAATACATGTCTCTAAACTTTTTTCTCTCACTTGAAAATTGTTATTATTATTATTATATGTAAATGGGAAAACTGAAAAATGATAATTATGTTAGATTAGGTGGATGCCATGCTAGTGAATCATCACTGATATCATGCTCACGTGGTTTTGCAGGATGAAAGAATGACGACAAAAAGGCAAAGTGTAATTCATTTAGTATCATTGTAATTTATATAGTTCATTGTTAAATGAATAAATGTATAATGTTGTCTCATGTTACAGAAGGTTATATTTGATAATTTGTTGTTATGTATGAGATGTTGGTTTTCAAGGACATCTAGGAAATGTGCATTTAATCATAGGTCAATTTGATTTATAGTACACATGGTAAAAAGGTTTGATATTTATATAAGGTAAATGAATTTGAAGTAATATCTTGTAGTGCATATTTAGTGTTCAATAAATGATTAACGAGTCATCTTGTGCATTCATACTTTGTAAATGTAATAAAGAGATTTAATCAAAACACTCTACCCTTGTTTAATATTGGAGCATAACTTGTTTTTCATGTGTGATACTCCTTACCGTAACAGACATTGAAAACCATAGAATGAACTTAAACTCTGCACTCGATGGAACCTTCTAGTTTGAGTTAACAAGAACCCGAGAATGGGCTTATCATCTTCATCAGTATGTTTAGTGACATTGTCATAAACCTGGTAGATAGGAGTGATACAATCAAACTTCATTTGGAGTAAGTAGAGCTAACTCTTCCTTCGTATCTTAGTGGATTTCCTTGTCTTCCGAAGATAGGTTTAAATCTAAATTTTCTTCATCGAATGAAATCTCTGTTGGATCTAGACAACATAGATGGAGGTCATGACTTAGTTGTTTTACATCTTAAACTCTTGTTAATGAACTCCTTAGACCCACTCAGCTAAATGCATTACCTTGGTTTCTCTCAACATAACACGTTGGTCCCTTCCCCGAAGGTGGTTTCGCTTATTTTTTCCTCTCGCTTAAAAATCTTATATAGTTGAGGGATAGACCCTTAGGTGAAGATTGGGAATTCATCTAAACCTCGTTTGATTTGGATGTTGGCTTAGGGTGTGTGTGTAGCTTCTAGTGTCCTTATTTTTATATTTTTTTGCCTTCAAGAGGTTAGTCAAGCATTTCATAACTCCTTTTACAAGACAATGCTAAAAATAAGGCCATAACGTGACGTAAAAGAAAATAAAGCATATGAGAGTAAAAAAATGAGAATTGAGGTTAGGGATACTGCCGCTCTTGGAGACCTTATAACTCAATTAAATATCTTTATGTGTTTCAAGAATATGTATTGCATTGTTGTGATCAAACTACGAGAAAACAAAAGATATATAAATGTAAAAAGGAAGTCATTAAGTCATTGATTTAGAATAAATATGGTAGGAAAATAACTTTTCTGTGATCGAAGAATGTTTTGTGGTAAAAATCTATCTTGCAATTAAATCTCCGTCAAATCCTAATATCGCTATATGGACACCAAGTCTCATCCACTTGAGTTGTAAGAATAGAAAGGTAGATACTGAATATATGTTTGAGAAGAATATTCTTCACATAAGAACGAGATAATAAGTATTTTGTATGCTTTTGAACTACGCCAAATAAGTATGCAAGTTATGGAAACTTTTGTAAAGAATAAGAAACCAACTTAAAAGGGGTGAACGGTAACTTAACCATGGAATGTACTTAAGAATCTATAGGTGGCCAATCGAGAAAATTATCCTTGTGAAATAATGTTCTTGGAGGGTTAACCGTAACTAAAATACAAATAAAGAAATGATGTGTTGTGGGTTCACCATTCCTGAAGTCATGTTCTTGTGGTTGGGTCATTGCTAGTAACCATTCATTGGGAAAAGTGTGGTATCGACATGCCTATGATGTTTTCATGTGTCTATGTGAGTCAATGACTTATGTGTTTGTCATATGTGAGTCAATTTTCTGTACTTGAAGCCCATGTTGTGTTGTGTGTAGTGAGCAATGTAAGTCAAAAAAATTTATCCTGGTATTTTACTATTGTAATTGTGTGTGTAAAATGTGGGCACTACATGTGGTATCAGATCGAGGTTCATGCTCTCAAACCTCTGGGATGGATTGGAGTTGTGATGATTCTACATGATGGTGGTGTATATTAGAAGAGTAATGTGATCTGTGTGTGTTATGAACTATGTCATAATTGTGAAATTGTGAACACACTTGTTGTGTATATCACTTAGTGCATATTTTTGTCATGTGATGTGCTAATGATGAGAGTATTCACTCTCTATTCCATGGATCCAATGAGGAATCCGTGTGTAATGTATTGCCTTGTTGTTTGTGAACGGAATGTTATTGTGGATTGCAGAGGGTTAAAACATGTTGGATTTATGTGATGTAAAGGTGTATTGATGTGTTGCATGACAAAATTGATGTAAAGTGAATCAAATTTCATCGTGATGTCATCACCGTATTGTGATTAGTTGTGTGCATCATTGTGTTGTATTGCAATTGACTATATGTTGTAATGTTAGACATTGTGTTCATCATACTTATGATTTGTGTAATATGTAATGATTTACGTCATGATTTAGGGGCATATGGTGAGCGTATGATCCCTATGGTATAATGATTTCACTCAGTTACAGAATGTGGAAATGTGATGTATCGTAACCCGTGAAAGTAGTGATTGTGTTATACCCTGTATATAAATACCATGTGTAAGATGTTATGGTTAATGTACGTGAATCACCATTGTGTTAGGATGTAGTTATGTGTATGTTGTAAACCTTACACTAGATGACCCTAATGGGATAAACCGATGAGAGTGTATGTGTGGAGAGAGGAGGCATGGACCAGGTTTTCATAATCTTGAGCTGAGTATAAGTGAGGAAGTGGAGTCTTATATAGATTGAAAACCCATTTCTATCTCTGCTTAGTATACTTCGAGCTTTCTCGGTATATTGTGGGTGCGCACCACCTTATGCTCAACTTATGCAACTAGAGTTCCTTACTCTTTCCTATTGGATTGTTCATTGAATAATCCTATGTAATTTTGACTACGTTGATCCTTGTGGGAGTATGTAGGAATGATCCGTAGAGATGATGACAGCGATTACATTATTTGATATACTCATTTCTGTTACATGTATATTTTTACGAGTTGAGGCTCGATGTCCAAGTGCCAAGAAATCGATGAGTACCCGTTTGGTGATAGTATGAGGCCACATAGTGATTATAATGTGCTATTTTCTCAATACATATTTTATTCATAAATTAATCCTTATCTCTTTTAGATAGAACTAGTTGTTTTTCTTGAAAATGTTGCATTGACATTTGGATTTTGCACTAACCATGGCTAATTAGCCATTTGTTTTTCTTAGTTTTAAAACTTTCTTTTCATATTTAAAAGTTTTGTAGCCTAGCCCAAGGATTTTAATTTTGCCACTTGGCATTTGAATGGATTTTTATGCTGGTTCTAATGTTGTAATGTGTTGGAATAGGGTCATGGGATTCACCATGGAGTGGTGGAACCTATGGACCCACTTCATTGTATGGAGGTACGCCTCAAGGAGTTACAGATAACTAGCGGGTTGTTGAACCACGAGTTATTATGTCACTTAGGTTTGGGGGTGACGAAGCTCTATGTGCCTAGGGTCATAGGGTGACCCGGCCTCATTTAAAAGGAGAAAGGAGATGGACCTCTATGATTGAGAGACCCGATATTATTTATGGCACTCTATGCTTGAGTGACCTGATATTCTTTGTGGGGCTCTATGTTTGAGTGACCCGACTTGGTTACGCACTATGTTTCTTCCGTTTGGGAGGTATATGGAGATTATCTTGTGATTCTTTCGGGAAGTATATGGAGTTGTATTTTGTTTCTTTTGGAGATATCCGGAGTTGTTTCGTGATGCCTTGGGATGTGTGGAGTTGGTATAGTGAGTTATGTGTGCCCTTGTGAGTCTTTTTGACACCTTGGTATGTTTGAGGCTTGACTCTTTCCTTGGTTAGTATGGAGTATTGGATATTGTCTTGGCACTATGTTGGTACAGTCATGGATTTTGCTTCATGTGATGCCCGTTGTATATGTATCGGCGTGATCATTCTATTTTTGTCGGTCACATCGTATCTTTGGATCTATGTCTTGTGGGAAATTCTTTGCTATGTGTACTACTTGTTGTCATTCCATGGAGGAATTAAAAGACCTTGTAATATGATACTGTTCATGAAAGTAGGTAGCAAGATGCCTCATGGGTTGCATGTGTTATATGACATCTTGATGTTAATTATTGTTGGGAACCCATAAACTTAAGACAACTGAAAAAAAAAATTCTAAACAATGAATTTTATAATCTTGAGATAAGAAATACTATAAAAGAAAATGCTAACTAAGTAATAAGGTAAAATGGAACTACCAATCTTCACAGAACATTATAATTTAAGATATTGCAAAAATTAGTTTTCTTCCTTGTGGTCATGTTTTAACAACTAGTTGTTTTGTTACCCAACGTGTTTTCATTATTAGCTTCTTGCCTACATACCCCCTCCGAGCTTCGGTGTTGTGTCACATCGAGGAAGATGCTCTTATAAGGGGAGGGAGATGTAGTGCCCTCCTATCTCCTCATATTTCTATCTACAAATCGATTGAAGTGAGTTAAATGAATTTAAAATAATAATAATGTTAAATAAAATAAAAGAATTAGAATTTAAAAAAAAGAAAAGAAGAAAGGCCCATGAATGTGGGGTGGATTTAGGGAAAAGGGGGGTCTCCTTTGTGATTTTGTTCTATCTTTTTTCTGAGTGGGAGCAGCCACCGCCGCCAGAGAGGGAAGCTTGAACCAGCCTGTGCAAATCTTGAAGGAACCAAGGTTTCATATGATGCTTTGGTCACAGGTTTTGCACGAATCAATGTGCTTGGGCATTTTTTTGTTTTTTTTTGTCAAAAAAAAGGTATCACCAAATGTCATCTCATGGAATGCCATGGATTTGTGTAGCCTGTGCTGGCATTCTCCCAACCTGTGTAAAAAAAAATGAACCCCCCCTTTACTGTGTGGACAACTATCAAAGCACATGGAGAGAGGGATTTTGTCAGATGTGGTAGTTTCAAATGCATTGGTGGGCATTATTTTTAGTGTTTTACCAAATGAAAGAATGAGACATATTATCTTAGAATGTGAGGAAGACAGTATACAACAGACGTGGGTTTCCTCATGAGGCAGTCACATTGTTTCATTTGTGTAACAAATAGGTCTCCAACCTTGACGAGTTTACTATTGTGCAATGAACTTCCACCTATGCCAAATGGAAGCTTTGAAGCGGGGTGTAGACATTGATCAAAGCAAAAATGATTGAGGATCTGTAAGACATTATAGTTGGAAGTGTTGTAGTAGGTATGTATGCTTTGTGTGGAAATGTTTACTCTCGATGTGCCAAAAACATGAGCGCAAGGACCAGGAATGGATGTCCATCAAAGCATAAAAGGTAAAGGAATTTTTCTTGTAGCTATTATTGTTGAGAATTCTCCGGTATTTGTGCATGCAAAATGTGGAACCTTTCTTAAGGCGCATTTGATCTATTTAATGATTGTTTTTTTTTAAAGAAAAAAAAAAAAAACATGGGTTGTTGAGGATAGGGTGATAGCAGGATATGCACAAAATGGATTTGTTGAGAAGGTGCATGAGCTATTTGAGAGAATGCCTTAAAGAAATGTTGTCTCATGGAATGCCATGATCTTAGGATATACACATATATGGATTCAAATGTTGCAGATCTTGAGCGAGAGGCTTACCTTGTATTGGATGAGTGACCAGAAATGTCAATACCAAGAACCTTGGACAGTTTCACAGCCTGAAAAGAAATATTACTCATCCCCTTGCATAGGTGTAGAAGGTACACAAATGGGTTCATTGGGAAAGCTTGAGGATTTTGAGCAAAGGAAAAATGGTAATACTCGGACACTCATGATCTGTTCGACAAATGCTTAAGGGAGATGCTTTGAATCCAATCCCATAGTTTTGATGACTTAATTCTCCAAGAATGGTTCATATTCCGTTACCTCTCATAATTCTCATGTTTTAGTTATCTTTTGAAAATTAATAGAATCTTAAAATATTAGGTTTTTAATACGCTTAAATTTTTACATCAACTCATTGTAAAAACAATGAAAGGTCGTGTTGTAACTCACAAAATCAAAATAACTCTTCTGCAGTAAACCACGAACTCCCACCCTCATTCTGAGGTGATGTAGAAAACTTCCTACCCAAATGGATCACTACATCATTATCTTATCAACCGACGTAATTGACTTTCTAGTAATAATGTTGACCTTCTCCCTGTTTAAATAGTTAATTTTTGTTGTTTTCGGAGACTCATTAAGTACCCTTCATAACTCTGAAAATGAGATGTTAGGCTTCATTCATGTACCTTGTTATGTGAGAAATCACCTAGACTATTGGATTGATCCAGAAAAAAACATATGTGATCCTTTTGATACTCTTATAGGAGCCCTATTACACTGGTTTACAGTAGTAGAAAGTTGTTAAATCTAGAAAGTTGGCTTTCATTTTGAACCGCCATTTGAAACCTGGATAGAGGAAGTATTATCCATTTTCGCAAACCTCTAGTGTTCTTACTAGAAAATTGCATGGTACTTTCAATTTAGGGAAAAAAACTTTTCTAGATAGTTTGGCAAAGCCATTTTGTAGGCCTCCGGTTGCAGTTTGACGAGGTCAAACTAGACCAATTTCGACTTGTCGCTCTAGAAAACTTGTCACCGTTTGAAAATGGTTTTCTAGTTCTCAGTTTGTCGACTCTAATGAATTCTCCTTATATAGGGGAGCTTGTAGGAAGTGTCTCATTGCATGCTCATCCATCGAACGTCAGTTTTGGATGTGGTTTTCTGAGCCCTCAAGCTAACTTTTGTTCGTTTTGCATTGGGCCACCTACTGACCAGTGGCCCTAGAAAACTAGCCGCCAAACGCAAACCGTTCACTTTTTCCCAATTCCATCAGTTGCTATGAACTCTTGGTATATTTGGGGACACGTAGAAAGTTAATCATGGTGTGCGTTCTCTTCGAAGATAACTTTTTGAAGTATTTTCTTAGCCTTCAAACCCGTTTTGAACGCTTTTTGTAGCTAGTAAGAAAAGGTAAAAGTAGAAAGTCAGGAACCTCGTCGGGTTGTCAAACCATCGTGGAAACTTTGGACACATGTAAATAACTGTTTAAAACTCTATGGTATAGCTTGTTGTGTGAAATAAAACTTTTGACAAAATGGTGTTTTCTCTCTCTTTCCTCCTTTTCTCTCTCTTGGGTTACAAAATGAAGTGAAATGAAATCCATTGAATACATGTATCTAAATTTTTTTCTCTCACTTGCAAATTGTAATTATTATTATATGTAAATGGGAAAACTAAAAAAAAGATAATTATGTTAGATTAGGTGGATGCCATGCCAACGAATTATCACCGATATCACACTCGCATGGTTTTGCAGATGAAAAAATGACGACAAAAAGGTGAAGTGTAATTCATTTAGCATCATTGTAATTTATATAGTTCATTGTTAAATGAACAAATGTATAATGTTGTCTCATGTTATAGATGGTTATATTTGATAAATTGTTGTTATGTATGAGATGTTGGTTTTCAGGACATCTAGGAAATATGCATTTAGTCATAGGTTCAATTTGATTTATAGTACACATGGTAAAAAGGTTTGATATTTATATAAGGTAAATGAATTTCAAGTAATATCTTGTAGTGCATGTTTAGTTTTAATAAATGATTAACAAATAATCTTGTGCGTTCATACTTTGTAAATGTAATAAAGAGATTTAATCGAAACACTCTACCCTTGTTCAATATCGGATCATAACTTGTTTTTCACGTGTGATACTCCTTATCGTAGCAGACATTGAAAACCGTAGAATGAACTTAAACTCTGCACTCGATGGAACCTACTAGTTTGAGTTAACAAGAACCCGAGAATGGGCTTATCATCTTCCTCGGTATGTTTAGTTACATTGTCATAAACTTGGTATATAGGAGTGACACGGTCAAAGTTTATTTGGAGCAAGTAGAGATAACTCTTCCTTCGTATCTTAGTGGATTTCCTTGTCTTCCAAAGACATGTTTAAAATTAAATTTTCTTCATCGAATGAAATCCCTGTTAGATCTAGACGACATAGATGGAGGTCGTGACTTAGTTGTTCTAGGTCTTAAACTCTTGTTAATGATCTCCTTAGACCCACTCAGCTAAATGTGTTACCATGGTTTCTCTCAACATAACACCTTGGTCCCTTCTTGAAGGTGGTTTAGCTTATTTTCTTCCTCTAATTTAAGACTCTTATATAGTTGAGGGGTATACCCTTAGGTGAATATTGGGAATTCATCTAAACCTCGTTTTATTTGGATGTTGGCTTAGGGTGCATGTGTAGCTTGTAGTCTCCTTTTTCTTTTTTTTTTTCCTTCAAGAGGTTAGTCAAGCATTTCGTAACTCCTTTCATATGAAAATGCTAAAAATATGGCCATAACATGACGTAAAATAAAATAAAGTATATGAGAGTAAAAAAAAATGAGAATTGAGGTTAGGGATACTTCCGCTCTTGAGACCTTATAACTCAATTAAATATCTTTATGTGTTTCAAGAATATGTATTGCATTGTTGTGATCAAACTACGAGAAAACAAAAGATATATAAATGTAAAAAGGAAGTCATTAAGTTATTGATTTATAATAACTATGGTAGGAAAATAAATTTTGCATGATCGAAGAATGTTTTGTGGTAAAAAGTCTATCTTGCAATTAAATCTCCGTCAAATCCTAATATCACTATATGGACACCAAGTCTCATCCACTTGAGTTGTAAGAATAGAAAGGTAGATACTGAATATATGTTCGAGAAGAATATTCTTCACATAAGAACGAGATAATAAGTATTTTGTACACTTTTGAACTACACCAAATAAGTATGCAAGTTATGGAAACTTTTGTAAAGAATAAGAAACCAACTTAAAAGGGGTGAATGGTAACTTAACCACGGAATGTACTTAAGAATCTGTAGGTGGCCAATCGAGAAAATTATCCTTGTGAAATAATGTTCTTAGAGGGTTAACTGTAACTAAAATACAAATAAAGAAATGATGTGTTGTGGGTTTGCCATTCCTGAAGTCGTGTTCTTGTGGTTGGGTCATTGCTAGTAACCATTCATTGGGAAAAGTGTGGTATCGACATGCCTATGATGTTTTCATGTGTCTATGTGAGTCGATGACTTATGTGTTTTTCGTATGCGAGTCGAGTTTCTATACTTGAAGCCCATGCTTGTGTTGTGTGTAGTGAGCAATGTAAGTAAAAAAAAATTATCCTAGTATTTTACTATTGTAATTGTGTGTGTAAAATGTGGGCACTACACCTTGCTTTTCATCAAGCGGTAAGTATTAAACCATGGTCTTCTTGATAAATATTTATAAAAACGCTGAACAACATGATAAGAACAAGGGCCTATACTGGGCTATTAAGGTGAATACCTTAATCTTGGACAAGATGTTTAATGTTAATCATATTTTAACCTAAGTTGTAATGGTTCTACCCTAATTGGATTCTAACCTAAGGTGATTTGGACCTACCTTAGAACTATTTCTAAACTAATAAGGTTTACATCCTAACCTATGTTGGCATGTTTAATTATGGCAAGTTTTGGAAGAACCTAAGGTAAATACTATTTACCTAGACTAAGGTTGAATCCTAATCTAATGTCAATATAACCTAAACTAATGCTAAGAAAAGGGGAACCTAAAGGGTTGCATGGAAAATGGGATTTGGTGGTGATGGTTTCTATGGCCTTAATGAGATTTGATTTGAATTTATTAAACTTTGCACTGCCAGTTTTAGCAGAGGCATGGAGAGTTGAGGGGGATGCCTAGCTGGCATCATCACTAAAGTTAAAATGCATGCAATGTTTGAAATAGAGCTCACCAATTTTAGATGGCGGTGGTGTGGAGATTTAGGCAGGAGAGTTGGTTGTCCTTGCATTAATGAGTCTTGGTCTTGGTGAAGAAACCACCTTGGAAGACATGCAAGCAGATTTTTGAGAGGTTGTTTGGTCATTTGCTCTTGGCAATTTTTACTCTACATGGAGATTTTGGGTTCTTCAAACCAGCAGTTCTATTTTCAATCCTTCACTATTTTTGGCACCTCTAAGCTATTTTTGATCCTATGGAGGTATAAGAGGCATAAGAAGAAGTTTTGGGTTGTTGATTTCATTTTGGAAAAGGAGAAACTATGGAGGCTCAGCTAGAAGTCTTCTACAAATTGATAGGAATCTCTATCAAGCATGATAGGCTCTATCCATTAAGTTGTTATGCTTTTTCCTAATTGTTTTCATTAAAAATATCTTCTCTTGGTAACAAATGGGTTTTTATGTCTGTGATGGTTATTTTGCATTCACACTTGAATTGTTCTCTTTATTTTGATGAAGAGCTTATGTTAGATAAAATGGAATGTGGGTTTGTTCCTACTTGAATATAGTGTTGAATCGTGTCTTAAATTTGTTGGGACTGGAATGATGTCAAATTTGTGTGAAACTTGTTGTCTGTGTAAAATGTATTATGGAAAACATTGTTTTCTTTTAGATTTGATTTGGGTTTGTCTTCCTCTATTGGAAGGAGGTAAGAAGGGTATTATTCTCGCCATCTTTAGTTTCTTTGAATCTCATTACCTCTATGGAAGTTGTGTTGTAGTGGTTGCTTAGATTCAATGTTTTTGTGGATTGAAACTTGTTTGAAAACAATAGTAAATGATTTACTTCTTCTGATCTTTCAGTTGAAACTTGAGTTTCTTAGAATCTAGTTACTTCTGTGGAAGTTGTGTAGAAATGGTTACTTGAATCAATGATTTCGTGGATTCAAACTTATTTGAATATAACAGTAAATGAGTTTTTTTATTCTTCTGAACTTTATACATTTTGGGTTGTGAACCTTTGTAAGATTGATCTAAAGTTGGACAATAAGAGTTTCTATTATAATGGAAGATATTTTGAGTGTTGGTTCTATCTGGGTTGGAAATTTGATTTATACATATAGCTCCTGCTTGAACTTGAATGATGTCGACCTTGTTGTTTAAGCTTGTAAGTTAGAAGATGGTTTGTTAATGACTTACCTATTCTTGACCTGGACAAACCTCCTGATTAAATTTGTTTGAGGGTAAGTTTGTTATACACCATGCTATCGTGATTTTTGGGAAAGACTTAACGAATGTATATGCATATTTTCTTGGATGACAATTCGTGCTTCAGGAACTAACCAATCGGTTCATCTTGAAGGGTTTCTAGATCTTTAATTTTATTTTGATCTATGAAGAACATTGAGGGAATGGAATATCTAGGTGAATTAAGGGTTAATACAGTTGAGCATGTCATAAGGAATGGACTGAAATGAATTCAGTTTTTCTAAACATCTCTTGAGATAGACTTGTGCATCTGTAGCAAAGTCATGTTGTTATTTTACATCTTCATTGAGTTCAAAACTGGTTGGGTTATTTCTCTTCTTACCATAATACCATTTCTTTTATCCCTGTGAAGATGGGAGTAAGTGTTAACTTGACTGTTATATTGTATTTTTTTCGGAAATGATGGCTAAGATTGGGTTATATGAACTGAGCTACTTACGATTGGATAAATTGGAATGTCCAGTGGTTGTTGATACTTCATGTATTGTTGCTTAATCGAATTCATTTGAATCATCTCTTTCTTGATGTAGCTAATGCACTACTACTACTGCTCTTGTTTTTATGTTGAGAGAACTCCATCTCTGGAATCTGACTTGCATACTGCAGTCACATAATTTGGTCTTGTATCATTTAGTTCTATGTTTCAATGATTGACAAGAGTTCAAAGATCTCTTGATTAGATCTATATCAGTTATTTTTATTCTGATATGTATTTCTTTTCTTGGGAAATAATAATGGGATCTTCTCCCATTCTTGTTGTTGAGTCCCTTTTCTCTTTCTTTTCTAAGTAAGGTATGCATTATTGTTTTCTTTGACATCTAAAGGAAAATATATTATGTCCTCTCTCTTCTTTGAGTTATGGAAAGTAACACTATTCTCCTCGAACTCTAAGGGAAGTTATGAGCTCTCTCTCTCTCTCTCTCTCTCTCTGTGTGTGTGTGTGTGTGTGTGTGTGTGTGTGTGTCTTTTCCTCTTTTCCCTCTTCTGTGTTACTCTTGTTTAAGAAACTGATTGGTTCAGTTTTATTACTTAATAGGATTTCAAAATGAGTAGTTGGAGATAATCCTTTACTTATTTTCCTTGACTTGTGTTGATTGGAAACAATATGTTGGTAATGTGTGACTAATGTTTAATGCAAGTAATCAATTAAATACATTTCCTATTTCTAACATGTTGTGGCCTAACTTAAGACTTAGGCTATATCTTGAGCATTAAATTTGTATGTAGCATCTGAAATAGGAATCCCTTATTTTTATGATATTGATGACTCAACCTTAAACCTTTCATGAAGTTTGAATTAGCTTGGCAGAAGATGTTTTATGATGGAACATGTTAATGTTGAGTATGATGGTTCTTTTCTTCTTAATAATAACTTTATTTTTGGGAAATATTAGAGTTAATGTCTATTTCTGGAATTTAGATAAAATGAAATAAGAAATAAACTATAAGTACCTATAAGAGGAATTAGATAAGTAATTAGGATGAAATATTACTCATCTGATATAATTCCTTATGAAATCAATGGTTGAAGAGTGTTGAATATATCATGATCTTTACTAAATGTTAATTTGGTTGATCACTTTTTCTTTCTTTTATGATTGTTATTTCTTTTTTATTTATCTATCTCAGATGGATTTACTGTTTCACAAAAGAAGATTTCTTTTTATGAAACAGTTAGTTGAAAGCACATCGTTTTAATGCTTAGTGCTTATCATGCTCAGTTCAATGAATTGACTTGTGCTAGAAATTTTTGTAGATGGACTTCATAAGTGATAAAGGAAGACAATAACTTTTATGATGTTATTTGTTACTTAAAGACTGGATCTTTTATGAAGAAATATGATTCATTATTGAAATGTATTGAAAGAGGAAAAGTTGTATTTCTTAATTGAGCTTGATGTTGTTTGACATGAAATATGTCTAAAATGAATGGACTTGTAAAATGTGTATTTCACTTTGATAAATGGAAAAATATTGAGAGTTACTTGTACATGATGTGTTATTCTCCTTGTGTATTTTGTAAAGGAAATTTGTAATCTTATCTGTATGGAATCCTCATTGGTTTGACTTAAATCAGTTAGATGGAAGGGAATTAGATGCCCTATCCCCTTGTGGAAATGCAACTTATTAAGTTGGCATGCATAGATGTTATTTTATCTAAGACACTATGGTTTATTAAAAGATGTTAATGAAAGTGAAAATTTATTATGATGTCTTGTATAATGTAAAAAGGATACCAGAACCCTAATTCATAACAAGAAAGAGGAAGGTGAACCTCCTCTCGACCAATAATTTCATAAGTATAAAAATAATGAAAGGTAAATATGAACATTTATTAATTAGACTTCATTTCAATGAAGTCTAAAATAATGGAACCTGTTTTGGAAATTAAACAGGCTAAGAATGATAGGATATAATATGTAATCTTATTATAGTTTTTTGTTTCTATTTTAATTAACTGAACCCTAAAGTAAGAAGTTGATGTTTAAAAAGCAATCATGTTGTTTCTACAAAACCTTAACAACTCAACTGTGGAAGTCAACCTTAAGGGCTAAGGCAATTAGGGTTCAGCGGGTTCTTTATAATTTAAATATTAATTAAGGAATATAATTAAGTAATTCACTTCTTGCTTGGGTATGTGCATCTAGATGGGGTGATTCAGTTGGTTGTTGGCACATGCCAACTGCATAATTGTACCTTCACGAAGACTAGGGTCTTCATGAGGATACAATGTTGTTGCAATTGACATGTGGAAACACCCATTAGAATTAGACCAACTAGATCTACATAAATTTGGACTTGATCTTAGTTATACTCTAGGTTAGGATAGGAGCCTGATTTAGTATAGGGAATAACTCACAACAAATTAGGATAACTAGACACACGTAATTGACTTAGGTCGATTGAGTATGTCTAAGTACCCTTAGTCACCATGAGTGGTTCTCTATACCAAACTATGTTGCTAACCTGGGGTAGGGTTAAACCTTGAACAAGTGGACTGACCATAATCAGTGAAGATGATTCTAGATAACAAATGAGTGGGGTGAAGGACATAATTCATTTGACGAGTATGTTGTCTAGGAATAGTAACATGAACAATATGGTGGAAATATTTGGCCAAAGTATCACAAGCTGCTAGTTGCATTTTCCTATGTCACCTAGTTTAAGAAACAATATTTTAGATGAATATTGGTAACAAATATTCAGATAGGTCTCTTAAAAAGAACACTCAATACCTAGAATAGGGTAAGAGAACCAAGTATACTTAGTATACAATACTTTGAGTTAACATGAGAGATCGGTTAGAAACCGAGTCATGAAATGAGAGACTCGGTAGTTCACCAAGTCACTTACAGGTTGCATATGGTTATCTATTATGAGATTGATTGGCATGGAATGTGTGTTCTAAATTATGATTATTTAGAACAAAGAACATTATATATATATATATATATATATAATGTTCTTTGTTCTAAATAATCATAATTTAGAACACACATTCCATTGCAATCAAAGAACAAAGAACATTATATATATGTATAATTCTCTTGTTTCTAAAGTCTTAAAATGGGAATGTTACACATATTATATTAATTTTCAACATTATCAAGGTCTACAACATTAAACTATAGAAGGCAGGAACTTTCTGCTACGTGGCTCTTGTTTGTTAAAACCTAGCAACTTATTAGATTAAAATATAATTTGTTAGGTTATGTTGCCTCATAAGCTAGCAAACGCTAAGCTCAAAATAACATAAAGTAACTTGTTAAATGATACCGACCACTAAGATCAAATTATTTAACCTAGCAACAACTAAGATCAAAATATCATCCTCTAACCTAGTGGGCACTAAGATCGAAATATATTAATTTAAAATATTAAAATCATACAATGAATTCAACTAATTTATACATATCTTGTGTGCTATACAATACTCCAAAGTTAATGAGGGTGATCAACTTAGAGGTCTCTAAGCTCAAAATATCTTACCTTAATTTGTTAATACCTATCAACTTCGAAGAGTACAATATCATTTATTAGGTTATGTTGAAACATAACCTAGCGAAACTAAAATCAATATGTATTTCTTTAGTTTGTTAAATGCTAGTGACTCTTTAACTTGAAATATTATATTGTTTAAATACACAACAAATGCTAAGTTCAAACTATGTTGATTTAATTTGTTAAATCCCAGTGACCACTAAGATCCAAATATTATAGTAGAGACTAGTATTTATGATGGATTGTTTTGGTTAAGTGAAATTAGTCTTGACTCCTCCTTTCTTCTTGCTCTAAGTGTAGATGTGTGTGTAATTTTTATTACCTTTCATGTGGTTTGAAACGACCGGGAATATGAGGTTATCAAGAGGATCCTATAGATGTAAATCACTCAGATTGATCGGACATGACCATGCCTTGAATGTGTGTACCGACTCCCAACAATCCCAAATAATTTTTTTCATTAAATGTTTGTGACAAAACTACCTACATAGTAATTACCCCTTTACTTAAATAACTTATATCGTGACAAGGCTTCAAAAATTCAGTATTTATCCTTATACCCCACATTAATATTAATTTAATTATTTACAATTAAATTAATACTCATCCTCACTTCATTCATTATTTAATTACCTTAATTAAAACCAATTTCCACCTCACCCCACCACCTCACCTAGACACCTCACCATAGACCTATTCATAACATGTTTCCATAACTAACTAAGACTTATCCCTACTTACCTTAATGAACTAAGACTTAGTATAACCTAAAATCACATGCCTATTATTCCTCTAACCACATTCCCACATATCTAAGTGCAACATTCCATTTAGACCCAAAAAAATGAGAAAAATATGGAAGAGGATAGCCAAGATCTATATTTTAGGCAACCTAGGATATCCCACCTTAATCGATGCTAGTCAACCCAAAACCGATGTTGGTAACCCTAAATATCATCGTTACCATATAACCATTTTGGTAACCTTGTTTGAGAGGTTAGACACATTCTCAAGTTTTTGGAGAAAAAGAGATCTGCATGCAAGCAAGAACCAAGCTCTTTTGCACATCCAGTAGTCCATATAACCAACACAACCATTGATCAGAAGGTATTTGCATTCACAGAGCATTCTCGAGAAGCACTGCCACGACACTGATCACCATTTCACCAATCAACCATCACCACCACCCAGCCATTGAACCTACACAATAGTAAGTGTGTCTCTAACCTACACCATTTCATTTCTATTTAGTTTATAAGAGTTCTTCACCTTTTTTATCATCAACCATCATTTATATTTTTACCCCACCACTATTGCCTTCCTATGAACGTCCGACCATTCCCATCACTCATAACCCTTTTAATCACCTTTGTCTACTCCTGAGTACCTCTTGAATATTCCCAACATCCCCCAACCTAAACCAACTCCTCACCATCTCTGATTCAGTCTTAGACAAATCCCCAAAACCATGAACTATTGAGTTATTACCAGCCCGCTAGTAACCATCATCGGTTCTTACTAAACCTTTGCCATCATCGGTCATACAGGCATCGACGTCTCTGTATTTGGTAGTCCTGCTAATACCAGATCCCAATAACCCTTTTTAAGTGATTCAAGTGACCTAGAATCTGACCTTGACCTATTCCAACACCTTAGTTATTTACCTTATTTCCAGATCTGATCATAGCCTAGCCTTATTATGTTATATTTTCTTATTATATTTGGATGAGATACCTAAATCATATCAACTACAGTAGGATTCTATTTATTTACATTATTTCTTACATTAAATTGTATTAAATAGTGGGTTGACTACCACCGAGGAAGTATCACACTTCCTAGATCTAGCACACGCTAGGCAGCCCACTGACATATATTGTTTAATCTTCTTTGTGGTCTTGTTGTATTTCAGGTAGTTCCTCCTAGCCAAAAGGAAGCTCTCACAGTCAACATTGGATCAAGAAGTCATAATGTGCACATGACCTTCAAACCGACCATCGCAATAGGTATTCCTCCTTGGCCCACACCCTTATTTGTTTCATCTAAAAACTTAAAGAAAATGGTGAAACATTTTGGCATGCCTTGAGTGGGACCCATCCGGGTTCCTTGCATTTTATTCATTCCTAGGTAAAATTTGTGTGTTTTTTCCCTTTCTGAAAATCTTACACATTAATTTTCCTCTCTAGAATCTTCCTCTCTTTCTATTGTCTAAAATAAATCATGTTTTTGGTGCTATAAAAAGAATACTTCTTTTCTTTCATTAGTATTGCATTAGTGAAAGAACATCCCTCTTCCTATTCATTACTTGTTACATCAAATATCACACTTTCAATTTGGGCTTAAAACACTTGCATAACATTCTAGATTGTTGTATTTAGCTCACATTAAAATGAGGGCAACCTATATGTTGAAGTCATGCCCAATTGATGGTTGACATAACTGAATCATAGAAAATCACATTCTTTCTTCTCTCTCTCTTTTCAAAACTACACAAATTGAAATATATACATCTTCTTAAACAACATCCCACCCGAAAGAAGTTGTCAATGATCACACGATCAGAGGATTGAATAATGGGCACCCAGCTGGTTATCTCTGTCTAGTCATTACCTCAGAGAATGGCCCACCCCCACCATAACATAACCTAAAACCTCACCTTTAGAATTTCCTTCTTCATAGGAAGCCTTCCCAACCAAAAACTCTACTCTAAATTCATGAGTCAGTCTTTTAAATAACATAAGCTAAACACACTAAATTCACTTGTTGGATTACGTATTTTTCTTAGCTTTGTGCTTGACTTGTGTTTTGAGGTGTGAGGATATGATTCTTCATTTTTATTTTTTCCTTTCACACTCCACCATCACAGTTGGAGTATTCTAAATTTCTCAGAGTGTGTCAGGACCTCATCTTATCATCCCTAGACTTCTGGGTTGATTATTCATCTAATCTAAATTCACAAAAATTCATTTTTCTTCATTCTTCATATTTCACAAGAATCTAACATCGGTCAATGACCGTGTCACGCGTTTACATATCGACCATCATCGGTTTACCTAACCAACATCGGTTCCTTGTTCTTTTGGTTAATTTACCCAAAAGACACTTATCTCATCTTCTCTTCTATTTTGAGTTTTATGTATCATTGTACTCTTTGTACTCTAATAATATTCATCAAATACAACTTTCTTATCTAACATAATCATCAGTTTCTACCTCATTTTTTGAAACTGTTATTTTCTCACAATAACCGGTATCGGTTCCTGTAACCGACATCAGTCACCCCTTAACCATCATCAGTCAATTAGACTGTCGGTCACTCTCTATTTTTGATTTTAATCAAAACATTTACCAACTTTCCTCCTAGAATTTGTTTTTTCCCATCTCTATTGTTCCTGTGTCATTTATAGAGTACACAATTCACCTAATATACTCTGATTCACATGGTGTTGACTCATAGCCAAACTAACGCCCTCATGTTTCACACTAGCCATCAGCCACTCCCACCTAGTCCATCATCGCCATCCATTCTGTCACCTATGGATCCGACTCAGCTTATCCCCATCACTACCAACAATGAGGAGTTTGTGAGACTCCTCGACCAAAATCTCATTGCCCTCCAGTACTACCTTGCTCATTCTTCCACCTGGATTCCTCAGATAGTTAATATATGGACATGCCCATATCTATCCCTCCTACTCTAGCCCCCACTTCTACGTCAACTAGCACTAGTTCGGTGCCACTACATCATCCACTTTATCACTGTGGGTGTCTCAGCTAAATCCCATAGCCACTATAACTATAACATCTATCATCATCGATCGCACCCATGACATCGATTGTCCCTCTAACAAGTCTATATGAGTATAGCTTCATCTGCACCCACCACTTCACATATACCCATTACATCACAACCACCTCTAGTGTCGATAACTTACACCCCTTTCCAAAACCTCATCCTTTCTATCCCACAATCCTTACCCCCAATCACCACTAGAGTTGTTACGACTACCCCACCCACTTACACATACTACCAACAACCCCCGACCTCATCTATCACTTATGTTGGCTATGTGCCACCTACATCTATTCCTCCTGCATAGTTCTCATACTCAGCACCACCATACACCATACCACCTACTTTCATACATTCAACATCAACCCCCTTTTCTCATGGGGGCACCCATTCATCCCAACCTACTAACGACCTCATTAAAATGATGATGGAGAAGATGTCAGACCTTAGAAGCATCTATTTTTAGCTCCCGTAATTCTTTAACATATGATGAAATCTGTAATGAGCCTATCCATCCATCTATTCCCATTCATCCTTACCTAGTGCATTGGGAAATGCCTAAATTCAATCACTTCAATAGTAAAGAAGACCCGTAGACAACACTTGCGGTTGTTCAAACATGGGTGTTACCTAATCACCCACGATGCTTTTCTCCTACAAAATTTCCCAATGTCCTTGACAGACCAACATTGGATTGGTATAGTGGACTACCTCGACATTCTATTTATTCCTTTAATCAAGTAGCCCAAGCCTTTCCTAGATCATTTTTCAATCAATGTTACCAAGAAAGTCACCATGACCATCTCTATTCAACCCAATAAGTATGAAGACGAATCTATCATAGATTTTGTTGCCCATTGGTGGAGTCTCATTAACCAATTGATGTTCCAACTACCTCAGACTAAACTTATTGAGTTGTTCACTAGAGCTTGTGCTAGACACATCTCACCAACTCTGCAAGTCCAAACCTTCCAAACCTTTGATGAAGCATTCACCATGGCCCAAAACTAGAAATTCATGCCATTGAAGAAAATAAAATCCAATTACGGAACAAGAACACCCCATTCAAATCAAATGATTCTTCTTCATCTTCAAAACCCCAAAATAACTATTCAAATCCCAAAGGATCTGCCAATGCGGTAGTCCTCAAGGCAGGTCCACCTCATCCTTCTAATCAGGCCCAACCTTCTTCCAATCTTTCTCCTATCTAGGCCTTTCAGCTCTGGCGGGAGTAGTGAAAGTACACTTCGATCGAGAGCCCTATTCTTTAGTCTTGGAAAAATTCTTAAAGCTAGAGCCATTACACTTCCTCCCATAAAACCTCATACAAGTTTTGATCCCACTCATCCTATGCCCGCATGGTATAAAGAACACGACTATATGTAATTATCATCGCATTAAAGGACATAGTGATGGTAACTACATAAATTTTAAAAACATTGTTCAAGAGATGATAGAAAATGGAGACCTTGTCATAGACAACCCAAACATGCCAAAAAATCAGAATTTTCACATCTTTAAAAATTCATTCCCTAATCATAAACCATCATCTAATCAAAATAGTGAACCTTCATCCAATGATAAACAATGTTGAAGTTCATGCAATTTTGATATCATGCCAACTATTCCTCAAAACCTACCTACTTCATCTATTGAGGAAATATTGGCACGAGCTCCTCCACCCACAAAGGAGCATACCTCTTCTACTCCTCCACCCACATAGGAGTCCCCCTCATCTCCCCTTTCTCTCATGAGGAACCCACACTTTCTACCATGTCATTTCATCGTCTTGCTTCCTAGACCTATGAACCATCAACACTTGTTATTCTCCCATCCACAAGAGAATCATCATCACCTTCTCCTCCACCAAGAGAAGTCTACCTCACCCAACCTATTATCTCTCCTACCCATGGGAGATTCTTCAGACATGTCACTACCTATCGGGGATAGTTTTCCCCTAGCATCCCAGGACCCTATTGACATGATCTCGCTCTTTTACCTATAGAATCCGAGGCTAGCCAATTCCCTTGTCTCATAGACATATTTTACAGGGATTTCCACCCAACCCATTCCATCCTCTTCTTCAATAGTCCCATTTTCATGGTTGGTCGATCGTTTGGATTACGTTGATCATTCCATGCTCTGGGGACATCTTCGGCTCCCCGTTTACCCAAATGCAAATGTTTCTTGAAGATACTTCCACGATCTACCCAAAGGTATTTTCAGAAACCAAAACTACACTGACCATGCCAATTGAAATGATTCCTCTTCATCATCCCTACCTCCATCCAAACTTCTACCCATCACTACAACTATTCCCAAACCTAAAAACCTACCCACACTTATCCCCCACCCATATCTAGACCCATCACTACTTTGGGTGTTATGCCGACATCAAGCCTTACTCACCCACTTGTCAGATTGAGACTTAGCCACATCTTCCCAAGTCCACACCCACATTATCCTCCCACCTAAAAGGAAAACCCAACCTTCTAGGCCACGTACACCGGTCTCACCTACCACACCTTTGTCACCTTCCCCCTTCCATCCATCCTAGGGCCTCATCCATCAACCTTGACCAAACAATCTCATACCCAAGGCCAATCAAAAGCTAAAAACCTACTCCTACCTCACAATCTTTTGTTACACCTCATTCACCCAAAAACCAAACTTCCTCACCCTCACCCATGCACTTCTTGCCACCTATACCTCCACCAGTTACTATAACCCCAACCTTTCCTATACGACTTCAACCAATGCCACCTACCCAACCTCTACCAACCACCTCCACCACAACTTGGTTTCCCCCATGGGTAACCCATCCTCTTCCACCATCTACTTTTCCTTCTACATCTTGTACTCCCATGTCACCTTTACCCAAGAAGGTGCAACCCAAAGCTAAGAATCCACTACCCTCCAATAAGGTAGTCAAACCAACCAAACCTTCCATCACTAGCTCTTCTACCCCACCTTTACCCAAGCAGATGCCAACAAGACCTAAGACCACTCCACATACCAAACTAGTAGACCAACCCATTCCCCTCTCTATAAAGCCTCTTCCCTCACAATCATCCACACTTATACCCAAACCCACACTCACTTCCCATTGTGATCCGTTAGCGGGGTCCTATGCCAACATTTTAACCAATCTTAGAGACTTCCATCATCACATTACCACCACTTTGACCTTACGATCCTCTCAAACCCAAACCAAAAGGGTTTGATGAAACCAAGATTTGTGCCTATCATCATGTGCCAGACATGATGTTGAAAATTGTAAGGCTCAAAACCATTCTTCTCCAACTTTTCCTCCTAAACAAAATTTTGACGATGATGACCTTCTTGATGAGGACCATGCTCCACCTTCACCTATCACCACACATCATCATCCTTTACCCATTCAACGATCAATATCTCCACCCCACAACCATTTTTCCACCTCCAAAATTTGAGATCAACATGGTCCATATTAGAGAGTTGGCCAAACCACCACCCAAATGTCAGTGCACCCTACTCATTTCACAAGGCTCTTATCCACCACTAGGATTTTTCCCCTCATGTCCATTATACCTTTCATGACACACCTCTCCATCCACCTCCCCTCATTAACATGGTTCACATTGCTACCCACACCTCGAAGAAAAAGGAAAGAAAAAGCAACTAGCCCATCAACCAACCATGTACCCAATATACCATCTACACCTACTCCCAAAATCACCATCCATGGACCTACATACCCTATCTCTAACGGGGTCACCCATCACGTAATGATAAAAAATAATTACATTAGTCTCCTCTAAAGATGTCTTTGTATGATCTCGTCTAGACTTTTGAATCCCACAAAAAACCTTATCGAGGTTTTACAATCCATTGAAGTTCTACCCAATGACCCCACCAGTGGCCTCGATTATCACCCCTCACCATGTGGCCTCACTAACCAAATCAACTCCTCCTTCTACCCCCATGACCACTCCTCAAGTCACCACCCTTAGCTTCTCTGAAGAGGATATTGTACCTCTCCAGTTAGATGACCCTTGATCCTACCCTATTCATTTCTATCTATATCAATAACATACACATACGATGACATCATGATTGATGGTGGTGCTAGCATTAACATCATCTCCTCCCACACATACAATCAAATGTGTATTCCTTCTAACTATATGCATAATAACCTAGTTATGTTATGCTCCTTCAATGATGCCATCACCTCCACCCTTAACACTATTATCCTTCATGTTTACGTAGGCCCTCACACTTGTCCTAAACTATTCTACATCTTAGAGGGGAATTCCAATATAACCTATTTCTTGGAAGACCCCTGGATTCATGTCATGGGTTGTGTCCCTTCAACTTTACACCACTATGTAAAATTCGAGCATGAGGGACATAACTACACCATCCTCGCCGACCCATCACCATTCAAGACTTGTAACATGTTATACTGGCCCAATGATGTGTTTGTACCAATCAAGGCATCTACCACTACCCCCACTTCACCTTCACCCACAAGCCCATCCACCAATGCTACCACCACCTCTCCCACATCTAACCCTATTATTCCTACTATGTTGTTTCACAACCTCTACTGCCTGACTCATCTCTTCCCCATCATCTAGTGAAGTCATCTATCCCCACTACCCACATATCGACTATTGATCCCTTAGAAGGTGTTTTTTTCAAACCTCACTCTAGGGTACTACCACTTAATATACAATATCGACACATTCCTCACTCCGTAAGAGTATGGGAACCTACGCCAGCACCCTAGTTATGACTACCGCATAGGCGAGGTTTTTCCTTATGGTCCTCCCCACCTTCACACTAATCTAACATATGGGGGACTTGATATTTCCACTTATTCACCCAAACCTCCATCCCAAACATGACCATTTTCATCTGACCTATAATCCCTTACTAACCACCACTTCACCCACACTTTCCTCCACCATTGTTGCACATGGAAAGGCTTTGGCTTTAGTTTTACAAACAAGGCCGCCATATTGTCATTTCCTGCACCACCCATAAACAATGACCATAGTGGCATTGGCTTTTCACCACCTCCCAAGAAGGCCCACATTGACCTCATTGAGGAAGACAAACCTTCTCCACCTCATTCACCCACATCACCATCTTCACCCAGAGTCCATAGATCCCGAATCTATTCCTCCTAACTTTTTTTTTCATAAACACAATTTCCCTTAGGACCTATGACTTATCAATGTGATGGCGAGGCTCCCTCTTCTCTCCCATTCCTATATCCTAACATGATCGATGATGATACACCTTCTATTAATGTTGTTTAATGTCAAGATGATGAGTCCATCCTCACCTACTACATTGGTGCACAAGATTCTTATATTCACCGTCCAAATTACCTTCGAGATGTAAAAATGTTGAATGAATAGATCAAAAAGCAATATTAACACTTAGATGACCCACACATTCTAAAGATAGGCCAATATTTAGATGCTATGCCTACTAAATAAAAATTGCATTTACCTCTTTTTTCGGGGACCATATAACAACACTTTTTCTTGGTCATGCCGATATGCCTGTATTTACCCTAAAATTGATCCACAATATTGTAACCATTCCTAATGTCAAACCCATAAAACATAAGCTGGGAAAATGCATCCTCGCATTGCTCTTACGGTCAAAGAAGAACTTCAATGCCTTCTCTTAGTTTCCTTCATCTTACCCATGACTAAAAGCCCCATGGATTTCTAACATCGTTCTCTATCATAAAGAACAGGGGGACTCTACATTTCCATGAACTTCCATGACCTCAACCTAGCTTATCCCAAAGATCATTTTCCTCACTTATTGACCAACTAGTGATCTCACCATAAAGCCATGAAATTATATCACTCATGGATGGTTTCTCGGATTTATAATCAAATATTACTCACTCCAATAAGATCAACACAAAACTTCCTTCATCACTCCTTGGGGACCTTTTGCCATCAAGTCATGCCTTTTGGCCTCTTAAAAATGTTGGTGCTACATATCATCATGAGCCATGTGTTTCACTGATTCATTCAATGCATTTCTAATAAAATGACATTCGCAAATCCATCAAGGTAATGGCCTTGGTAGATCTATCTTTAAGATGTCGAACATAGGTTGTCTGTGCGCATATGACTTTGGAATCCACAATTGATCGTGAGAACTTACTTTTTTTGGAGGAACTACTTGAAATGGAACACAAGAGACCACTTTTTAAAAGTTAAACATCTTCTTGGACTGCTCATGATCAAAAGGGTTTCACAGATCCATTTTTGTGTCAACATGATTTTCTTTTCCCTCCTCCTTAAAACAATCTAAAGATGGGTAATAAAGTAAATTCATGTAACATCTATAGTTAAAATGATTTAGGTATCTCATTCATCAATTTACAAATTCGTCACAACAAAGTTAAGCTATGATTAAATCTCTTAGGTCAAAGGCTTTTGCTTGGAAGGACAAATATTTTATTCATTCATCTTATTTCATGCACCACTTGGGTACAATGTAATGTCTGGTGGTTTTGGTTTCTTTGATTTCCATACCTTCCAAGAAAAGCCCAGGGCAAGATATTTAGGTTAACCGGTGATGGTTATGAATCACCCTCATTCACCCATGTCACCATCTTTACCCAGAAACTCCATAGATCTGGTTCTATTCCTCTTAAATTTTTTTTTTGGAGGGGCAATGTCGATTTCCCTGGGACCTCTCGACCTATCAACGCAATGGCGAGGTCCCTCTTCTCTCCCCTTCCTATATCATCCTAAAATGATCAATGATGAATGTGATACACCTTCTATTAATGTTGTTAAATGTGGGATGATGAGTCCATCCCACCTACCTTATGTAAAAGACTCTTATATTCATGCTAGTTAACAAACTTTGAGACAAACTTGATGCATGTTGAATGAATCGACTATCAAATCAACTTTAATACTTAAGATGACCCACAATTATCCTAAAGATAGGTCAATGTTTAGATGTTGCTGAACATGAAGCTTTTACCTCTTTCCTTCGATGTTAGCAAATCTTTTCTTGCATGTCTCTATACCGATATGCTTGTATTGACCCAAAAATTGTGGTCCAAAATATCATAACCATTCAAAAACAATGTGCCAAATCCATCAAATAAAATCTTTGGGAGTTAAAATGCATCCTTCCGCATTAACTCTTTGGTTAAGTGTAACCGAAATCGGTTCAATGCCTTCTCTCGGTTTCTTTATCCTACCCATTTTCTAGATCTCATCCCTCAATGGATTTCTAACATCCTTTCCATGCACAAATGTGATAGGGGGACTCCACATTTGAATGGACTTCCATTGACCTCAACCTAGCTTTTCCCAAAGATGATTTTCCCTACTGTGAGGTGGCAATTGACCAACTAGTTGATCTCATACGCCATCCATGAAATGGGAATATCACTCATGGAATATTTAAATAATGAATATTATAATCAAATTATTTTAATTAAATTAATATCAACACAAAACTACCTTCATCACTCCTCGGGGTGTTCTACTATTTATTCATGCCTTTTGGCCTTAAAAGTGTAACTACATATTATTGTCACACCATGACTTACATCTTCCATGACATCATTCATCACATATTGAAAATTACGTAGATGATCTTCTTGCCAAAAATACAAACATCGAGCTGAACACTGACCATCCTTAAGGTCATCTTTGACCACCTCATCAAGTATTGTGTTCATCTTTCAACCAAGAAGTTGTCTTTATGGTACTTTCAGGAAAACTCCTTGGTTTCATCGTTTATTTGTGTGGCATAGAAGTCATCCTGCTAAATAATAAAGGCTATTCTAGAAATGCTGCTTGCACCTACTAATCTCTCATCAACTTCAAATCTTACAAGGTAAGTTACAATCCATTCATCATTTTCTCTTTAGCATTTTTAACCATTGTTAACCATTTCATCATCTTCTCAAGAAGGATGTTTCATTCAAATGGGATGATGAATGTCATATAAATTTTGATTTCTTAAAAAATACCTTCTTCAACCACTAGTGCTCATTCCTCCTAAGGATGACCAACCCTTTTACCTATACATTTTCGCTACTAACCATTCTTTAGGTGTCATGCTCACTCATCATGATGAAGAAACATAAAGAGAAAGTAGTTTATTACATAAGTCATACCCTTTTAGACTATGAAACTAGATACACCCATGCCAAAAAACTTTGCTTAGCCTTAGTTTTCATCACCACCAAAATCTCCGCCATTACCTACTTAACCACAAAACCTTTGTTGTTACCAATACTGACCCCCTACACTATATGTATGCCAAACCCTATCAACATCAATGTGCATTGTGCATTAGCTTATGCTTCTTTCTAACCTTGACTTGAATTCATTCATCAAAAATCCATCAAAGGCCAAACCATCGCTGACCAACTAGTAGACGCACCTCTTTCTCGGGAATCAACCCTCTAACTTTGATTTCCCAGACAAATCCATAGCTACCCTCTCCTTAGATGATACCACTTACCAAATGACACTCTTCTTCGATGGCTCCAAGTGTCAGCATGGAGGTGGGGCTAGGTGTTATCCTCATTCCTCTTGATGGTGAACCTATGCCTTTATCTTTCAAACTAGATTTTTATTATACAAACAATATCACCAAATATGAAGCACTCGTATTGGGTCTTCAGCTACTTATGCCTTAGATGTTAAGTCAATCAATATCTTTGGTGATTCCCATCTGGTCGTAAACCAAGTCAATGGTATATACCAGTGTCATAATGAAATACTTCAAAAGTATAAACATCATGTAGACATAATTTTGACCACCTTTGACCATTACTAAACTTCAAACCACCCCCCTTGTTCTACCAATAAGTTTGTGGATACCATGGCCTACTTGGCTTCTCAGATACCCGCTTCACCCGCCAACTCTAAAATATTTGTCACAATACAAAGGTTACAATCACCCTCTTATTTACCTCGTGAGGTCTACTCTATCGGAACCGTTGTACACCGACCCACGTGACCTTTGGTATAAGTAGTTTGTAGACTATCTTTCCCTTTCCATTCTACCTCCCGATCTCACTCGTAATGGACAACGTGCCTTTCTTAAAAGTGTCTCTCGCTATGTCATCATGGGTGGTCTCCTTTATAAGCAGTGGCTTCGATGGTATTCTCTTACGATGCCTTACAAGTTCTTGAAATTCCCTACACCATCAAGGAAGTTCACGATGGAATTTGTGGAGGCCACTTTAGTGGTTTAGCTCGCATAAATGCATTCTTCACCTTGGCTATTATTGGCCAACCCTAAACCATGACTATTGTGACTATGTCAAACATTGTGTAAATTCCAACAACATGCTAATATTCATCACACACCTAGTCATGCCTTACAGGTTGCACAAGACCTTTGGAATTTCTCTCAATGGGGCTTGTATCTTTTCGAAGAGATCAATCCCCATTCTTCACAATGCCATCAATGGATTATAACCGCTACTAAATATTATACTAAATGGGTAGAAGTCATTCCCCTCATTTCTATAAAAGCTAAGAAAATATGTGAATTCATCAACCATCACATCATTTGTCACTTTGGTGTTCCTCACCATCTCATCACTTGATAATGGAAAGCAATTCAAAAACAAAACCCTACGTAAGTTGTGTGATGCTTTTGGCATCCAACTCAATTTCTCATCACCTTATTACCTACAAACCAATGGCCAAGAATCGACCAATAAAACCTTGAAAAAATTATTATGAAAGTAGTTGATGATACTGGAAAGGATTGACATTCACACATTCCTTTCACTTTGTGGGCTTATCACACTAGTATTCACACTTCGACTGCCACACTTTTTTCTCTAGTCTACGGTACCGAGGTTGTCTTGCCTCTCAAGTCTAGATTCCATCTCTCTACATCTCACTACAAGACATGCTCAATGATGATGACTTTTGCCAAGATCATTTGGCGCAACTTGAGTTATTAGATGAATGTCATCTCAATTCTCTTGACCATCTCCAAATCTACCAAAATGTATCAAACGTGCTTACGAAAAACATGTCCATGAATGAACCTTTCAAGTTGATGACCTCATCTAAAGGAAAATCAACATGTAACCAAAGAAGAGAAAAGTAAACAGGGAAAATTTTCTCCTAATTTGCTTGGACCTATATCATTACCCATGCCTATGGATCAGGTGCTTATCATTTGTCTTCACTCGAAGGTAAACCCAAACTTGAGCCCCTCAATGCCTTGCATCTTTGACCATTTTATTGTTGACATCAAGTCTATATCACTTTCTATCAATTGATCACTCATCCCTTGAGCATTGTTCACCTTCCATATTACCCATTTTTTAAGATCAACGACTAAACAAGAATCATGTGATTACCCATCACCTTTCAACCTTATTTAATATGAGTACCATGGCTCTACTCATAGCATGATTCTCATGGATAATTTTTGTCTTTTAAAGATGGAATCCCATGGTCATTCATCACTTGAAACCACCTCTTTCATAATTAACCTATGTATGTTATGGTTTGTCTTCTAAACAAGAACCTAATCTTCCTCTATAGTCTTTTCCATGACTTAAACATCCAAAAAAAAAGGGATTCAACTCCTTGAGTCAAACTTCCAACAAAAGATGAATCCCTCAAAAAGGGACATCTCTTCTCTCTATTTTGCTGTTATAAATAGACTACTCCCTTGAAGGAAAACTATATAAAGTCATTGCAAAAATATAATAAAAATATCTAGAAGCTTCCCATCATCAACTTATAAGACCTCAAGGAGATAATATACTCATCCCATATAAACTTCCCACATCAATGGCTATTAAAAAAAAAAATGGAAAATGATGAAATTTTTGTCATGGAATTGCCTACTTTTGATCTTGGGTTTCTTGCTAAAATAGAAAACATGTTTTTCGTAACTAAGTTATGCTAAACCACCCACCTTCACCTCATTGCCTTTTCATCCTAATTTCCTCTCTACTCAAGGGAGTTTCCATAACCATGACATTTCATGATCATGTGACTTTCTTCACACTTAGAATAGTCCATTATGCAAATCCTTTAGGCTCTTACATTCATAATCCCATCTGGGGTATGGTAGAATCATTAGGGTTCTTATCAATTAGACAACTTTTACCACCTCTTACTAGTTACCTTCCTCATCACTTATTGATTATCCTATATAGACCGGACCATCATATCATCATTTTATCCTAAAACTAAACATGTCTATGACCTAACTCAACCATGACCTAAAATTTTTTAGACTCATGGACCATGCCTAATTGAAGACTCAACCATGCCTATGACCTAACTCAATCATGCCTATGACCTACATTCAATCATGCATAAAACATACCAACACATCCCCCTAATTCATCATTTTGTTGTCCCTTGTTTTCTCTCTAGCTCATGGGAGAAATACATCAGCCTGAGGCCCTTTTGAAATTTGTGTGATCATTTGAACTCTTCACCCTAACCTATTGTCCCCTTCATTTTCACCTTTAGGTATGAACATTTACCTTAGTTCATTTCCATTTTATATCAACGATTAGAAATTACACCAAACAAGCAATAATTAATACACATTTTTACCACATCATCACATCAATCATTTATCATTTTCACATTTTCACTATAACAAATATTTGGAAACTTAAACCATAACATGCATATACATTGTCATTTATCTACATCATGCCTAAAACCTAACTCAATCATTCCTATGACCCACTTACAATCATGCCTATAACCTAGATCCATCCCATGCCTATCATTTTTCCCATCTTATGGGAGAACTACATTCATCCTGAGGCCTCTTTCGACTCAACATGCCTAATTGACCTAACTCAACCATCCCTACAAGAACTTGACCAATCATGCCTAATTCACCACTTTCACCCACAACCTAATAATGGAAATTCAAAAAAGTACACATCCTACCTTAGATTATTTCCATTTTATATCAACAATTGGAAATTAAACCAAAAAAGTAAATATCTATTAATAAAATTTTTACCACATCATCACATCGTAAATCAAATATCATCGCTTTCACATTTCCACTTAGAAAATAATTGGAAATTAAAATAAAATCACAAAACTCACATTTATTTCCTCATGTTACCAATGACTTGGACATTATATATAAAATTATAACCTCAATCCATCATGCCTATGCACAATCGTCACCCCATCATATCCTATAGGTCATCATGACCATCATCATCCTCCTCTGTGAACCTGGTCCTCTCATCAATGCATATAACTCTATGCTCTACACCATGCCTATGGACATCTATCCCCTATGCCCATCACCTTGTGGCCTCCTAACCATGTCTCCACCTGCCTCACCTAGTTGCCATCCCTATCTACCATAACGGTATCAAATTTCTGCTACTCACACAAGTACATCTCTGATGCACATCATCCTCATCATAACCATCTGTGTATCCTATCCAATATACACTAGGGTGCTTGCACATGACCTATCAATACAAAAATACCATAAATCTCTCAAAACCTCATATATACCACTCACCATCTTCGATACATCATAACAATGGGACCTGTGTATCCATCCATATACACTAATACAAATAATATAAAGGACCAAAACTCTCATGCAGCCTCACCATCTTCTCGCATGCACTCCATCTCCATCTCCACCCTTCAAAACTCTCATCCATACAATCCTCACTCTATGGGATCTACTTGTGTGCTCAGTAGAGTAGAGGCACATGTATCTAAATCCTGTCATCAAAAGTGGACTATCCCTAACTGTCATCAATCACCTCCTCATAGGGCGTCCCTCCAATTGTGATAGTGGCTAAATCCTTCTCTTCTCCCTAGCCTCAGTGGTACCCACCCATCTCACCACCCTCACCATGGGCCTATATCTATCTCTGTGGTCTTTATGGGTAATTTATCACCTGAGTAGTTCCTAGTCCTCCTCACCTATCATCACCATCGAATGTGGTAGAGGCATAGGAATCTCCATGTCATCCCTCCTATACTGTGGGAAGGGTGGAGACAAATCCTGTAGTAACCCAAACTACCATCTGACCCTCGTCTACATGTATCATCTCATGCTCCCCAAGACACGGTGTCTACTCCATCTATAGTTATAGCTCATCTATCTAACCACTCACTCTACATAGGTAGGGATCATCTATCTACCTATATGATGGGAATCCCACATATGACCTCCAAATAATTTTAACCCCAAACAATACCTCTAATTTCTACCTATAATATGCTACATTGTGTGTAGCCATGGCAACCCAGTTCTCTCCAAAAGCAAGTACCCATTTCCTGTAGCCTACTTAGACCAAGCCCTCCTCAAATGCATTCAGACATGAAATTCCTACTGGATGCACACACATGATGTGCTCATATGCCCAACAGTGTAGTAGAAACGTACAACACAAGATGAACCTCGTCGTAACCTCCCATAGGCCCATAACTCTCTGTATAACTACACCAAGAATGTTGGTGCCCATGTAAAATGGGTCCTATCCTCCATCATGTCATGAAGAACCCCCATCAATTCCTATGGGAATCTCCCACCCTCCACATATGGCAGTGAAAAACAACAAACTACCTCCATAATCGAGAACACTAACCTCATCTCCTCCGGATGGGCCATGTACATGTCTCCATAACTCAGGTTGGCACTATGGAACCATAACTCCACCAACCCCTCATCAAACACTATCAACATCAACTCCTCATATGCCTCTAAGGTAATGGAATACACATGTGTCCCTACTATCGGTAACCACTAGGATCCTATAAACATCCTCCAAGGTGACTATGATCTCACCTTTCGGCAGGTATGAAAGTGTGTTAGTCTCAATCCCATCATCTCGATGATGAGGGCGACCATCTAACTTGGCTCCCAAACTACGTGTTGGTAGCATTGACCCCATAATTATGCCAAAATTTGCAACATGGTGCCACTCCTTAGCTATCATGTTCTCTTATACTGATACTAATAGGGGTGGTACCCTATCTCACATCTAAAATTAACTAGTCCTCACTTGCATCCAACAAACCATAACATGATTAAACCTTGACCATACCCACATTCACCCTAGACCTCCCCACCTATTCCCAAGATCCTTCCTACTCATGACCTATCTCCCTCACCCCACCCTCAAATCATCCCTATGTATACCTATTACCCAAGCTATTTTCCTTCAACAATATCTTCCTATCTCAAGACCTATCTCCCCCACCCACCCCCTCTCATTTGTTGGCCCATTTTTCTAAATTCCATCGACATCATTTCTTATTGACCAAAAACGGTCTCCCAAAACTAGCATCGGTCACCTCATCCTTGACTATGATGTCAGATAACTCCCACTGACATCAGCTAACCCTTGACCGATGTCGGTCACTATCGCGACATCAAATCTGCCAAACCCTACCCTTTTTCTAAACATTCCACATTCTACCCTCCGACACCTACCCTTCCCTACCCAAATCTCACCTCAACCCATCCCCACCCCTCTTTAACCTACATACCACTTCCTACAAGTCCTATTTCATCAATCCTCCTTCCAAATTCAAATTTGATTCCCCCAAACCCATTTTTACCCAAACCCGATCTATACAAACAAATTCATCTAACAAATGTAGAATGGGACCAAATCCTACCTCATCACGCCATATCTCCATGGGAGCATGTCAAGCCACTACACTGGTGGTCCACCCGACCCCTCTCCTACCTCTTCCATCACCGAATTCCCTCCTCACCTCCAACCAATCAAATCAATCACACCGATCTCATGGACCCACCTATCGAATGACCAATCACCCACTCGAGGCTAGCCAACTCAACTCTCCATCTCACTCCATCACTTTCCACTTTTCCACCACTCCTCTGTCATTTTCTACTATTGGAAAATGAAAAATGATTCCACAAAAGTGGATTTTCCTTTTTAATCCCAATCCACTATGACCAACATCGGTCATATTTGTGCCCTAGTCAACCATCATCGGTCAACATGTAACCAACATCGTCGGTCACACTTCAAACTAGTTTCCCTTACCCCGCTCCCTTTTCACCTATCACCACTCATGCTCACCCACTTTTTATCATTCTAGCCACCCATTGAAACATACCTACAAGCCCAACCTACCCCTACATTTCCTTTGTTGCATCTTAGGAGTTGTTATTTTACCTATACCTTGGCCTTACTCATGTGCCATGACCTGTTTTCCTAAACTTGACCTACTTGGTGTGACCATTGACCTTATGTACTCGTTATACCTTGTGATGTTATTACCTATGTTTTTTAGCCTAACAACCATACCTTTCCTATTTTCATGTCGTTTATCCCAACCAAACCTTTGGTGTACTAAAGCATACCTAAACATTCCTGCACCTGACCTACGTTGTGTTTCTCAACCATATCCTATACCTTGGATACCTAATCACTTCACCCTTGTTTGGATAAACCTATCGACCTTAGATGATGTAGAGTTTGCAATATTTTCAACCTGGTACCATGTTGCAATCTATACATGTGCGTGCATTTGATTTCCATTACCCATGACCCAATTTTGACCATGACCTACTACCCATTACCCAAGTTGACCATCACCCTTTCCCTCAATACTCAAACCTTTCCCACCTATCTTCCCCTACACATTTATCAAACCACTCACCGATTCCATCTTACACCTCATCAATGCCCGGTTTGAGGGGGATCACCTTCACCCACACATGGGGCAATCACTTCCTATTTTTGTCAACATCGCTTACCAATACAAGCTATGCAACAAAAATGGGAAAATGTAGACACCAAAATTGGGTCACACTCCCCTTGGTCCCCTTTCGAATAACCAACTTAAACACATTCACCTAACCATGACCCTTATACCCCACATTAATATTAATTTAATTATTTATAATTAAATTAATACTCATCCTCACTTCATTCATTATTTAATTACCTTAATTAAAACCAATTTCCACCTCACCTCACCACCTCACCTAGACACCTCACCATAGACCTATTCATAGCATGTTTCCATAACTAACTAAGACTTAGCCCTACTTACCTTAATGAACTAAGACTTAGTATAACCCTAAAAGCACATGCCTATTCTTCCTCTAACCACATTCCCATGTATCTAAGTACAACATTCCATTTAGACCCGAAAAAATGAGAAAAAGATGGAAAAGGATAGCCAAGATCTGCTATTTTAGGAAACCTAGGATATCCCATCCTTAACGACGCTGCTAGGTCAACCTCGAAACCGATGTCGGTAACCCTAAACCATTGTCGGTTACCATATAACCATTTTGGTAACCTTGTTTGAGAGGTTAGACACATTCTTGAGTTTTGGAGCAAAGGAGATCTACATGCAAGCAAGAACTAGAGCTCTTTCACACATCCAGGTAGCCATAACCAGCACAACCATTGATCGAAGGTATTTTCATTCACAGGAGCATTTCAGAAGCACTGCCATGAAACTATCACCATTTCACCGATCAACCATCACCACCACCCATCCATTGAACCTACGCATAGTAGTAAGTGTGTCTCTAACATGCACCATTTCATTTCTATTCAGTTTATAAGATTTCTTCACCTTTGTTTATCAACCATCATTTATATTTTTACCCCACCACTATTGCCTTCCTATGAACCCAACCATTCCCATCACTCATAACCCTTTAATCACCTCTTTCTACTCCTGAGTACCTCTAAATATTCCCAACATCTCCCCAGACCTAAACCAACTCCTCACCATCTCTGATTCAGTCTTAGACAAATCCCCAAAACCATGAACTATTGAGTTATTACCAAGCATAACCATTTTCGGTTCTTACTTAACCTTCATCATTCATACCATCGATGTCGGTCTTTGTATTTGTAATCCTACTAATACTAGATCCCAATAACCTTTTCCAAGTGACTCAAGTGACCCAAATCTGACCTTGACCTGTTCCAACACCTTAATTATTTACCTTATTTCTAGATTTGATCATAGCCTATCCTGTTATGTTAGATTTTCTTATTGTATTTGGATGAGATACCTAAATCATATCAACTACAGTAGAACCTTATTTATTTATGTCATTTATTACATTAAATTGTATTAAACAGTGGGTTGATTGCCACCAGGAAGTATCACACTTCCTGGATCTAGGACACGCTAGGCAAAGCCCACGACATATATTATTTAACTCTTTCTTTGGTCTTGTTATGTATTTCATGTAGTTTCCTCCTAGCCAAAAGGAAGCTCCCATAGTTAGCATTGGATCAAGAAGTCAGAACACACACAATGACCTTCAAATTGACCATTGCAATAGGTATTCCTCCTTGGCCCACACCCTTTTCTATTTTTTCTAAAAACTTAAAGAAAATGGTGAAACAATTATAGTTAAATAGAGTCTTCATTTTGCATTGAAATAAATGTAATTAAGAAACCAACTTCCCAAGATTACCCGGAACAAACAATCTTGATTTAAGTTAATATATATATAACCACACCAGGTCTTAAGTCACGTAAGAGTTCAATCCTACAATGAACAAATTTTTTTAACATCCATGAGGCTAGTTGCACTTCTATTTGAGTAGTAAAAATTTAAACAATAGGTTACAAATTTCACTTCAATCCCCAACTACTGCCATTATCGACTTCACAAAATTAATGCAATAATCAACTACTATACCTTTTTTATTTATCAGCTCAATCCTCCAACTAGGTGGAAGTTCGTCACAAGATTAATATTGGACATACATTTATGCTTTTCCATGTCAATACAACTGACACAGGATCATTCAAGAAAATAATTTAAAGAGATAATAAATCCAATAAGCATATTATTCTTTTGTTGAAACCTAGAGACTGCGAAGATCAAAATATTATGTTGTGTCATAAGCTAGCGGATGCTAAGTTAAAAATATCATTCAATAACTTGATATACTAGTGGAAACTAAACTCAATATGTCTTTCTTTAATTTTTTAAATGGTAGTGACTCTTTAGCTTGAAATATTATATTGTTTAAATACCTAATGGATGCTAAGCTCAAACTATGTTGATTTAATTTGTTAAATCCTAATGACCACTAAGATCCAAATATTATGTTTTGGCAAAAGCTACCGACCGCTAAACTTAAAATATCTTACTTTCTTTTGTTGAAACTAAGAGACTGCTAAGATCCAAATATTATGTTATGTCATAAGCTAGCGGACACAAAGTTCAAAATATCATTCAGTAACTTGATATACTAGTGGAAACTAAAATCAATATGTCTTTCTTTAGCTTGTTAAATGGTAGTGACTCTTTAGCTCAAAATATTATATTCTTCAAATACCTAGCGGTCGCTAAGCTCAAAATATGTTGATTTAATTTGTTAAATCCTAGTGACCACTAAGATCCAAATAATATCTTACTTTCTTTTGTTGAAACCTAGAGACTACTAAGATCCAAATATTATGTTGTGTCATAAGCTAGTGGATGCTAAGTTCAAAATATCATTCAATAACTTGTTAAATGATAGTGACCACTAAGCTCGAAATAATATATTACACACAACCTAGTAGCAATGGATTTTTCCATGTGGTCACATATAATAAACTCAAGATTCTTCATTTATACTATATATATAAATAAATAAACTCAAGATTCTTCCTTTATAATATATACTAGAAATTGTATGTATATAATGCAATTTGAACACCGAACAATATAAGTTATTTGATTTATTGGGATTCGATAAATGTGGGAGGGGACCCATGTTGCATAATGGAGTGCCTTCATTGTGAAAAGTGCAGGGAACACATTTTTTACGTGTGGCTGCAAAGTGGAGAGTGACTTGTGACTAAACAAAGAAAGAATTCCAATGCCATAATCACTTCAAGCCAACAAGTTTTTATTATTATACATGACACTTGAATAAAATAAAATTAAGCAACCAACTACCGATCAATTTGTACCTAGAAAATACAATCTTGATTCAAGTTAATATATATACCCACACAAGTATAAAGTCACGTAAGAGAACTCAATCCTACAACTAAGAATAACTTTTAACATCCATGATTTTAGTTACACTTATTTTTTAGTACTAATAAATTTAAAAACCTCGCTACAAATTTCACTTCAATCCCCAACTACTTGTCATCCTTAACTTCACAAAATTAATACAATAATCAACTACTATACCTTTATTTGTTATATCAGTTCAATCCTCCAACCAAGGGGAAGTTCATCACAAGATTAATATTGGGCCTACATTTATGCTTTTCCATGTCAACATGAGTTGGGATCATGCAAGAAAAGCATTTAAAGAGAACAAAAACCCAATAAGCATAATATTCTTGTCATTTACCTATAATTGTATATCTAAAATTAATTTTATCTTGGTCTAAACTACACAGCTTCTCTCCGTCAAATGTAGAAAAATTATATCAACATGAGCTTGCTCCAACTATTTTTCTTATGGAACCTTATATAATTAGAGCAGGCAAAAACATAAGAGTGTACTACTACTAGTATCGGAAGTGGATTGATTTAGATTTGATGAAAAACATTCCTCTTGGGAAAGTGGAAAAGGAATAAAATGCTCAAAAGCTAATTTTGTTCCTTCGAAAAAAAGTCCGAGACACTTTTATCTGTTTTAAGAGTTTCAGTGGACTAAATTAATATGAAATTTTTTGGGCTGTTACGGTGAAGAACTGGTCATTCTTTACTTGAAAATTGGATCATCCATTGAGAAAATCAGACCTCGGGATAGAGAAAACTTGTCGGGATGCATTTTTTTCTCGACACAACACCATCCTAGTCTCATTCAAGTAAAATAGTGTTTTGTGAAATCACCTCACTAAATCTCACAAACAAATGCCAATCGAATTTTTGGTTGTGCTCCCGTAACATATAGGTGCTTACCATATTCATGTCCATGTGCAGTATGAAAACCCTTAGAGAACCTAAATATAATAGATAAATGTGCCGATAAATAAATTCTAATAAGTTATTACTTTCTCATTTGTTGTGTGATAATCTATACAATATGAAATCATGTATAGCCATGTTAGTTATATCACCTTGCTCCATTTTTTTGAAAATTCTTCCATTATAATATATATGTAACTAAATACATCTAATATCACTAACATTCAAACCTTCAACCTCCACTAAATGTAATATTAATGAGAACCATTTCGTAAGGAAAAATGATAATTAATGTTATGGTTTCCTCAACATTAACTAAGATTACAATAAAATTTGTTAGGTTATGTTGAGGCATAACCTATTTTGGCAAAATGACAAGAGGATACAAAAAGTGTGGCTTTTATGGGCATTTATGACATTGATAGATTGCATTCGTGTGATGGACGTGATTAATTAATGACTATACACACACAAGATAATATTACTAATTAGGAAAAATTTCAATTAGAAATCTTGGAGACACGTGTGGAATATTAGAATGAAGGTGCTCAACATATCTATTTAAGCATCGTCTATATTAGGCCTTTGGCAATCACAGTCACAATCTCCATGTTCACTAGGGTGGCACTATCAGCGCATCAAGCCTTCTTCATGTGAAGAGATCAAGGCCGACCTGTATATGGAATATATTTATAGAGATTAGTGGATCTTATTTATAGAGTTATCTCATGCAATGGAGCACTAACAAACAATAAAATAATTTTAATCACATAAATAATAATCAGCTTCACCACTATTTAGCGTAGCAATATACAAATATATAGGAGTTTCTCCTACATTCAAGGAGAAAAACATCCACAAATCACTCAACAATACTCCTCACAAAAATATTCACGTGAGTTTAGTTTAACAACCAAATCTCACCCAAACAACCTATAACCTTACTAACAAATATTAGTTGTTTTATAAACAACTAATTTACAATAGTTTATTACATTTACCATTATATAATAAAATCACACATTATAATAATAATCCAACCTTCATAATATTATGAGCACTAAACAAATATTTCCCAACATATTTTACATGATGGTGGTGTTACGTCATTTATGGAAAGAATGTTTGGTCACTTTTTCTGAGTGACCGATAGTGTGCTAGAAACCTGGAATAAAGGAAGAGTCAAAGTGGACACAACAAAATTTATTATTTCAATAGATTCCATTGTGGTTGTGATGGGGCTCTCTGTGGAGGGAGACATTTATTTTAAACGCTCACTTCAGGAGGAGATGGATGATTTCCTCGTGTCCCGGTGAAAAGTTTAGAAAGTATCACCTGAGATATGAACGAGACTCGCTTCCATAACCTTGGGATAGATTTTCTAAGAAATTGTTGAGGTACATCATGTTAAAGGGATGCTACAAATTTATTTATGAACCTCATATTTTTCTTCTTGAGCATCTTTGTCATGATCGGAAGGTAAAATTTGTGGATTTTTTGTTTCACTCACTTGAGCAAATCCTTTAGGTCATTTAGAAAAGAGGAAGGTCATTTCCTCCACCAAGACCTTTTGTATTTTTATTTAAAATGGAAGATTCCAAAAAGAAATTTCACAATTCCCCTCTAAGCTAGGTAAACAAAGTGTCACATTCCACCTTATCCTCCACAACAAGCTCTATATGTCCCCCTAATTTTATCTGCCTCTTTCCATTGTTGTTTCCACAACATTTGTCTCCCTTCATACTCTAATTTAGACATTATGATAATTATCTAGAGTGGTCTTGTTGTCTCCAATTCTTCCACTCATGCATCTCCCTTGTCTTCTCTAGCAGATCTTAACCCTTGGGACCCCTGGAGTATACTCTCATGGTCTCGAACCAATTTTGGACTGGACATCTCCATCCTCTCCACCTATTGCCGATGTTTCTCTAGATTTTCCTCCCATCTCGCCGCACACCGTAATGGCTACAATTTACTCAACATACCTAGTCACCGAACCATATGCAACGTCCCTCTTCTATTTCCATGGAAGTTAGCATGGAATCAACATATTTTGATGTATTGTAGGATCTATCCTCAATTTACCTTGATTCTCCTCTGTCGAAGAAAATGGGCTCCCTATTGCAGCTTTGTAACACCATGAGAATTTGGAGAAGATCTCACCTAACTCACATGAGGCCATTGAAGATTATGTTACACTCAATATCTGCTATCAAAGAATGGAAAATTCACATGGACATGATGTGGAGGAAAATCAAAGAAGAATTCCTAGAACACATTAAGATAGTAGACGTGATGGTTAAAGGAAGCCTTATTGTTGATGTTAAGGATGAAGAAAATAATCTCAAGAATATCCATAAAATGTAATTTGGATTTTTTTGGTTTGGGCCTTTTTGGTTTTTTATTTTTGTTGCATATGGGATTTTTCTCTTCTTGTTTCATTGTAATATCTGGCCGTGAGGGATTTTTTGTACAAGTATGCGGGTCATTTCAAAACCCTCACTTTTACCCTAATTCCAAAAAATATTATGTTTTGGCATATCGTAGTCATGGCTAAGCTCCTAATATCTTAATTTGTTTTCTTACATCCTTAAGATTACTATGCTCCAAATATTATGTCTTGGTATAACCTAGTGGATTCTTAGATCACAATATCCTACTTTATTTTGATAAAACCTAATGACCACTAAGCTCCAAAAATTTATGGTGTGGCATAACGTACCATTGGCTAAGATCAAAATATAATTCTCTAACTAGTTAGGTGCTAGTGAAAACTAAGCTCGAAATATTATATTGTGGGAGTAGCACCAGCTAAGTTAAAAATATCTTCCTCTAATTTTTTAAATGATGTAAAATATCATAATTATGAATTATTAAACCCTAGTGAATGCAATCTCTAAATAACATGTTGTGGCATAACCTAGCGACCGCTAAGCTCAAAATATCTTTCTTTTGTTTGTTAAATGCTAGTGACTTTTTAGCTTGAAATATTATATTGTTTAAGTACCTAGCGATCGCTAATCTCAAACTATGTTGATTCAAATTTGTTAAATCCCAGTGACCACTAAGATCCAAATATTATGTTTTGGCATAACCCACCAGCAACTAAGCTAATAATATCTTATTTCTTTATTTAAACCTAGTGACCACTAAGCTCCAAATATTATGTTGTGTCATAAGCTAGCGGACACTAAGCTCAAAATATCATTTAATAACTTGTTAAATGATAGTGACCACTAAGCTTGAAATAATATATTGTGGAAGTACCTAGCCTCCGCTTAGTTCAAAATATGTTAATTTAATTTGTTTAATCCTATTGATCGTAAGCTCTAAATATTATGTCATTGTTTAAACTAGTGCTCGCTAACTAAGTTCAAAATATATTCCTCTAATTTGTTAACATATTGTAAAATATCGTAATTATGAATTATTGAACCCTAGTGAATACAATCTCCAAATAATATGTTGTGGCATAAGCTAGTGGTTGCTAAGCTCAAAATATCTTAAACCACCGGTAGTCTCCAAATATTATGTGGTGGCATAACCTAGTGGGCACTAAGCTCGAAATATATTAATTCCAAATCTTAAAATCATACAAAAAATTTAACTAATTTATACTTGGTCTTGATTGCTATAAAGATATCCAAAGTTAATGTGTTGATTAACTTAGAGGTCACTAAACTCAAAATAACTTAATTTAATTTTTTAAAACCTAGCGACTTCTAAGATTACAATATAATTTGTTAGGTTATGTTTAAGCATAACCTAGAGGACATTGAACTCAAAATGTCTTTCTTTTGTTTGTTAAATGCTAGTGAATTTTTAGCTCAAATATTATATTATTAAGTACCTAGTGGCTGCTAAGCTCAAACTATGTTGATTCAAATTTGTTAAATCCTAATGACCACTAAGATCCAAATATTATGTAATGGCGTAACCTAATGACCACTAAGATTATAATATAATATTTTCTTTTGTTGAAACCTAGAGACTATTAAGATCCAAATATTATGTTGTGTCATAAACTAGTGGACACTAAGTTCAAAATATAATTTAGTAACTTGATAAATGATAATGACCACAAAGCTCAAAATATTACATTGTGGAGGTACCTAGTGTCCGCTCAACACAAAATCTGTTTATTTAATTTGTTTATTACTACCGGATGTAAGCTCTAAATGTTATGTGGGTGTTTAACCTAGTGGAAGCTAAGTTAAAAATATATTCCTCTAATTCGTTAAATGTTGTAAAATATTGTAATTGAAATTATTAAACCATATCAAATACAATAGTTAAATAATATGTTGTGTCATAACCTAGTGGCAAGGTAAATAAGCTCAAAATATCTTAATTTTATTTATTAAATCCTAACCACCAATAGGCTCCAAAGATTGTGTGGTGGCATAACCTAGCGAGCACTAGGCTCGAAATATCTTAACTTAAAATCTTAAAATCATACGATAAATTCAACTAATATATACATATCTTGTTTACAACTTCAAGATTACAATATCATTTGTTAGGTTATGTTGAAACATGACCTAGTGGACACTAAACTCAATATGTATTTATTTAGTTTGTTGAAACCTAAAGACCACTAAGATCCAAATATTAGGTTGTGTCATAAGCTAGCAAATGCTAATCTCAAAATAGCATTCAATAACTTAATAAATTATAACGACCACTAAGCTCGAAATATTATATTGTGGAAGTAACTAGCATCCGCGTAGCTCAAAATATGTTGATTTAATTTTTTTATTCCAACTGACCGTAAGCTCCTAATATTATGTCTTGGGCTAACCTAGTGGTCATTAAGCTCAAAATATCATTCATTAATTTGTTAAATCCTTTCCATAAATATTATGTCGTTGACTAGAATACTTTCCGCTAATGTCATAATATCTTAATTGAAATTGTTAAATCCTGGCGACTAGCAAAACACCACTAGGCTCTAACTTTTATGTGTTAGTATATCCTAGTGACCGCTAAGCTATAAATATCCTAGTTTAAATTATAAAATCTAAACAATAAATTTTATTAATGTATACAAATCTTGCTTTACCTAATACCACATAGTACCAAACATCAACCTTTTATGTGTTAAATAGGTATACATATAAATGTCTCTATTTCATATGAAATTTTGACAGAATAATAAAAGACGTTATCTACTCGTTGCACCCTAGCGAATGCTAAGCTATTCTTAAAAGTAAATATATGTTAAAGCCTAACAATCACTAACCCTTATAAAACAGAAACATGTTATGTTTATTACTTTTCGATCAATGTTGATTCCTGAAATCATTAAAATATCTTCCCAAGATCTACATAGTTTGATCTTAAGGACATTTTAAAATTGATAAGAAACTTATTCCTAAACAAAAATTAAGCCTAGTGGTTGCTAGCCCGTATAAAAATATACATGATCGGTTTATTGTTTTGCAGACCAATGTTAGCTTTCATGAAATCATTAAAATATTTTCTTAAGACCTACATAGTTTAATGTTACTGACATTTAAAAACTCATAAGAACCTTATTCCAAAGCAAAAATTAAAGGTTAGTGGCCGCAAGTCCGTATAAAATAGAACCATGTTATGTTTATGGTTTTGTAGATCAATGTTGGATTCCGTGAAATCATTACACAATTTTTCTAACAATTGCATAGTTTAATCTTAAATAAATTTTAAAACTGATAAGAACCTTATTACAAAGGAAAGGTGTTAGCCCGTGCAAAAAAAGAAACATGTTTTGTTTATTATTTTGTAGATCAATGTCGGATTTCAATATTTTTATTTTTGAATTCTAGTATATGTGATTTTGGATTCTAATTTATGTGATTCTGGATTCCAATATATGTGATATTGGAATCCAATATGTGCGATTTTCGAGTGCAGATAATTCCAATATTAAACATTTTGGAATCTAAAACTAGTTATATTGGATTCCAATGTTGTCTATATTTTTAGTCATTGACTGGAATAAGTTCGATTTAGTTAAATAAGTTTTATATTGTCATTATTCTTTTTCTCCTCCCCATAATATGAAATATTTTATTTTTCAGACATCGGAAAACACTAAAAATGCATGCGCGAGGTAATTTTTTTATTTTTTGAATTATTTGACAAGACATCAATTTTTTAGAATTTTGACTCCAACTCAGAATGAAGTTTTGACAATACACTTTAAAAGACAATTTTGACTTTTTTACGACATAATTAATGACTAAAAATATTATTCAAAATCTAAAACAAGAAAGTACTTAAAAGACCGATGATAAACACATAAATGAATACAAAATTTTGACTCTATGCAAGATGATATAATTTTATATTGACTCAAGACAAATAAATATAAAATTACACCAACTCTTTTAATGACTCGTATTTGAAAGATTATATGACACTTACTAACCAAGATAAACAAATTGTATTTATGATGTAACTATAAAGCTATAATTATAAATTCAATTAACACTAAAACTAAATCTTATTTACTTTTGGTGACCATAAACTATGAAATAAATTAATATGACTCTTGATATAACCAACACACCTTTTTTTGAATTAAGAAATTTGCGGGATTGGGCATGACTTGGGTAGGTCGACTTCAATGTGACAGTCAGAGATGGATGCAACGCCAACTTAGTGGAGTGAGGATATTAAATAATTCAAAATAGTGAAATGTGTGGCACTATTATTAAGATGCCTAGATTTATTCACTTCCATAATAGGTTTATGATACACATAGAAACATAAACCAAAACATGGTATGTAAAATATGCCGAGAGGTGAAGTTCACGAGGCACCTATATATTTACATAATATATAAATATATGTAATATATACCTCTCGGCATATATTACATATATTTAGAGAATATAGGTATGCTAGTAGCAACCGCAGGAGTTGCATTATACATAAAACAATACCAAAAATAAAGTATGAAAAATCGGGGGATTTAGTTCGTGTATGAATAAAATAAAATTTATAATTTAATATTATAATTACTTATTATCAAAACATAGTCACTTATATGTAATTTTCTTATGTAATTATATTACTATATAACTTAACACATATTTGACTTTGGAGAATGAGTATGAACAAAAAAATCAAGGTCTCTAATGCACGAAGTTCTTATGGATTTTATTAGTAATCGTATTATCAAGTTAAAAATACAATCCTTTTTCATACGAATTGAAATGTGCAATGTACATCACATGTAATGAAAAATTCATATAATGAAATGTGTGTTACATAGGGTACATTATTTATATTCCAAGGACATAAGTCTTTTTTCCCTCGCCTTTTATTTCAAAAGTAGTTTTCCATTCTTCATCTTTGCATAGCGCTCATATGAAAATGGCGGAGATATTCTTAGACTCTACAATGACTTCACTCGAGAGATAGCCACAAATGTTAACCCCATTGTTTCTCTTTCTTCAATATCAATTGTAGCCTTGGAAAGAGTCAAACCTTGCGATTTATGTATCGTCAATGCCCATGCCAACCGTAAGGGTAATTGGTGTGTGTCCCCTTTGTATTGGTGTAATTGGGATAGTATGCGGAGTTCTATCTTCAAATGGTATTCAAGTAACTATCAAATTCAACCATTACATATGTTGACGGGTTCGATGGACCAAGTACTAGGTGCATATATTATGCTTCAAATATATCCCAAAGCTCCATTTACAAGACCTACTTCTATCCAAAGATTGGATGTTAGCATAACCCTTGCATCATTAGAAATTAATAATTCAATATCAAGTTCATCATTCAGACCTCCTGCCAGTGTGTTGGCGGTACTTGTTCTAGTTGCAATGCTACGTGCAACATGTCTTTTCAATGAATGCAATTTTTGTTGTTGTGGTTATTCACGTTAATCTTTGTCGCCATTAGGTGAATATTATTATAGAATTCTTCATTTTTATCTTTGTCTAATGCAGAACTTGTTCTACTCATTAACAACATCCAATCATCTAGTGTCGGATTCGCATCTCTGAGATTGGCCAGAAGTTCTTGAAAATTCTTTTGGTCTTCATCTTCTCCTGCTTGCCTAAATACCTTATCTAATGTAACAACTGCTCCAATGCTTCCCATAACAACTTTGCACGTCTATTACTATCATATGGTGGTTTTTGGTAATAGGAGGAAGTTGTCCCAAATCTCCTACCAAAATCATAGAAACACCACCAAAACTAATGTCTGTTTTTCAGGGAATGTTTGACAAAGTCGAGTTCACGCTTTTCTAGCAAACTTTGTCCGACAAAGCTCATTTCATCAATCAATACATATTTTATGTGGCAAATCTCTTGTTGGAATGTTGCAAGTCTCGATCCCTCCAATTTTGTAAAATCTATAATAGGTATTCAAAGTTGTGAATGGATGGTCGAGGCACCAATATTAAAAGTCTGCAACTCCTGTTGGTGCAAGCAATAGAAGAGGAGAACGTTCGGGAATGATGCATCAAAAAGTGCTTGACGAATCGCACCAATCAAATACGATTTCCTTGTTCCCACTATTCCTTGAACTATCATGAGCAATGGAATGTTATTTCGATGTTGATTATAATGTGTCATTATTATATCAAGTGCTTGTTTTTGTTTAGCACCCAAGGTGTCGCAATTGAAATTCGGGGCTAATTCATCATCTATAACCAACCCATTATCTTTCATGCTACTTATGAATTTTATCGCTTTACTTGTGTATTCTTCACCTCGATATTCATCATTCCATGGTGCTTGTCTATCAATATCTCTCCTTCCCAACATATCTATTTCCGCGCTTACAAAAATTGACCATGATGAAGCCTACACATGATTTCCCATTCATGTTCTATTGTATTCTCGTTGAACATGTGGATTAATTTCATCTTCGAATTACTCATTATTTTCAATGTCTTCTACCGCAATCCTCCTTTCGACATGCCATGGATTATAATGGAACGAATCCCGCTTTAAAATTATTGAATCGAATCATGTCCAATATCTCTCGTCTATATCTCAAAATAGCTTGTAAAGCAACAAATCGACCAACAAAAATCAACCCATTTATGAGATTCCTCGTGAAGGGACAGAGGAAAACCTTGGGAAAACTCTCACAATAGCTGCAAAACTCCTGACCTCCCACTTGTTATCCCATTTTCTCCTTGGATTATATGTCCAAGATCTAGCGGCATCAATAAGAGACACACTTTCCATGGAAAAAGGCCTATTCTTGTACCCATCAATGAAACTTTTTGCATGTTCCTCATGGTCATCTGCATCAGGTGTTGTTACTTTTTTGAACACCTCACGTGTAACATTCAAATTGACAAATACTCTACTACTCTCTACCAAAGGGAGCTCTAACAACATGTGACATGTTTCTTGTGCACCAATGTCTCTTTCAACAATTGTTTTGGTTAGAAGTCTCCTATATGTTGTCGCTGCCATTTCATCCGGGTTTTCAATATTTGCCATCCGCATCAACATTTGATGATAAGTTTCAGAGCTTTTCTCCGCTTTCGCTGCATACTTTGCAATGTACTTGACTACGGCATGTTTGGAAAGAACAGGTTGCCAATCTACGTTTGCTCTCCACAATTGTAATATGTAGCGATTATGTGTATTTACCCTATCATCATTTCTCGCAGGTTCAAACTTTTTATCTCCCATCTCTGAGTCTTGATATAACTTTGATCCATTGAGATTCAATGGCCACAATGCATTATACCTGCAAAATGTAATAATCAATTATTAGTTCTTCCATGTATGTGTTTTTTAGTTCAATTTAATTATTCAAATTTTTGAACACCTTACCTACAAACACTTTTTCCCCTTTTCTTACGTAGGCAGGCACCCTCTCTACACATCGTATGTCATTCTACACTATTGAGAATCTCTTCATAGTCACGTTCCATATCGAATTGTGTTAGTTGTCTTGTATTTCGAAGACACGGATGTTGCATAAAATTTTGGTAGACCTATAACATAGAACATAAGAATACACAATATATTTTGAGAACGTAAAAATTCTATATAAATCATAGACTCAATGAGAATCGATAAATTACCTGTATGTTTTGTTGGTGCGGGTCATCCCGAGGATTCCATGCATGGACAATAGAATGGAAGTATTTTTAGCATTTCCACGTTGAAAATCATCATTCCAATCAAGGTTGTCCATATTCGGTGCCCTTCTAACCATATGAATCCATGCACATGTGGCGAACCTCTATGCTTGCCATTCATATCTAGATCAATAATCTTTAACTTTCATTCCTTTTTGTAATACCTCCTTTCGGAAAAGTGTTGTCACAGTGCATATAATGTGCCACTATATGTGGAAAATCGATGATATTATTCCTTCGCCAATTTTGCGCTTCTCGTGGATTATCCGGCGGTGTTCCAGGCATTAATGCATGTAGATCAGGCCAATACATATCAGCTGCACTCAATGTGAAAAAAATAGTAGGCGATCCTATTTGATGCAACATGTCAGCCAATTCACCACGACATTTTGCCCAATAAGACCTTGTACCCCTCAATGATGTTCCAAACCGCATCAAACGATCAGCCAGATTGGAATGGGGAACATTCTTCATATGCTCACGTAATTCGTTGATGGTGATTGGCATATCTTGGAGGTTTTTCTTCACAAAAACTGTAGATGAATTTTGTGCACGATGTCTCATGATCATGTTCATCATGTAATACCTGAACCGAGGATGTCGGCCAAATCGGTGATCCCTATATCGCAATAAATGCTTTACAAATTCATGGAGACGTACTCGTCTTAATCACGGTTCTATCCAATCACATTTCCCATCAGGAAAGAGAGTAGGGAATGCCATATCAAGTAGTCCTACTGTCACATACTCATTGATAGGAGATGCTCCTATCCCTGGCCAATCAATGAGTGCTCCAGGGTCCGCATGAGGGTTATTCACCCACGCATGGATTAATTCCATCTCCCTTGGTGCATTAGGAAGTTTAGATGCCATCGATGTTGTATGACTAATTATATTTCCTTCATCTGTCTCCACGGTCGGACCTACAAACACAATTTCATTTGTGTCGAATCAAACTCCATATGAACTGAGTTCAGCTGCTCGAACACATTCTCAGCAGAATGAGGTGGAAGTTCATTCAGAGCATTTTCATTGATTTAGACATCTCGAGTAGAACTTATCATGTTCTATTTTATATTTCAATGCATTATAAACTCGCTCTCTATTGATCAAAGTCATAATTTGTTCCATGCCGATCTCTCCTCCAAACAATAATCATCGGAAAATATTTCAATCTATGGGGCAAAAGATTAGCGATTTCTTTTACTTATTGAGGAAAACTTATCATGTGACCTTTATATTTATATTGACCTCTTGTCATGCATGTGTCACCTATAGGATTGGGTTGACACGGGCTATTAACATTTCCTCAATTTGAGTTAAGTTTGCAAGTTCTGGCGGTTGTGGCCTGGGATCCATATTGTTTGATGCTGAAAATCGATGATGACCTTTCTCTTGTCGACATCTAGTACACACAGGTCCTTTAGGTGTTCGAGAAAATTTTATTCCAATGTAACATTCTTGACAAATATAACACATGACCGCGAAGAAAGGTTATCAAGACCGTGTCGAAAAATCATTTGGACCGTATTGAAATCTCTCCCAAGCATTCCATTGGGATCATCTATCATGTGTTCTCTCGCAATATGTGAGTCTTGCATTCTTCTTCTTCTTCTAGGTTTGATTGTTAACTCCTCTTGTAAATCATTATTTTGCATTCTTCTTCTTCTCGTTGTTCGTATTGGTTGTAATGTCGTCTCCTGTTGCACACTATCATTCTCTAAATTATTTACAACATCTATATTCATTATATCTTGGGCCAAGTTTTCTGGTGTTTCGAGCACGCAATCCATCGATGTTGAATTTTCTTCCCCAGAATTAGCTTCAACATTACCAGCCATTCTACGATAATTCCTCTGAGATGCTTCGCGGTGAAGTTCTTGTCTATGTAGTCTTTCCTCCTCTTGCAACTGACCTGAACGAATCTATCTTTGTAACCTTGCTCTTGATACATGTGAGTCATCTTGAGACGATCGTTCACGAATTATTGTCATGTTATTTGCATGTTGTCGTCTTTTTGCATCCAATTCTTCATTTGTTAATTCAGCCCTCCGTTCTGCGAACCTTTGTCTATCATTATCATTTCGAAGTTTCCTTTGTTCCTCTCGTTGTGCATCTGTCATTTCTTGTTGTCTCCTTCTGCAATATTGTCTTTGATATTCTCTTCGATATGCTCTTCTTTCATCTTCATTTTCAAAATTTAATCGTGGTCGAGCCCCACCTATAAATTATTTTCAACAAATTTTGTAATTATTTATATAACTAAAAAATCCATGTACATGTAATAGAAATCAATCATATATTATCCACGTTGTAACAATTAGCAAGGCTAGTCAAAGAATGATATGAATTTAAGAGAATAGGAGATTAGAAAAAGCGTTTTCATTTCCATATCTATGACCTTTTGTTTGATTTATAACAGTTTTTTCACCAACACACTCAAAACACTATGCAATTTATAAAATCTTTTATATAAATAATGCAAGTAAATCCTCACATTCTCGTCTTTTCTTCCTCAAAGAAACTGATCATGACGAATCATGTCTTGTATCCTTATTCGTGATACATGTGAGTCATCTTGAGACGATTGTGCATGAATTATCATCATGTTATTTGCATGTTGTCGCCTCTCTACATCTATTTCTTCATTTGTCAATTCAACCCTCCGCTCGCAAATGCTCTTCTATCATTATCATTTCGATGTTTCCTTTGTTCCTCTCGTTGCGCATCTGTCATTTCTTGTTGTCTTCTTCTGCGATATTGTCTTTGATATTCTTTTCTTTCCTCTTCATTTTCAAAATTTAATCTTGGTGGAGCCATGCCTTTAAAGTATTTTCAGAAAATCACCTAATTATTTATATTATTTAAAACTCCATGTGCATGTAATAGGAAATAATCATATAGTAAAGAGAATGTAAAAATTATGAAGGACGCTCAAAATATGATATGAACTAAAGCGACACAAACTATCACATTTACTAATACCTCAATTCTCTATTAACTCAACAATTCTTCATCAACGTCATTGTATAAATCGTTATTATACAGGCAAGTTGTGACAATTCAACAATGTTCCTCTCATAAATAACACAATATCAAAGACAAAAATATAAAACAAATAATTCTCAATTGCGTATTCAAAAATCAACTATATCCATGTCCTTCAATGAAATAAACACACACCACATTGTAAAGAAATGTTCAAATGCACATATCCACGTTAATCATTGCTTGAAAAAACACAACATACAAAAAATAATATGTCATCCACTCATAAAAATGAAAAACATTATGATGGAACCATAGTTCCTGAGAATTTATATTAAAACATTTTTCCAAGCATACACAAAATATGATTTCACGGTTTTGCTATAGAAATATAAAATATTTATATTTGACATTTCTTATAGAAAATTGCATTGTTAGAAGATGCATATGTTATACATACATCGGGATTTCCTCGTTACGTTGCTTTAAAAACCTTTTTGAGAACACAGGATGACATCCAAATTAGGACGTGCTAGGAGAGCATAACAGGAAACATCCCATTTGCAAATCCTAGCTCCCAGTATCGAAAAAGGCACATGCAATGATAGATTCCGAGTTGGACAAATATCCACAAATGTTGCCCAATGAAAATAATGTAAGGATATATATATACGCATACAAAAATTTCTCATAAACATCACATTCTTTTTTCAGAAATTTTATATTAGTCAATGTCTTAAAATTATAAATGTACAAATATTCAATTTCTAAATACACAATGCACACTAAGATGTTAAAATTGTCTATATAATAAAAGCAAAATCTTAATAATTGAACTATTTAAAAATTATCTATATAACAAAAGAAAAATCTTAATAATTGAAATATTTTACAAGTTTCTATAATTTTTAGATGATATTGCTAATACATCTCTAATCGTAATGTTTCCGATTTTCTTTTAAAAGTAAAGTTTGTAGAGAGACTATCACATCTCACTCTAAGTTACTACTATTATAAATTACATATCACTTTGAATAATAACTATTTAAAAGTTTTATTTAAATAAATTGTTAAAGTAAAAATAAATATTTTTACATGGGTTTATTAAAAATACAAACATTAATAAAGTAATAATTACCATCTACACATAGAAATGTTGGTTTTCTATGTCGTGAATATAAAACCTATATTAAACATGAAATATATTGTTTAATGTGTTAGGAAAATTTTTATTCAATATATGGGTTGATAAAAATACAAACATTATTAAAGTTGTAATTGTCTTGGGCACATAGAAATGTTGTTTTAATAATACATCTCAACCGGAATCTTTTTCTAAACAATTCAACTTAAAATGTCTACATTTTTTAAAAAATTACTCAAAATTTCAAGTATTATTTTTCTTTCAAAATTAATAAATTTTATATTATGGGGAGGAGAAAAAAGAATAATGACAATATAAAACTTATTTAACTAAATTTGAACTTATTCCACCAAGCAAACTAAAAATTATAGACAACATTGGAATCCAATATAACACCTTTTTTTGAATTAAGAAATTTGCGGGATTGGGCATGACTTGGGTAGGTCGACTTCAATGTGACAATCGAGAGATGGATGCAACGCCAACTTAGTGGAGTGAGGATATTAAATAATTCAAAATAGTGAAATGTGTGGCACTATTATTAAGATGCCTAGATTTATTCACTTCCATAATAGGTTGTTTGCGAATAGAATGCAAAATACATATATACCCTTTGAAAATAACTCATCGAGAGGAATACAAGTATGGAACAAACTAACTGGAGAATTTGATCAGATCATAAACACACCCGGTTGTACATAGAAAATTTCATATACGCGATTCCTTGACAAATGGAAATATGAGACTACCTAATAATGCTTGAGCAGTGAGTCTCCACATGCCGCAATAATTAGGGTGAGCTTAAAAACTAGATTTTGATGTAGATCTGAGTTTTTGCCACTGTGACTACAAAATAGAGTGTGTGCATATAAATTCTTGGGTGGAATAGATATAAACTAACTCCCTTTAAGAGAAAGGAATTTGGAGTGCAATGCCAAGTTCTCATAAGACTCCAACATAACTAAACATAGCTCGTAAACTAATATATGAGGTTATTCATCCGATGGGGCAATGGAAAAACAATGCTTGCCCCTCACATATTTTCACAAGTCCATCCCTAACACAACATCACTTTGATACCAAATTAGGCGGATACACCATAATAATCGCAAGAATGTATTATATTTATTAGATCTAGATGTCTCGAGCAATACATTTGGCTATTATATAGCCATATAGAAAGCACAACCATCACCTACCAAATAGGAACAAAAACCCAAGAATAGACATGGGTACCAATAAACTTACAAACAAATAACAATATGCTAATAATTTACCCAATGTAAAAGCTATTTCCTAACATTCAATTGCGTAGGTTATCATGGATGATGTAATGAGGTTTCATGGTATTTATAGGATGATCATTTGTGATCGTGGATCTATTTACACTTCCGAGATTTGGACTTCATTTTAGACATCTTTAGGGACTCGATTAATTTTAGTTCAACATACCACCCATTAAAAAATGGGTAGATAGAGAGGGTGAACCAGGTATTAGAGGACATACTTCGATACATTTGATGGATAAGCATATGAAGTGGGAGAATTATTTTTATCTCGTTGAGTTTGCATGTAATAAAAATTTTCACAGCTCCATCGGTATGGTCCCTTATCAATATTTATATGGGAGACCTTATAAGACAAAGTTGAGCTAGGAAGGATTGGATAATAGGAATTTTCTTGGTCTCACCTATCTTTAGGATATTAAGAAGTAGGTGGTTCTCATCTGATATCGTTTAGAGTAGGAATGTGCATGCTAATACGAAGAGGATAGAGTGTCATTTCCTTATGGGTGACAAGGTTTTTATCAGGGTGTGTCTCGCATAAGATTCTAATCCACCATGGAAATGCATCTAAGTTATCCCCTTGATTTTTTAGGATTTTTTAATTTTTGAGATTATTGGTCCATTTTCCTATTGCTTAGATCTACCGCCATGCCTATCCCGTGCACACAACGTCTTTCACGTCTCAATATTGCAGAAGTATGTTCGTGATATATCTAGTTTTTGGATTGTTTAGACTTGCAGGTGAAGGATGAAGGACAATGGATTTTGGAGCCCATGGGTATTCTGGAGCACCGGAGGTTGGCCCTTCTGACGCATAACCTAGACTAGGTTAGAGTCCACTTCGACATGTATGATGTGTTGGCATGTGAGTTCTTGAGTGTTTTCATTGATTTTAAAGGTCCATTAATGAAAAAAGAGTATGTGATAGGGTGTCATGATGATGTTCTAGGTACATGAGAAAGTATGCAATGATGTGGTATAGTCAACATGGTGTGTACAAGTGTGCATGAGTGGCAATAATGCAAGTTTTTTGGTCTTGTAGGACTAAATATGATGTCTAGTCAACTTAGGTGATGGAATGAAGGCATGAGGTAACTGAATGAAAATTTTCAAGCAATGGATATCATAAGGAGAGTGTTTTTAAGCACTCACACAAGATCGAGAGGTTGGTTGCAAATGTGAAAGAAGGGTTTGTTGGTGTTCATCTGAGCATAGTCTAGGTGTTTTGTGGCCTCATAGAGCATGAAAGTGAGTTTTAGAGGTGTGTGGGCACATGAGGGCATGTAGAGATATGATACATGTTGTCTCAAAGGTGTTATGTCCTTTTGAAGAGGTTTTGAGTCAAGTTATGGTGTATTATTCATTGTTTTGTTCTAAACATACCTATTTCCTAATACATAGTTAGGAAAGACTCAATGGTTGAGAAGATGTAGAGATATATATGGTCACCTTAGAGTTGGATAATTTTAGGGAGGTTGTCTTGGTGATGTGGGTAAAATTTCAAGTTAGTATGAAGAAGATTTTGCAAGGTATAAAGCTTTTTGTGATATCGAGCTCAAAAGGTGAGTTTTCCAACTCAAAGTGAGAGAAATCATCTTGGTTGGCATGAGTAAAATTTGCATGGGACCATCATCCTTTTAGTGATGTTGAGGCATGAAGTTAAGAATATCTCAATGCTGGAATGAATTTAAATGAGGGCCTAAGCTTTATGAACGATAGTTAAGAAGGAAAGGTGGTCACAAAAGCTCTATAAACCCTAGTTTACTAGTGATGAAGGAAATATTATTGGTATGAGCCCAAAATGGATTGAATCATCAAATGTGATGATTTTAAGATGGATAAAAATCTCCCATCTTTCATATGATGGTGGTTTGGTGACTTGAATGTAGGTGGATCCCACTCAAATTTTCTAGTTTCTAGGAAAGTTTGTTTTTCTCGTAGGTTTTCCATTTGACCTATGATCTAAATTGATGTTCTCCATAGAGTGGGAGATATAATAAATTTTTAAATTACTTTAAAATATTTGAGAAGTCATTTTTAGGTCTTCATAGGTCAAAACATGAAGACTGGTTTTTAGGGCTAGAAGGTAGTTTTAGTAGTCATGAAGAATGGATGTTCTTGGGAGTTTTGGAATTGGTGATGATTTTTATGTACTTGGGGTGTTTTACACATCCCATATGACATTAATTAATCCTTTATTGAGATATAGGTATGAGATAATATGGATTTAAGAAGGTCACAATTTGACCTAGTTTGACTAGTTCAGAAAATGATGTTTTGGTTTGAGGATTGATCTCAAAGAGAAATATTTTGGATTATTTCATGATCATGTCCATTTGATATTAAATAGGGATGAAAATATATCCTATTAAATTTATTTATATATCTTGAAAGTGTCAACAAGTGTGTTATAATGTCAAGATTACAAAATTGGGTTCTTGGTAGTTGAAGTTGCTTGAAGGTCAAAGAAGTATAGATGGATTTATGGATTGAGTAATGATGTATAAAATGGATAAATGTGTTCCTTTGGTTAGTGGATTTCCAATGCATGGTTTTATACCATATTTTAGTTGTTTGGTGAGTGTTTGGTCTTCATCTTAAAGATTGGTTTTCTGTAGGTGCCTAGTTTGAGTAGGAAACAATCCTACTTGATGGTGTCATGAAGGAAATGATTAATGAAGATGTTTGTGAGCTGACGGAATATGTCAAGAGGTTTTTTTGAGTTATGTGAATTATTTGGAGATTTTATAATTATGGATTGTTCCCTTGGATTCCATGGAGTTCTCATTGATGATGTATTTGATCTTCTTAGCCTTGTTTGTGCTTGTTGAGTGTCTTGTTTCATTTCCAACCTATATGGGTCTATGTTATGATTTTATATGAGTTTGTAGATGTAATTTGATCCTGGTATGACATAAATTATTGTTTATGGCATACCTATCATGTTTTAGAAGAATATTCTTGTATTTAAGTGAGTGTGTGTGTTCATATTTGAACTAGAGTAAAAGATGGAAAATCGCAAACCTAGAGAGAGTGTGAAAGAGGTTTGATATTATTAAGAAAGAGTAGAGAGAGGGTATGAATTATTTAGGAGAGTTGAGAAGTATATCAGTTAGGTAAATGTTATCTAATTTCCTCCACCACCCACTAAAATTAGATAACAAGTAGATTCCTGCTGAAATTGAACAAGTAAGCTTTGAGATTCCTACAGATTTGAATTCCACTAGGGGTCAAGCCTTCGAAAACATGGAAGAAAGAATTAATTGAATCAACAATGAAAAAATAAGTTGGGACAAGCCAACTCAAAAGAAAGCAGTGGTCTTATAGACGATGCCAAGTGTCAACCTGGCGCAAGTTCCAAAAAGCAAAAGGGGGAGAAAGCCTCAAAATCCCATGGGGCTTACATGTGGAGTCAACTATGAGTGTCCCACCCAAGAAAAAGTCTTCACATTAATATGTGGTAGGTCCATTACTTGCTCAAAGGAGAGTAGTAGGCTCGCAGACGATGCCAAGTGTCAGCCCAACGCACTTCCAAAAGCTACGAAGAAAGTAAAGACCCTAGAGAAGCATTTGGCCTCCACATGGATCTCACAATAAATGGGCTCCAAGTTTGAAGCAGGTTGTGAAGGATTGATGAGAATCCAAATACCACGTATGGGAAATTATGAATCCTATCTAAAAATTTTAAATGCTCAAGATATTTTCAAAAGATCAAAGGCAAAGGGTCACTCAGCTGGTCTTTTTAGTAACAAAATTAATGCATAGTTCCATGTGAAGAGTGCGAACCTATGAATACTCAATTTGTTCACCTGCACTCAAGGGGTCATTTTTAACAGAATAGTATAAAAATAGGTGCCACTAGAATCATGATCCCAAATCCCAATGCATAAATTTTAGATATGTAATAAATATTTGAAAAATAATTCCGCTCCAAGGGAGTCAATTTGCAAAATGAATAAGAGATGTATTAAATGAGTATGGCTCTCACTCCTTGAAAAATATCATGGGGAAGTGTGAGACAGATCTCGCAATCTACTTCTATCACTTCACACCATTTACCATAATGAACAAGTAGTTGGAAAATAGTTTGGGAATGATCTTCTTATCTTCTTCCCATCCTATATATTGTAAATGAAAGGTTAAAAACATTATTCGATCGGGAGTTAGTGAATTTTTCTTTCTGTCTCAGTTCCTCTTCTATAAAAGGAAGAGGTCTGTAACTCTAGCCTTCTCTCTGAGCTTTTGTAATAGCACTCTTCTTTCCTCTTATCTGTTGTAATACTATGCATACTTCTTGGAGTAATATAATATGCCCTGTGATGCATTTTTTCCATCCTTTGTATATTTGTATTGTCTCTGATAGCCTTTATTTTGATGTTGGTATACTGTGCATGTTTTAATGTTATTACTATTCTCCGAAGTTGTGCTTAAGTAGTTTGAAGTGGGAATCTGTGTGAATCATCTATGGCCTATGGTGCATTTCGTCCACCCTTTTCATTGCTCACCTCTTCCCAATTCAGGTAGTCGTATTTGTGACTAACTTCTTCCCTTTTCAACGGCATCACCTTAGTTAGTTTTACGTTTCTTTTAAATTTTCTCCTAACCCTATCTCACACCATAGAGAAGAGCCAACTTCTTTAAAACCTGGAGGTTACCTTAGGGCACACGTCCCACTAACCTAAGGTATCCAATGACTCTAGTGGTTCATCTGCAAAGATAATTGTCAATAGTAAATAGGCATAATTAGCCCATGAAGAATCATGTTTGAGAAAATTAGGAGAGTGTGTTTTTAAAGAGGGTTTTGAGAGAGTTGAGCTGAAATTGTGATCACTATCAATTATTGCAACAAAAATATTTCAAAGGGTCTTTATTTTCGGTGTGGTTGAGTTTGTGCATGATTACCTTAGGGGTATGTTCCTCCTTTTAGGGTATGTATCTTACTAAATAGGGGTTGGTGCTCCTTATGGGATTGGTGTCTCACTACACAAATCTTGTGTGATGTGTCATATTCATGTAATTATTTTGGTTTTAATATTATAATAAAAAAATTAGTGGGTTTTCTCCCCCTTTAGGGTTTACCACTTATATTTTGTGTCTTGTGTTCCCTCTCATTATTGTAAATGGTTGATATTAATTAATGTTGTATTAATTGTGAATAAATGTTGATGTGATACTTTGAATAGTATATAGAACTTAAAGTAATTATGTAAAGGTTTTTAAGAACTCATTCACCCCCTCTTTTTCATTGTGCTTCCAACATTTGATATCCGAGAAATACCTTTTGCATAAGTGTAATCACTTGTAAGGATATCCTTTGAAGCAATCAAATAATGCGAGTCAACAAAGTGGTACTTCTAGAAGCAAAGCTTCATTAATTTATGGAACAAACTTTGTTTTTGAATCATTAGGATGAGGACTCACATCATGTTCTTAGGGTGTAACATTTGGTAATATTTCTTAGATGAGTATACGCTTCCTTAGACTCATCCAACCATCACAGAACCGCAGATGCAAGCTTAATAGTGACAACTCCAAGGAAATGAATGAAATCATGTGTGGACTAGGTGAATAAGAACTTGTGAAGGTCATGCATTGTACATCAGATAAATTAGTGAGGGAATAACTCATTTTTTATAAAGAATATTCTAAGGTAAGGACAGAAAAACATTAAACCTTTATAAATAAATTTGAAGGCCTAAAAATGAGTGAAGAGGAATCATTGTTGCATATTTACTCGTACTTGAAAATTACAATAAGAGATTCTATTAAAAAAAAATATTTTTATTGAACTGAGGATATTAGCTATGATAATGGTTCTAAATATTTTTTTGAATCTAATCATTTAAATGTAGGCAATGAGGTCTTGTTCGTGACCAAGTATTCTATGAGGTCTATGAGTGATGGTTCCATACTGTTTGGTGACTCCATGCACTCTAAAGATGAAGAGGAAGGAGATGACATTAAGATTGAAATAATGTATGTTTAGAAAGAGCTAAAACATGTTGAGAATAATTTCAAGAAGGTGAGAGGATTAATGAAGGAATATGAAGGTAAGATTCATGCACTTGAGGAGAAGCACTGGTCTAAAACCTATAAGCTTGATGAGACAATCAAAATGTTAGATATGAAAATGAGTTCCATGACTTTATGTTTATAAACCAAATAAGAATAATGTGTTCATATTGAAGAAGAGATGGTCCTTCTAATAGGAGAGCTATCTGAGGTAGTTAACAAAGCTAAATCTTGTAAGAAGTTTGAGAAGAGCACAAAGGATCTTGTTGACCTCTTAAATTGTCAAAGGTATGCAATTGAAAAAACATGTTTGGGTTTTAAAAATACATCAAAAGAAAATAAGTGATGAAATATAATACTATTTATAATAAATATATTGAAGAACCAATCACCAAAGAGGAGTAGAAGGAAAATAATTTAAAAGACAACATGAAGATAAAGTCTTTTAGGCAAAGTCTTCAAGTTATGAAAAATCTATTACTGGATAGTATTATACATGTAATGGATTTGGACATAGAGAAAAGGAATGTAGGAGGTTTTTTAAAGATGATCACCCATGGAGGGATAGTATAGATGAGTAGACAAAGAATATCATTTCCCATAATTGTCATGAAAAAGGTCATATTGCTAGGTATTGCCTATATTAGTCATCCAAACAATTTTGGAGAGAAGAAAACCCAAGAGGTATGAATAATATAGTATGATTTAATTGCAATTAGGTTGAACATATAGCTAGAGACTATTATTATGGTCCTTTAGGGAAAATGAGGAATTTTCAGACTCCTATATTGGAGAATAAGAGACAAGGTTGGTTATGGGAGCCTAGAGAAAACAATTTTCATCCTCCTAAAGAAGATGTTGAACAAAATCAAGGATATTCTTAGGGTGTAGACTAGAAGAAAGAAGGAAAAGGTAAGTCTTTGGTGTCAAATAGGGCTTGGGACCTCTTCAATTTGTTTTTCTAGACTCCTTATGTAGAAGGATGTCTCTAATAGGCTTCTTAGAGACATTCACCATCCATATGAATTATGGTATTAAGGGGGAGCATGAAAGGTGTGAAGTATTCATGAAATCAAGGTATGCTCATTATGTTCTTGAAGGTATTCAATCTATTTTGAAATGATTTAGTGCTGAAAGTGAGAAAGGATGTTGGATTCATGAAGTGAAAGTCATTTATTTTGTATGATGACTTGATAAGACCATCACATGAAATTAAAAATGATGCTTTCCATATATGATTTTGAGTTGAAACATGTTATATGTCATTGTGTCATAGTCTTTATTTCATGTATGAGGAGTATCAAGTTTGGTTATGATTCATGAAGATAATATGAAGAAATGTGAAGAACTGTTAGGTCTGTGAATTTCATAAGTTGAGGTCCTGTATTGATAATCATGATTGCAAACATGTGCATGGTTTCTTAGGGTCCGTAGTGTTATCTCGATACAGAAATATATAATTTAAATATGGTTTTCAATGCTATAAATGCCTAAAAATAGATTTGAATCTTGATGGAGGTATGTGAAAATAGTGCAAGTGCATTAAGCCAAGGTATCATTTAAGTTTCATTACTTGAATGGGTAACATATTAGTAAGGAGAAGAATTAGCTCTTGCTTCTGTTCATGAAGGTTCAAGGTCTTTTTGTATGAGTGCATGAGTTGAGGTTGAGTTTGAGTGTGTTTTACACTTGAGACGTGAAGCTAAGAGAGTTGCATGACATATATAAGTTTACCAAATACATCTTGACAAAGTAGATTAGGATGTTTTGTATTGTAATGGTGAGTTATAGGTTTATGGAGGATTCTTGAAGCAGGCAGGTTTCAATGATATTCTAGTATGTTTTTAAATCTTAAGAAGGATAGCTTGGAAGAGTTATTGTTTTTTTGCAAATATAATTACATGGGGAGAGAGTCATGAGTTAAATAAGTCATAATATCATACAAATAATAGGTATTGTTATTGATCCATCTTGATGGCATGAGTGCAAAGTATGTGCTTGTATTATTGTGTTTACAATTAGATAGAGATATTATGATCCTAGGAGAATTAATAATGAGGTGTTTAATATTATATGTGGGCTTCTATTTGCTAGCAGAAGTTTGGATTTTTTTGGTCTGAAGAGGTGGTTAGGACTCTTGGTCCTAAAGATGTTAACAATATATATATGGAAAGTCTAAGTCATAATGTGGTTATCTTCAACTGATATAGGCCTACTAAGGTTTTAAGATGATGCAATTTACACAATTTTTTGGCATGTGCATGTGTCTGTCTTGTGATATGTTTCTGTATAGGAGGATTTAAAGTGTTAAAATGATATTATGAAGCCAAAAATAGAGTTAAGAAGAGAATGGCATGTCTATATGTTGGTTTGATGATTTTTCTTGATGTTCCTAACCAAGAAGTGATCCTCATAAGCTGAATAAGATTAAGATCGTACAACAATTATGTTCTTTGTCATTAATGTAAAAAGGGGAGAAGAACTAGGTTGTTTTCCATCAATGACAAAGGGGAGATTGTTGGCATGTGAGTTGTTAAGTGTGGTCATTGATGTAAAAGTTCCATCAATGAAAAAGAGGATTTGATAGGGTTTTATAATTATGTGGTACAATGTAATGGTGTGTATAAGTGTGCATGAGTGTAAATAGTACAATTTTCTTGGTACAGTAGGTATAATTATGAGGTCTATTCAGCTAAAGTGATGGAATTAATAATGAGGTAACTGAAAATGCATGTTAAATGCATTGAGATCATGAAGAGAGTTTTTAAATAAATCACATAGGTTCGAGACGGTGGTTGTAAGGTGAAACCACGGTTTTTAAGTGTTCATCTAGGCCTAGTCTAAGTGTTTGGTGGCCTAATGGAGCATGAAAGTGAGTTGCAAAGATGTGTGGGCCCATGACGGAATATATAGGTGTGAAAGATGTTGTCTCAAAGGTGTTAGAGAATTTTTAAGAGGTTTTTAGTCAAGGTATGGTGTTTTCTTCATTGTCCAGGTCTTAACTAGACCTATTTTCTAAGACCTAGTTAGGAAATCCTCGGTCATTGAAAATATGTAGAGATATTTATGGTTATGTGAGCATTAGAGATGTTGAGTGAGGTTGTCCTAGTGTTTTGGAAAAAATTTCAGGTTATTATGAAGAATAATTTTAATGTTATGAAGCTTTTGCTATATCGAACTCAAGAACGTGAGTTTTCTAACTCAAGGTGAGAGAAATAATCATTTTGGAAAGTGAAAATTTTTCATGTGACCCTAATCCTTTCAGAGATGTTAGGCATGGATTTAAGAATATATAAAAGTTGGAATGAAGTTAAATGAGGTCCTAAGCTTTATGAATGATTGTTAAGAAGGAAAGGTTGTCATAAACCCTAGTTTAGTAGTGATGGAGAAAATATTATTGGTATGAGTCTAGAATGGATTAAATAATTAAATATGATGATTGGAGGATGGATAGGTCTCTCCCATATTTAAAATTATGGTGGTTTGGTGACTTGACTATAGGTGGAGCACAACAAGATTTTCTAGTTTCCAAGAAAAAAAAATTCTCTCGAGTTTTCCATTTGAACAATGATCTAAAATGATGTTCTGGTACTTTGGGAACTAATATATATATATATATATATATGTATGTATGTATGTATGTATGTATGTATGTATGTATGTATGTATGTATGTATGTATGTATGTATGTATGTATGTTCAGATCTTTGTGAAGTCATTTAGAGGTATTCTTATGTCAAAACATGAAGACTACGTTTTTAGGGCTCAAGAAAACTTTAATAGTCATAGAGAATGGATGTTTTTAGGAGGTTTTGGACTTGGTGATGATTTTTATGGACTTGGGGGTTGTGTAAACATCCCATATGACATTATTCAATCCTTGGTTGATATCTAGATATGAGATAATGTTTCGTAAGAAGGTCACAAGTTGATCTAGTATGATTGGTTTAGGACATCAATGTTTTGGTCCTGAAGATTGCTCTAGAAGACCATTTTTTTATTAGCTCATTATGCCTAATAATTGGAGAGTAAAGAGGGATGAAAATTTATCATATTCCATGCATTTAGAGATATTGAAACTATAAGAAACGTGTTATAAGTTCAATATTGCAAAATGGGTTTCTTAGCGATTCAAGTTGCTCAAAGGTAAAAGAAGTGTGGATGGATTTATGGGTTGAGTCATGAGGTATAAAATGGATAGATTTCTTCATTGGATCAATTCATTTCCAATGAGTTGTGGAATTCCATGGTTTATGTTTTTTGTGAGTGTTTTGTATTCATCTTGAAGACTGGTCTTTTGTAGTTGTCTAGTTTGAGTATGAAATATTCCTACTTGATGGTGTCATAAAGGAAATGAATGATTTAGTGGTTTGTGAGATGATATAATATGTTGATAGGGTGTGTTTTATTTTTTTAATTACGTAGATCTTTGAAAATTATGGAATGTTCCCTTAGAGTCTATGGAGTGCTTGTTGATGATGTATTTGGTCTTCTTAGCCTTGTTTGTTTTTTTTGAGTGTCTTGGTGCATTGCCAACATATATGGGTATATTTTATGATTTTATATGAGTGTGTAGATGTAGTTTTATGTTAGTAAAAACAACCTTAGTGCTCATGGCCTACCTATCATGTTTTAGAAGAATATTTTTGTATTTAAGTGAGTGTATGTGTTAATTTTTGAACAAGGGTGAAAGAGGGAAAAGTGCAAACTTGGAGAGAGTGTGATAGAGGTTTCAGGGAATCAAGGCAATGAAGAGAAAGGGTATGAATACTCGAGGAGAGTTGAGAATAAGATTAGTAAGGGAAATAGGCCTAATCATCCCATGAAGAAGTAAGTTTGAGTGAATTAGGAGAGAGTGTGTTTGAAGAGATTTTTGAGAGATTTGAGTTGAAATTGTGATCATTTTCAGTTGTAGAAACAAAAATACTTCAGTGGTCTTCATATTTAATTGGTTAATTTGGTGTTTTATCACATTATGGGGTTGGTAACTTGATAAATAGGGGTTGGTTCTCCTTGTGGGATAGGTGTTTCACTAAAAAAATCTTATGTGATGTTTCATATTCACGTAATTATTTTGGTTTGAGTAATATAATCAAAAGTTTTGAAGGGTTTTTTACCGTTGAGGGTTTCCCACTCATATTTGGTTTCTTGTGTTCTCTCTCATTTTTTCATATGGTTGATCATGTTTAATGTGATATTAATGGTTAATAAATGTTAATGTGATGCTTTGAATGGTATATTCAACTTAAAGGACTAAAGTAAAGGTTTTTGAAGGACTTAATCACTCCCCCTCTCGGCCATTGTTATTTCAACATGATGACATCGTGGCTACTTAGGAGTATGTGAAATCAATGCGGGCCCAATATCCTTACCTCTTTCAAAGTGACTTCCCGGGAGGGGAATGCAGTGCCCACCTCCTTCTACATTCCCATTGTGATTTATTTTGACTCAGTGTATCTTGATTATCTATTTTGAAAGGGACATTACGCTATATTGTATTGTTATGATATGACATTACTACATCATATGATTATTTTCTATCTAACGAAGATGTTAAATCTTGGTTACATGTTTTGTATGGGGAACTCAAAGTGCTACTTTTCATTGATCGATTATTATGTTGAGATTATATCATGGCTGGATTTGATCTTGATCGTGCATTGTTATTGTATTCATATTGGGCTCATTGTCATTAATCTTCTTACTATGCAATTTAATCATTAAATTATATATTGTGTAGTAGGAATACATATTTATGCATGATTTATTAGATGCATATGTTATTTTCATATTTTTATTATCATATTGGGAAGATATAAGGTGTTCCCTGATTATGCAGATGACATGTATTTGATCATGGGAGAACATGGGATTCATGGAACACATTCCAATTAGCAAAAAACAACACTATAGGCCAAACCATTCCTCTTCTATCGATTATAATACCTTCTCATTGTGTTGTTCTATGGTTGTGTATTGTATTATGTTGGCTATGTGAATGTTTTTACCTCTTATCCTTTTGATGTATTCTCATGTAGTATTGTTCTATGTGTTTATTTCTGACCTTCTTTGGTTTAATACTAACTTGGTGTTTTATGTTACATTTTGTATCCCCTTATCATCTCTTGTGGCTTGGGATGTTGTGTATGGGTTAGGAGTGATTAGATCACCTAATCATGGATTAGGTGAGCCTAATTACCCTCCCGAATGTAACATTTTCCTAAACTCATATTTGGTAAAACGTGCCATTTAGGAAGGGTGAATGTTAAGTAAATGACTTGATTTGTATTGGAAAGATGCCCTAGGCCCCAAACCTATGGGGTGGTGGGATATTTTCAATGCAAATGAGACCCATTGGCTCATTTTGACCCTTGTCCCAAACTTCAAATTGATGGATTTTTATCCTTTAGAATGTTTAAAAATTGACATTTGTCACGATTTCTTGGAGCCTATTTTTCTCCTCTCATTTTATTTTTTTGGTATAATTTTGTAGCATATCAATTGGATGTGGTTTAGGTGGAGGGTGACACTTGTCACCTTCCCATTTATTGACATGGGTGGAATTATTTCCTTTAAACCTCTTATGTCCTTAGTGAAGGGATTATAATTCATGAAAATGTTTGGATGGGAGAGCTTGGATCTTGGAAAATCCATTGGATTTCCCGGTGAACTTCTTTGATTTGATTTGTCCTTGAGTGAAAGTTATGATATTTCACCCCCTTTGGTTCTTAATTGAATTTGGTTTTTGAAATTGTGTATATGGATTGTATTTTCTTTTCTCCTTTTGGTTACTCCACCCACCCTTGAGGGGTATGGATTTTGGAGATGGATTGGAAGAGGACAGAATTTCCTCCTTTTCATTTTGGTATGGTTGCTTTGACAAGCTTAAAATACCTTTTAATTTGTTATTATAATCCTACATTTGGCTTGTAGGTAGGGATGAATTTTCATTTGGTTTGGAAATCCATCCCTACCCTCAATTAAGGAAACAATGTGATTGAAAATCCTTCTTGGGGAGATAATGGAGGAATAAGGGAGTGTTTTAGAGTGACAAGGTACTGTTATCCAAATTTCACCCCCCAGAGTTAATTTGATAACATGCATCAGAGTTTTTAGTTCCAAGCAAGTAGATTGATTCAGGGGAAAATCGTAAAATTGGCTAAGTCTTGCTCAAGGCCACCTTTGGGACAGTTGGAACAATTATACATGAAAGGCGCGGATCAGCCGAAAAGCCTCCAGGCAGCCCAAACAGAAAAGGGACATCTAGGACAAATGGACACGAAATGCCCGAATCAGCCAAAAGAAAGAAAATTTGTCCAAGTCCTTTACCGGGAGCAAGCGGGACAAGAGTGCGTGGAGGACGCGAACCGACCGAATCGGGTGAACCGGAAGAATTTGTCCCAGACAGCACTGGGACATTTAGGACAAATGGACATGAAGGACGCGAACCGGCTAGATCGGCTGAAACAAGAAACTTCAGTACAAAGGACAAGTGGGACAAAGGGGTGCGCGGGACGCGAATAGCCGAAGGAGCCGAAAGCCAATCAGATCACGCCACGTGTCACCAATAGAAAAGGGACATGGAAGCCCATTTCAGGTGGATCAGAGGATTCTGTCTTGCAAAGCACTGGGACATCCGGGACAAAAGGATGTGGTGGACATAAAAATCTAGCAGGCCCGTGGACAAATCACAGCATGACATGTGTCGCCAAGGAAAAAGGTCCAAAAGGTCAAAGGGGCGAGTATTCGAGCACTGATCCGAACCAATGAAATAGTGCCACGTGTCCAAGTTTAAGGGGCCCACAAGAAAAGCCCGTGAAAAGGTGGAGAGAGAAAATTGCTCAGTGAACCAGAGCCTGCCACGTGTCGTCCAGATGGCAAAGCGTGGGAAAAGAATTTTAAAAATCCGTTTTCGCCTGTTTTGTGCCCTAAATCTTCAAACCTTCGTATCTTTCAATCTAGAGCTCAGATTACACGTTCTTTATATCAACGGAAAGATGTTGAAATTCTCTACATGATTCTGGGATCAATCTTGCATTTTGGTGTAGTTTGGAGGGAGAAAATTAAGAAAACATCTCTGACGCGTGGTGATAGATAGAAGTAATGCTTCAACAACCAACTTTAATGCAGCAGACAGCTCGCCGCTCCTATTAGACAGCCTGCCATTTTGCTAGGATCCGCCACTTCTGTCATAATGAGATGATTTTAAATGCTACCAAGAAGTGGTTGGGGCAGATTCTGGATTTCCTCTCTCTTCCCTCTCTCATTTCTTGATATATATTGTAAAGAGAGCTCCTTTAAGGGGTCGGACATTTTGTTTTGCATCCTCCCTTATTCCCTCGCTTGCCAGAGAAATTTTGGAGCTTTCAAACCTCCCATATGGGTTGTAATGCTAGTATTTTTGCCTCTTGGCCACTGCAATGTACTGTATCGACTCTTGAGCAATAATATATGTGTTGTGATTGACTCTCAACCCTCTCATGTATTCATTGCTGTCATTTTGATCTCTTATTGCAGTTTGGTTACCTATGCATGGTGTTTGTATTGCATCTATGTGGTCTGTGTTAAATTTTCAAAATGAATGTCTAACATTCCTCGGTGCATCACCTTTGTAGTTTAGGTTTTATTCTATGCATTTTCTTACCCTGTCTCCTTGGCAAGTTAGATTAGGTTTTAGCAAACCCTCTACATTTTTTGTGTGCATCTAAACAGAGGAATAGGAACCAGCCTTCTCTGGAGAATCTTTTCTCATCTTTACAAGTCCCACACTTGGAGAAAGGATTCCATGTTGTGCAATCACACTGGATGCCTGAACATCAACCTAGAAGCCTGATTTGCATCCAGGGGTGTTGTGAGTCTGCAACAACAGTTTTGGCATGCCCGGTGGGACCCTAGAGGTCTCATTTTTATTGCAGAAAAGTTGATATGCATCTGCTACAATTTTCTTGCTTATAAGAGCTATTATTTGCATATCTGGCGACTCCAAGGGAAGAATCAACTGGTTTCAGCAGTGCAGGCCTGAAAACTCATGAGAAGAATCACCACAAGGTCAAGAGTCGGAGAAGAAGAAGTGTTGTTTGAATACCTGTAGTTATCTCCAAGAAGAAGGCAAAGAGGAAGAAGGATTCAAAGGTCTCCATCTCCACCAAACAGAACTCTCTCAACTCCTCCACCTGATAGGCCTTTCATTCAGTATACAAGGGTTTTAAGACCGATTAGAATGGCTCAGAACAATCCCTACGTCAACATCACGGTGTAGAGCCCACTTGCTCTCAATGCACAGCATCCAGTTCCTATTGCAGCCTTGAAGAACATTCCCTACTTCACCGGAGAAAATCAGACTACTCCAGGTGATCATGTTAAAGATATTGCTAACCTTTGTGCAATCCATGAAATCAATGAAATGCAAGTGGCTGTCAAGTTACTGGCATCTTCCTTCAAGGGTAAAGCATTACAATGGTTTAGGAGCCTTGGAGCTGGTTCTATCACAAACTAGAATCAGCTGTGTATTGCACTTCACGAGTAATTTGGAGAGAAGGGAGACAACTTGTCTCTTTTGGAGCAGCTGACAACTATCAAGAGAGCCCCCAATGAGTAGCTGACTGACTTCAACTTCAGATTTCAAAGGTCTTGGGATAGGATTCCAGTGGCAGTCAGGCCAACAACAGAAGGTGCTTTTCTATATTACCTTAAAGCTTTGAATTCTGATATTTCTATGTTAATTCAGTCCATGGGAGGCACAACAATCCCTATGGCTTATAGCATTGCCATTAGAGCCGAAAACTGTCTTATTCAAGCTGGTAAACTGGCTCCTAGGCCTCCCATGCCCTTGTATCCAAACTTAGAAAATCCAAGCACTAGTCAAGCACCCACTTTGGCTCCTGTTCCCACTCCTAGAAATCAGAGTTCAAATGAAGCTTCCACTTCATCTCCAAGTGCTTCAAATGAACTCCAAGAGGTCATGAAACAGTTGCAAAATTTGGGAAATGAGCTGGTTACTATTAAGAGGCAACAAGCCCAAGGTTTCAGACCTTCCTATCAACCTCAAGCTCAGCCTAATAGGCAGCCATACCAACCACAAAGACCACCTAATCCAGTTGCAAATGTGAATCAAACAAGGCCTCCCGCTAATAGACCATTCCAGCCCTATAATCCAAATGCCATATCTGCCTCTAAGGCATTAGTGCCAACACAGAACAACGTTGCTCAGGAATATGACTGGTGCTTTCCATGCAACGAGCCTCATAACCAATCCATGTGTTTCAATGGTGCTCTCAATCAAGCACTGATGGTGACAACTACTGGTGTGGAGGGCGAGGGCAGTCAAGGAAACAGTCAACAACAAGAAACATTCCAACAGCAATCAGCCCCAAATGACACCACGTTGGTGAACTGGCAAGCAGAAGATTTATGTGGCATGAATCAGGCAGTTTCTCAAGGTGTCACAGCCAACACAAGGTCAAAGAGGAGAAATTTGGGTGAAGAACAGCCATTAGCCCCAGCCAATCCACAACCTTCCACGGCTCCACAAATGATTGGCAAGCAGAGTCCAGTTTCAAATACACAAGGGCAGCCAAGAACAGCCCCTAGGCCAACTCAAATGCCAGCTGTTGCTGCCCACGTACAAGGAGTAAGTGTACAAACCAAGGGACAACAAAAGGATACTTCATCCCCGTTCAGTATCATTGAACAGATGAAGAAGACTAACATCAATATATCAATGTGGGAATCCCTATCCATCCCAGGACAAAGAGATCTACTGCAAGCTGCCATGAAGGATTGGACAACTTCGAATCAGCAGGTTCAGATGCAAGACAAAGTGCTTACAAATGCTGCCCAGCCTGAAGGAAGCCATGGAGGGCAACAAGGTAAAATGTTGAAGCCCCCTCCTTTCTATGTTTCATTAATCATTGGGGATAAACTAGTACACAATTACATGATTGATTTCGGGAAAGTAGCTCAGTGATGCCCAAGCAAATAGCTGATCAGCTGGGTCTCCAATATGAAGTAATATCTAAAGGGGTAGTGCAATTGGATGGGACAACAATAGCAATAGTTGGAGTGATTAAAAACTTGAGTCTTACCTTGCATGCATGTCCAAATGTTGTTGTCTTACAAGATATATCAATCATAGACCTTCCACCACTCTTTGCCCTTTGCTTGTCAAGGGACTTCACAACCAAGATTGGGGGGTATTTTTCTGCTGATTGGTCTCACATGCTGTTTAGAACAAGGTATGGAACTAAGGCTACAATTAGGTCTGAACCTATTGCAAACTTCCATATTGAGCCTTACACTCCAAGTCAGATTAATGCCAATTGCTCAGCATTTGATCAAGAAGATCACCCTAGTACTGATGAGGCTGACACCAAGGTTGGAAGTATCCCGACCTAACTCTTGATGAATGGGCAAACATGATACATGTTTTTGATCCCTATCAAGAAGTAGAAGAATCTGAGCTAGGAGTCTATTGTATACACGAAGAAAATCAACCTGTTCCTAGCATCACCAAGCCAAGCCATAATGATGACAATGAGGTATGGCAGCTATTTTTTGATGGATCAAGGAGTAGGCAAGGTGCAGGAGGTGGAGCCATGCTTGTTTCACCTCAAGGCATCAAATATTATTCAGCTTTTCATTTCCAATTTTCTTGTTCAAACAACACAACTGAATATGAGGCCTTGATTCATGGACTTCATTGGGCTAGGAAAAAAGGGATAAATAACTTGCAGGTGTTCGGGGATAGCGAGCTAATCATCAACCAAGTTAGAGGACAACATGCTACAAAGAACAACTTGCTGAGGAGCTACAAGAATAGGGTATGGGACCTCATTGAGGATTTCAAAGCTTTCAACATTGTGTCCATACCTAGGAAGAAAAATGAAGCCGCGGATAGGCTCACAGCAGTTGGAGCAACATTTGATGTGGTTGACAACATCAAAAGGGAAAAAACACAGCCACATATCCATGTGATTGTGAGGCCAGCAGTTCCAGATAATAACACCAGCTGGCAGGTGTTTGAAAATGATCAACAGATCATCAATTTTTTACAAGAAGAGGCTGAATTCTCAGCTAGGAATCAGGACAGACTAGAGCAGCAGTATGGGGATCAAGTAGTGCAGCTACAGAAAAACAAGCTTCCCAAGGGTTTAGTAACATTGGAGTCTATCTTCAACCCTAACGACCAGTTCCGTAAAGAAAAGGCTAACATACAGGTCAAGAGGGAAGATTCAGAGCCAATTCCGGTTGGGGAAGGAAAAACACTTCAAATTGGTAAAGTGGCCACTGAGCAGGAGAAATCAGATTTCATACAGCTTTGTCAAGAATTTCCGATGTCTTCACTTGGAGCTATGAAGACTTGAGAGGTTTTAATTTGAATTTGGCACAACATACCATAGAATTGGATCCAGGATGCTAAGCCCATTAGGCGTAAGGCAGACCTCGTTAACCCTCACATTGAGCCTCTAATGAAGAAAGAGCTAAATAAGCTAATAGAGGCAAGCATTATATTCCCGATCAAGCACTCAAGCTAGGTTGCTAACTTGGTTCCTGGTCAGGAAGAAAAGTGGAGAAATCAGGTTGTGTGTGGACTTCCGAGACCTCAATAGAGCATCTCTCAAAGATCATTACCCACTTCCTTCAATGGAACAAATATTGCAAGTAGTATCCGGTTCAGAGAGATTCTCTCTCCTAGATGGCTACTCAGGGTATAATCAGGTGATGGTGAAAGAAGAAGACCAATTCAAGACAGCCTTCACAACTAAATGGGGCACATATGCTTACAAGAAGATGCCATTTGGGCTGTCCAACGCTGGTGCTACCTTTCAAAGGGCAATGGACATGGCATTCAAAGGCTTGATCAACAAGATAGTGCTGATATATCTAGATGATATCACTGTCTTCTCAAAGAATGCAGCAGACCATCTCTTTCACCTCAGGCAAGTGTTTCAGAGGTGTAGAAAGTTCGAGTATCTTTGAACCCCAAGAAGTGCATCTTTCTTGCACATGAAGGAAAGCTCCTTGGCCATGTTGTCTCGAAAGAGGGACTGGCAATTGATCCAGAGAGGGTTGAAGCCATAAGAGCACTGCCATTGCCAAGTCACAAGAAGGCTCTTCAAAGTTTCTTGGGAAGGATCAATTTTGTCTGCAGGTTTATCCCAGATTTTGCAGCCCTTGTCAAGCCCATCACCAAAATGTTAAAGAAGAGCATGGCTTTTAAGTGGATAGCAGAAGGCAAGGAGAGCTTCGAAGCAATCAAAGAAGCTATCTCTCAGGCACCAACCCTCATCAACCCAGACTTCTCCAAGGATTTCATCCTCTATGCATTTGGAGGCAATGACACTATTTCTGCCATTCTGGTACAGCAGAACAAAGATAATGATGAGCAGCCGATTGCCTTTTTCAGCCAGAGCTTAGATGACTGCGAGGTGAGGTACTCTTTTATTGAAAAACATGTACTTGCAGTAATCAGAAGCTTGAAGAAATTCAAGCATTTAGTCTCAAACAACAAGGTCCAGTTGCTGGTCTCACATGCTGGAGTTAAGGACTTCCTCCTCAACAAGGATTTGAATGAGAAAAGGGTAGGTTGGATCACCCATGTCATGGAATATGACATTGATATCAAGATCACCAAGCTAGTAAGAGGGAAAGGACTGTGTGAGCAGCTGGTTTTAGGGAAGCAAAAGGAAGTATGCAATGAAGAAGAGGCTGTTTTGACAGTCCAGGACAGCCATGAGCCAAGCGGCAATCATGAAGAAGACAATGCTTCCCCCATTCCTTGCTGGACCCAAGGTATTATGCACTTCCTAAACACAGGTCTATGCCCTCCAGAGATGAACAAGACCCAGAGAAGACACTTCAGGTTGCAGGCTGTTCCGTATGCCATTGTTGATGGAGTTTTGTTCAAGAAAGACATGAATGGAGTGCTACTGAGATGCATTAGCACAGATCAGATTCAAAGGGTGTTGGAAGAGTTTCATGGTGGACCAGCTGGTGGCCATTTCGCACCAAGAGTGACAGCTCTAAAAATCATGAAGGCTGGTTATTATTGGCCTAAAATTTTTAGTGATTGCTATGCATGGATCAAGAGGTGTAAGAATTGTGCATTCTTCACAGGAAAAGAAAGACTTGCTGCCCTTCCATTGCATCCAATCTCAGTTGACCAGCCATTCATGCAATGGGGTTTGGACTTCATTGGAGTCATTAATCCCAATTCAAGCCAAGGGCATAAATGGATTTTGACAGCCACAGACTACTTCACCAAATGGACAGAAGCAGTAGCACTCAAAGAGGCAAATGAGTCTAGCATCTTAGAATTTTATGAGGGAATAACAACCATATTTGGTGTACCTGCTACAATAATCTCTGATAATGCATTGGCATTCATTGGATCTAAGGTGACTGAGTGGGCTATCAAGAATGGTATTTACCTAAGCACTTCATCAAACTATTACCCTCAGGGTAATGGCCAGGCCGAGTCTACAAACAAGAACTTGTTGAGGATCATTAGGAGAACTCTTGATGAGAATCAAAGGTCTTGGCATACCAAGCTGAAATCAGCCTTATGGGATGACAGGATCACTCCCAAAAGATCCATAGGTAACTCTCCATTTAGGCTTGTCTATGGAAGAGAGGCAATCTTGCCCATGTCACTTGAGTTGCCAACATTGGAACTCATGAAGCAGCTAGAGTTACTTGAATTTGAGCCCATGGAGGTGAGGTATGCAGAGTTGATGGAGCTGCGGAGATCGAAAATCGGCATCCCAAGCAATGGAAAAGGATCAAGCTTTGATCAAGAAGACCTTTGATAGGAAGGCCAAAGATAGATCTTTTCAAGTTGGAAATCTAGTGTTGAAATGGGATGTGGACAGGGCAAAACCGGAAGGCATTCAAAATTTGATGCCATTTGGAGTGGCCCATACATGGTCACAAAGTGCAAGAACAGCAATGCTTTCCAATTGCTTTGATTGGATGGTGAAGAACTTCAGATTCTAGTCAATGGAATCTATCTCAAGCGTTGCTTCTAGAGGGAAGTTCACTACCCTTATAAATATTAGCCTAAATTTCAATTCCTCTAAGTGCGTATACACATTGTCTTGTTGTAGTTAGGTTTCAGTTTCCCTAAGTGCTTTGGTGCAGGTTTTGTCGCTCCTAGATTGAGTTTTTTACAGTTCAACGTGCTCTCGTAGAGGGAGTTGCAGCATCAGGCTCATTTCAGGTTATTGCTTATGACTCCATGCCCAACGGATCGCTAAAAGGCCACTGATCTTCTACCTAGCAGGCAGGTGACCCCGAAAAGTCACCAAATTGTTATCCAAATTTCACCCCCCAGAGTTAATTTGATAACATGCATCAGAGTTTTTAGTTCCAAGCAAGTAGATTGATTCAGGGGAAAATCGTAAAATTGGCTAAGTCCTACTCAAGGCCACCTTTGGGACAGTTGGAACAATTATATGCGGAAGGCGTGGATCGGTGAAAAGCCTCTAGGCGGCCCAAATAGAAAAGGGACATCTGGGACAAATGGATGCGAAATGCCCGAATCGGCCGAAAGAAAGAAAATTTGTCCAAGTCCTTTACCAGGAGCAAGCGGGACAAGAGTGCGCGGAGGACGCGAACCGGCCGAATCGGGTGAACCGGAAGAATTTTTCCCAGAAAGCACTGGGACATTTAGGACAAATGGATGTGAAGGACGCGAACCAGCCGGATCGGCTGAAACAAGAAACTTCAGCACAAGGACAAGTGGGACAAAGGGGCGCGCGGGCCGCGATAGCCGAAGGATCGAAAGCCAATCGAGATCACGCCACGTGTCACCAACAAAAAGGGACATGGGACATGCCCATTTCGGGTAGATCAAGAAGATTCTATCCCGCAAAGCACTAGGACATCCAAGACAAAAGGACGCGGTGGACGTGAAAATCCGGCAGGCCCGTGGACAAATCACAGCATGACACGTGTCGCCAAGGAAAAAGGTCCAAAAGGTCAAAGGGGCGAGTTTTCGAGCACTGATCCAAACCAATGAAATAGTGCCACATGTCCAAGTTTAAGGGGCCCACAAGAAAATCCCGTGAAAAGGTGGAGAGAGAAAATTGCTCAGCGAACCAGAGCCTGCCACGTGTCGTCCAGATGGCAGAGCGCGGGAAAAGAAATTTAAAAATCCGTTTTTGCACCTGTTTTGTGCCCTAAATCTTCAGACCTTCGTATCTTTCGATCCAGAGCTCGGATTTACACGTTCTTTATATCAACGGAAATCTGTTGAAATTCTCTACATGATTCTGGGATCAATCTCACATTTTGGTGTAGTTTGGAGGGAGAAAATTAAGAAAACGTCTCTGACGCGTGGTGATAGACAAAAGTAATGCTTCAACAACCAACTTTAATGCAGCAGACAGCTCGCCGCTCCTGTTAGACAGCCCGCCGTTTTGCTAGGATCCACTACTTCTATCATAATGAGATGATTTTAAATGCTACCAAGAAGTGGTTGGGGTAGATTCTGGATTTCCTCTCTCTTCCCTCTCTCATTTCTTGATATATATTGTAAAGAGAGCTCCTTTAAGGGGTCGGACATTTTTGTTTTGCATCCTCCCTTATTCCCTCGCTTGCCAGAGAATTTGTGGAGCTTTCAAACCTCCCATATGGGTTGTAATGCCAGTCTTTTTGCCTCTTGGCCACTACAATGTACTGTATCGACTCTTGAGCAATAATATATGTGTTGTGATTGACTCTCAACCCTCTCATGTATTCATTGCTGTCATTTTGATCTCTTATTGCAGTTTGGTTACCTATGCATGGTGTTTGTATTGCATCTATGTGGTCTATGTTAAATTTGCAAAACGAATGTCTAACATTCCTCGGTGCATCACCTTTGTAGTTTAGGTTTTATTCTATGCATTTTCTTACCCTGTCTCCTTGGCAAGTTAGATTAGGTTTTAGCAAACCCTCTGCATTTTTTGTGTGCATCTGAACAGAGGAATAGGAACCAACCTTCTTTGGAGAATCTTTTCTCATCTTTACAAGTCCCATGCTTAGAGAAAGGATTCCATGTTGTGCAATCACATTGGATGCCTGAACATCAACCTAGAAGCCTGATTTGCATCCAGGGGTGCTGTGAGTCTGCAACAACAGTACATGATCTATGGAGAGATAAGGTGGAAAAATGTTGTTTTTCTTGGAGATTTTGACTACACAAAAATGATATTTTCACACCCTCTTCCCAAATTAGAAGCATGGTGATTCTTAGTTGAATTTCCTTGGTTGAATATGTGTTTTGTTGTGTTGAAACCAAGTCTTGGAATGTTTTATTTTGCATATTAATTCTTCCTATGTGTTAGTTTATTGTGTTGCCTCTTTCTCATGGGTTTGGGGAGGCTAACATGTCACCTTAGACTTCTTGGTGGAATGCAATGATTTCAAATGGTTGGGTGGTCAACCAAGATTATTATATTGTGATTATGGAGGTTTTAACCTTGGTATTTGGAGATGGATGGAACTAATTTGGAAGTTACAGAGTTACAAATGTGTGCTTATTAAAGAGTTTAAATTTTTGGGAAAAATTTGGCATGTTTTCTCCACTTCAAGTGGAGGTATTTTTTTATACTTTCATTGTAATTATTATTATTCTTGTAATCTATATTTAAAAAAAAAAACCTAAATTACTTTCATTATATGAGTTGTTTCATAATTTAAGAGTTGATGGAAATGTCCATTAAATAACTTCTTATGGTGGAAAAAGAATATTGTTGATTGATGTTATGAAATTTGGAGACTTGTTCCCTTGTCCCATAGTGTTGAAAGGTTGATTTAAATGTATTCTCTCCTTTTAATGGGACTTCTAGAAAAAAAAATAGTTCAATTTATTAAAGGAATGAAAAGTGTGAGGTTTTGAAACAAATTCGAGTAGAAAAATATTCCTTCTCTTCCTTGTGAAATATGAAAACTTTACACCATTTTTCTCCTTAATGGGAATTCTGGTTTAATGAAATTATTGGTTTTAAGAAGTTCCATGGTTATCTCGATTTTTAATTTTTGCATTTGAGAAGGGAAATGGTTACGATACACATTTAATTTTTATTGAACTTGTTTAGTGAAAAGAATTGATGTTGTAATGGTAGAAGCTAGATGATTTCCTCTTTTAAATCTGATGGTAGATGTTGTTTAAGAATCTCATTATTTCTATATTAAAAGTCTGAAACTTCGTAGTAATTTATTCACCCTTAATAATTCTTTCTAACCCCAAGTGCACCATCCTATCACCCAGAGATGCTGGGCACTCACTTGAGGCACGCACGGGCGCTAAGCCCTCTTTTATGTGAGATTTTTGAGAAGGTTCTACCATTGATGGAGGATTATTTGCGAAAGAATAAGTACATTCAATTATTTAAAAAGGTATAAGATGAAACTAACATAATCACATTAATGCATTATAAAAGCTAAATATGATTATAAGAGGCATACTAAACTAGATCTGAGTCATGATAAGTCATATAACACAAGATTTTACACCCATAAACAAGTTATACAAAATGAAATGACATATATATTGATTTAAAAGAGTTTTGGTAGCCATATTATAGTAAAAAGGGTCATCTAAGACCATATATATTAAATGACAGAGATTCATCTCATGCAAACCTTCTGATATGAGATCATAACTATACTATTCCCATTTTATCCCTTATTACTGATCCCATACCCCATACATATGCTTATGACATCCCTGAAAACCCTCTAGCACTAAGTGTGCTAAATCGTAGCATTACTGCAACACTTCGTTACTCTATGTATTTATGCCTGAGTGTTCTATCTATCTCTTGTCTATCCTCTTCATCTATCTATCTCCCCATATATGTGTCTATAGCTTGATTGTCTCTTTATATAATATCAACACCCACCGTGATGCCTTCTCTAAGCGCAGATCGCGTGCCAAGTGTCGATGTGGTCCTCCATAGGTGAATGTTTATCCATTTGCAAACCCTCCACTCTCTGTAATGATGTCTTCTAGGAATATTCCCTATGGGGAATATCCTTTTCTTGACCTCCAAGGTTCTAGGTAGTCACCTTATCCACTCATCATGCCTAGTCAAGTCCTCACATTTTTCTCAAGTGCCATTAGAATGCCAAATATGGCTAAGTCCTTTAAACCCATGCTCTACCTCCCACGCATGCCTTGATTTCTCTTAAACCCTTCTTAAACCCCTTTGTCCATGCATGATTTACCATGAGCACTCTTCTTCTCATTGGTCCCGCATGCATGCACCTTTGTTACCTATCCAATATTTAGCATCCAACATCACCGCACACTACGTGTGTTCTTCATCCTCAAAAACATACTACTTCTCTAAATAATAAATAATAGTGGAACTAGGACAATCTAAATAAAGAATGAATGAATAAAATAATCTGCTCTGCTTATAGGAGGAGTGAAAATTCCTTACTTACGGTTTCCTCAATCTTTTCAAAGGAATCGACCTCACCCACCTACTAAAGTAGGTCACCTACTAGAGTGATCACTTCCTCAAAACTTAATCCATTGCTCTTAGCATTCAAAGTATCTAAAAAGTTTTCTAGTTGCTTGCTAAGATCATACAACACATCCATTCTATGAGTGACCTAGGGATATATCTCCTTAAGCCGATTCTTAATCAAACCCCACAAGGTTTTAATTGATTCCAAATTTTTCTCAACCTCGGCTAGTATCGTATCATGCTCCGCCCTATTGAATTTTTATTTTCTTGAAATTCCTTTAGATCCACCTCATGTGTAGCAACTAATATGCTCACTACCATGTCTCTGTCAACGTAATTTTCATATACAACCTCGGCCATTTGCACAGAGGTATTTACAATGGAAAGGAGCTTGAAATACCAAGTAACTGTCTCCCCAATATTCAATTTGTCTTCCTCCTTCTCGTGTGCCATTGTCTCTTCCTCCAAATCTAATGTGAGTGGATACATTTCCATGGTGAGGATGTAGGTCAAGTCTTACAAGCATTTTATGGTTGACTTATATTTTTTTCTTAGGCGGGGCTAGGTTCGGGTGCTTTAATATTATGGTGTCTGAAATAATCTATATCTTCTTATGGATCTCATGCACCTTTTCCTTTTCATCCATCAGTTTGTGTCTTAACCGCATATTGATCAATTCCTTCTATTTTATCTCCTTATCTCTTTCATTGATCTCTTCATTTTTCTTCTCAAGATCTTCCTCCAAGACCCTTATTTTTCATTTCTCCCAAAGAGCCTTGCCTAAACTTCTATCGATACTTTTTGATTGCATTGCAAACTTTCTCATCGGACAGTTGTTGGGAATTCACAAGAGGGTTTACTCCCTTTTCATCTAGTATCTTCATCAATGCATCTTGGTTGACCTCGAATTTGGGTTCATCAACATGGGACTCAAAATCCCAAGATAACATTTTCCTCGTGCACGGGTACAAACCCTCTTCATCGAAAGAAGACCATGGAAGTATTTGGTTTGAAGGAATGGTACTTTGGAAATGCAAGTGTAGTACCTTATTTGGATCATTGATGTAAGTCATTTCTGGTTCTTGGGTTCTACCCTATGCCCGTTCCCTCTGTGTGCACTTTGCCTTTGGGAAGCTTACCACTAAGATGGGGTCTTCACACATGCTTCCATACTCCTTTCCCACACTTTTTCTTTCCTCCGTCTCCTTTAGTACTTATTCAAAATTGCGTTCCACCTCTTGATCCACCAATTTATTTATAATACTTAATACCTCCCTCTCTACGTAATCCTCTATCTACTCCTTAGTTAGGCTTGGAGTCTTTTGATCCTTCATGTTTACTTCTTCACTTCTCCTTGCCATGAGCACATCCTTCATCCTCATCCTTCTCTTCATTTCCCTCTTCCTCTAACTCATGTAAATCATACACATGATGGTTCTGAGCCTCATGGAGCTCTTCATCATCCTCGTCACCCTTGTCGGCCTCCATGCTCTCTATTTCTTCAGAGTCCACCTTTTCTATTACTCTTTGCTTCTCCTAACTTGGTGATTCCAATATATGAGACTTATCTTTTTCTTCTTCCTAAGTGACTCCTTTCTTGCTGGAAATTCTTATTTCGTAGGGGACTTCTCTTGCTCTGGTGCCTCTTCCTCGGTGTCTTCTCCTTCTCATCTACTATGGAATTCTTTCTTCGTGCATAGGTGCTTTGTTTTTTTCCTGACTCCTGCACACCTAAAAACTACACTGTATGTGTACTTGGTTCTTTTTTCTCAGGGGCCTCCTCTCTCTCCCTTTTCCTTAGCACGTCATTCTTCTTCCTTGCGGTGGGGTATTTTTGGATAGAGACATCATTTTTTAGTGTAATTGCATTTATCATACTTAGGCCTTATACACAGGTATACCCTTGTTGTGGTCCTCCCAACAACATGAAATGTCACTAGATTCAACATATGTACGTCATGGGAGACATAATTATCCACATAGGTGCACTTATTTGGATATATCAATGTTTTACACAACTCATGTTAATCTTGGTTTACCATGCTTTGAGGTCAAACCTTAGTTTCTTTTCCTCTTTGAATCGATTGACCCTAGCTTGAAAGTATTATGTTGTAAAGGAGAATGAAAATTTTCACCAGGGACCCTTGGCGCCATTTGCTAGAGTAAACCTACCAATACAAAAAAAAATTTACATCACGAATTCAGCCTCACCTTGCACTAAATCAGGTAACTTCTCAAGTATTCTCCATTCAACGCCGAATGCATCATGCTTCCATTTATACCATTTCTATAGGCACGCCTTGTGGGCAGGCCGTCATGGTGTCACAAGTGTATTGCTCAAATATTTTTGTAGGAGAAGGGTTCTCATCTGGGTATTCCCAAAAATAATTATCTGGCCCATCGGGCACTCTAATCTCCAAAAATACAATGGTAAGGAGGAAATTACCAAACATGATTATTTCTCCATCGTGTGTCACGTTGATGATTTCTTCTACTATAAAATCGATAGGTTATAGATGGTCCCTTCCAAGATCTTATGGAAAATATTCAACCAATCCTTTTTATATGTTTCCATCTATCCTTCCCATTCATCTTTGTGACCAAACACGTGACCATCCTCATTACAGGTTGAAAATTACAAAAATGTCAAAGTAGCGTGACCCCTTCTTGTAGTCATAAGCTTCAACGGTCTTCTTAATGGCCTCCTTATCATCCAAGTCATCATTGAATGATTATCCTTTACAAATAAGACTGGTAAACTTAGAAATCAGTTGGGGAGTTATTCGCATCCTTAATCCCGTGAAGTAGAAGTGGTCTTCATGTACACTCAACATTAACCAATGGTATAGTGCAGATCACTCGGGTTTGCTGAAATAGGGAAACTCATAGAGATGTAATAACATGTCTGTTTCCCATTTTCACCTTTACCTCATCATCGTAGATAGGTATTCCATCTGGTGTCCTCTTTTACGTAGGGTAGTTCCAATTCCATCTCATTCTCTATGGTGCTCCTTCGATGGTTGTAGTCAATCACGAGACATATTTATAACATGAGACACCCATTCTTTTCCAAGTAATATGTCATCTGGATATTCCATCTCTGTGTACCATTCTTCATTGAAATAGGTGGAAACAACTTGTTTCCCTTTTCCCTTTCCCTTCTTTGGTGAATCGTTTGGTGCTTTCCTTGATGCCATTTCTCCGTCGGGGAGAAAGAAAAGTACTTCCTTTCATCCCGATCCTGGATCTTTAACTTTTTGGCCTTACTCCTTTGTGAAAATCCCTTCAATCTTGTGCCTTTAATTACGAAACCCTAACCTGGAAAACCCTTTTTCCATAAGACATCGCCTAATCACTCATGAGATTCTTCCATACAACCTTCTCCACTTATGCCCATGTACTCATTTTCAAATTTGGTTTTTGATCAAACTAATTATACCCACAAATTTTCACAACCCTTTTTTGCACAAATTTTCTTCAAGGATACCCTAGTTCACGAGAGCTCTTTGGTAAAACAAATACAAGGTAAATAGCAATGCACCCCAACCTTCTACTTATAGCTTTTGATTTTTTCCTCGTAATAGATGGCATGCTACCTACAAACATAATTTTGTAATAAAAGTAACTTTTTCCTATTGCCAACCTTCAACACTTTTACCCCGTGCCTAATCTTGTGTGAAAACTTCTACAACCTTTTGAATTCAAAACCCTTACTTGATGAAGATCCTTACGCATGCACTTTCAGCACCGAAGGCACTTCTTTTGTCCTTATCTTGATTTTTGACATCACCTACCTCATGTTGTGCTTGCAGTTCTCACCCTTGCTAATGATTTTTGTAAAGCCTTCTTGACACCAAACTCCTCATTTTAACCTTTTCTATGCACACTCTTCCAAACTAAGTACTTTTGATCTTTCAACCTAAGCCATCAAAACACGGCTTCTAATACTAGCTTCTAGTACTTGTCGCATCACTTTACCCCACAAAAAAATGGATGTGTGGTTCTCTACACATAAAAACTTTTGAGAATAAAAGTGGCTACACTGAGGCATAAACACACACAACATAAAGCAACGAGAAAGGGAAACAAAAAGAAGGGAAATACATTAATGGAAATCATAGGCTAATTGGAAATAATGCCTTATTTATAAACACAAGGAAGACTTATTTATAGTAGGGCTTCAGCCTACTCCCATTTAAATGGCCCAGTAACCGTGTTCCATTTAGTGATTGTAATCTGAAAACACCTAAATCAATTATATAGGATACAATGTATGGGCCCATCCAATGGAATTTTAATTTCCCAAGATGGTGCATAAACTTGGAATCATACAATAGAACCATCTACCCAACCTCAAACTATTTGTTCTTGATGTGTCTATCATGCCACACCTTCTACTTGTCCTTTTCTATTTTCTAACTCCAATGAGAAATATCCCGCCTCTCATCTAACTGCATTAACTTATCAATACTATCCTCAAGCACTTTTTCATCATCTAATCCTCCTGTGTGTACTATACATAATGATGGTAACATGAATTCAATAGGTAACACCGCTTCTATGCCAAACACCAATTGAAAAGGTTTGGCCTTGTTTAGTCTTTTATAAGTAGTCTGGTATGACCATAACAAACAAAAACTTTATCATCCCAATCCTTTCTTCCCACATAACAAATCTTGGTTAACGTGTGATTTAGAATTTTGTTAAACACCTTGAGCCATCCTATTAGCTTGTGCGTGATAGGGGGTAGTCTTGTGGTGGGTTACCATGAATTATACCAACAAAATTCTAACTATCTCATTTAAGAAATGAGTGCCCCTATAACTTGTTAAACTCAGCGAGACATCCATATCTACAAATTTTGTTTTCCCATAAGAAACTAGCTATTATTACCACTTGTAAATCCCTTTTAGGTGCAATTTCTTCCCACCTTGTAATATAATTTGTGCATGTAATGATATAACGTGAACCTATCCTTCACGTGGCTAGGGAAATAGGGGCTACGAAGTCAATTTCTCACTTCTCTAATGGTTCTGCATAGAAAATTGGTCTTAATGGAATTTCATCTCTTTTCTCTATTTTACCAAGGCACTGGTAGTGGTCATAGGCCTTACAATACTCAATATAATAGTTTTAAACTATTTCCCACAAAAACCTACTAGAAATATCTTACGCGTGGTTTCATTCCCTACATAGTGTCCTCCTACAATTCCACCATGTTCTTCCTCCATGATTTGAACACATTCATGCTCTAATATGCAACAACGTAAAACCTCATCATGGCCTAGCTTGTATAAGTCTCCACTAATGAACATTTAGGGTGTGGCACGTATGGCTAAGCTACGCTTAATTTCCAAAGTCTTCATTACCTTTAGTGCCACACCCATCTTGAGAAATACAACAATATCTTCCAAGTCAAAGGGTGCATGCCACAATCTAAATAGTTGTGCATCTGGTAGTGTATCCTCAATGCTATGTGTGTCCTCCCCTAAGTCAATCCTTGATAAATGGTCAGGTTCTAAATAACTCTTACTTGGTTTCACAACCGTAAACTCAAACTCTTGAAACAACAGGACCCACCGGCATATGTGCCCTTGTAAAATGGGCTTGTTTACTAAGTTCTTCAATGTCATGTGGTCCATGTAGAATGTAAAGGGTGTTTCCAAAATATATTGCCTAATTTTTTGCAGTGTGTACATCATTGAAAACTTCACACTCATTATTAGCATAGTTCTATTCTATTGGGGTTAGATTTCTACTAGAAAAACACAAGGGGTTCTCATTAACTCCCTCTCCAATTTGTGCTAAGATTTCCCCAATTGCCATACCTAAAGAATCAACATGCACATGGAATGGATTATCCCAAGAAGGAAAGAAATATATGGGTGCAATGATAATATTATTCTTTAGCGTATCAAATGACATTTTCTACGCCTCTCCCTAGTGAAATGAACTTTTCTATTTTATAAAATTTTCCAATGGCATGACGATCTTGGCATACCCCGTAATAAATTTCTCGGTAATATCCTATATGCCCAAGGAATCATGCATTGTGCTTTTGCTAGTAAGTTACCTAATCCCACAATAATGGCAACTTTTGAAGGATCCACCAATAAGCCTTACCTATATAAGATATGCCCCAAAAGGGTTCCAAATGGAGTAACGAAAACACATTTCTTAATGTTGAGGATTATCCTCAATTGTCGACATCTTTCAAACATCAGCCTTAGATTTTCACAATGATCCCTCACTAGTCCATATATCATCGATCATCAAGCTATACTTGAAGAAACTTATGGATGAAGTTTCTAAATGTCGACACCATAATGCATGAAAATACAAAAAGTGTGTTCTTCAGTCAAAAGGCATGACTGTGTAGTAAAAGCTTCCCCATTTAGTGGAAAAAGTTGTCTTTTAAGGTCCTTATTTGCAATTCTAACCCGATGATATCCGAGATAATCCATCTATAAAAAAATAGATCTCATGCCCATACTCCTTCTAGGATCTCTTTAGTGAAGGGGGTTAGAAAAGGCTCAATAACACATATCGCAATCAAATCCTGTAATAAACACAAATCATTATCCTCCTATTCTTCTTAATGTTGATGACCATCAAACTTATCAATTTTGATTTCTCAATGGCCTCAATGATTCCTTATGCAAGCATTTTTCAATCTCCTCCTTGACTTTGATGGAAAGATTCATATTCATTCGATAAGGTCTCTTCCAAATAGGGCTTGCACCTTCCTTTTAATTTATTTTCATTTCTCCTAAGGATTGGTGAAATCCTTTAAGCTCATGATACCCATGTGGAAACAAATCCGAGAATACCTCGATCAATTGTGCAAATTTCTGGATTTGTTTCACATGGGTATCATGAGCTTTAAGCTCATGATACCTCCTTTTCTTTCCAAAGAATCTCCAATAGCAGCCTCTTTAGGTTCTTCCTTCAAACCAATGTTAACCTTCTTGGTTTTCAAGGGTTCATGGTAGGCACGTGCTTTCTCATCTACATTAGCCATAACTTCATGTGTACCCATAGTATGGCTAACATAAAAAAATCACTTCTTCGCCATCGATCACAAAGACCAATTTCCTTTCTCCTTTTCCATGCATGCGCACTCAAGTTGTATCTCCTCCGATTTTCCTCATCAAAGCATGCTTCTAAGCTAGGTTCACCCAATAATTCCAGTATTCTATACTACTTTATGACACTATCTCCCATAGTTAGGCAATTAACAACTCTGGAATGCCTCATCCATCGATGGATTAGTACTTTGATATTCAAAATCTTGAAGGAGGTCATCTATCAAATCTTGCCAGTTTCTGTCCTAATGATGCATCTTTGAGTGAATGTACCACATGTGCATGTATCCTTGTAAGGTGGAGTACAACTTATGCACCCATAAAGAATGTGGCAAGGATTACGCACACTTCCATCTAGGCCTTCTCACATGCTTGGTCGTGAAACGAGGCGGGTTCCTTCCCATTATAATTTAATATGATAATAGGTGCATTACTCTAGAAAAACCTAAATGAGAACACGATTATCACTTCACGCCACTCTATAAGGTTATTACGATGGGTCACCCACCAATGTCTTTGCAGAGTCTTGAGAAAGGTATAGCTAAGCATCCTTCTCCTTTTGATCTCTCATCTCCATTGGGTCTCCCTTTCTTGCGGGAAAACATCGGGGTTGGCTACCCCAAAATAACTTAGAAACTTATTTCTTCCTAGGCACTTGACTAGCGTGCCTTTGTTTCTCTCTTCAAAGAGCCTCTTAATTACCTTCAATAACTCATACGTCTTGTGCACCCAATTGTCACATGCAACACTAGTGGTATCACTTATAGATTAAGTGTCTTCCAACTAAATAACACCCTCCTTTTTCAGTTGCACAACTTCGGGGTCCCGATAGTGTCCACATAAATTATATCTATGTATTCTTTTCCTAAACGCTTAATATAGGGTGCTGAACTCCCATGCATCAAAGGAATGATAACACGTTCCTCTTTGTTCTCAAAACTTATATACCCCTTATTGAAACGTAAGTCAACATTATTCTTATAGTACCAGGGGCACTAAAGTAACATTGGAAATTTATCCACCTCAGCAAACACTAAGACTTCAAATTCTCGAGTGAATTTCACTCCTTAGATAGTGATAGCAACATCTTTTAAAACATTAATGGGCATTTCCTTTGTCTTATTATCCATATACAACACATATGAAGATGGCTGTAATGGGGGCCTTCCCATTTGATTCAATGCATCTAGGGTGAGAACATTAACTTCCATGCCCATGTGAATAAGACTATTTTTAGGAGGCATCCATCAACAACTACATTCAAGACAATCTCCTTATCATATTCAAGGCTATGGGGAGGAAGATTAACATGCAAATCCTACCTCTCGCACTCTACTCAGCCCTTGGTATCTTATCCCTTAACCATTATCCTAACATAGGAATGATATTTTGTTGGTGTAACATCTTACACACCTCCCTAATATCATCTATATCATTGAGGGATCTCAACGCTTTTCTTCTACTGAACTTCTGGGATTGCTCCTTTAGACATTGAATTTCCCCTTGAAGACTCCTGATTACATCCATGGTCTCTTGATAGACTTCCTTCTGATGGGTAGGGTCTGGATACTTCCCATACATCACCTCTTCTCTTGTAATCAGTGGTCTCTACTTTTGTGTCTCCTGGTGTGCACACCCTCACTTGCATCGTCACCAAGTATAGGTTATAATTCGACTCATGTGCCACCCTTGGCATCCCGCACAAGTTTTATTTCTTAATGCTTACCATCTTAACACCCTTCTATTTTCATTTTTGTTAGCTTGGGTGTTCAAATAGCATTGGGCACTCCTCATACTTGTGATTCTTCCCACACCATGAGCATTATAGTAGGTCAATACATTCACACTTGTAATGCTTTGTGGACCCACAATTATAACAAGTTCCGTGAGGGAATTCACCTCTTCCACCTCCATGATTACCACGGCCTTTAAATCCTCCAAAAATCTTCTTCCACAAGCTCCTCCATCCATGCATCTTTCATAGTGAAGACCATCATCCTTAGAATTGTTTACAACACTGGTCTGGCACACACTAATATCAATGACATCATGTATCTAGTCAATTAATCTACAATCCTTGGTGTCATGAGTAGTAGAGGTGCAAATCTTGCAATAGCAAGACATATTCTTACAAATCATGCACTTGTAGTGAGGACACCTACTTGCATCATAATCTCCATGGAAAATCTCATAGTCTACCATCATGGTGCATACCAATCTCCGAGGAAAATTTTCCTTTGTATGCCCCTCTACCTCACAATCCATGCACCATAGGCAACTGCAATTCTCTTGGGATAAGTTCACGGATAAATTCTTTAGATACTTTTCCATTGTAGTGATCTGAGCTTCAAGAAAAGGACTAACTCTGGTATCCATGCTTCCTATGGCCTTGGCACGCAAGGTAGCCTCCAAGGCCTCGCATGAATCTTTGAAAGTATTATGCAAAATTTCTCTTCTAAAATGTGTTATTAGTCCTCCAATGAACCATTGAGCATGTTGAGAAGGAGGAATATCATAACAAAATTTTGATAAGAGAGTCTTAAAACACACGTCATACTCCCACACACTCTCTGCCATACCTTGTTAAATCTCCTTCAACATGCAAGTGTTGTTTTCTCAAACTTAGGAATAAGGAATTCAACTAAGAAGGTATTACACAGAGGGGTATAATCTACTATTATATGGTGGGGGTCATACTTCCAGTACCAACTATGCATACGCCCTTGTAACGTTGTTGTAAATTGACTTGCCTTCTATTATGGGGTTGTGATCCCCTTCATGTGTCATAACAGCTCACATTTGCGTACATGATCTGTAGCATCCTCAACACCTTTGTAATTTACTAGATGTAAAGGAATTTCAAAAATTACTTACTAAGGTGGTTGTGACCCTTGTCTTTCTAATCCGAACCTGGATTCCCTCTCTGTTTCCTCCACCACTAGTGCTAGTACCTCTTGTCCCACTAGATCCTATATATCTATTAGTTCTACTAGGTCTGCTAGTTCCTATTCCATCTAACCCACTAGATCCACCTCCCATAGCTGGTAAAGGTCATGAGGTGGTCATGCGTTGTGTCCCCATTATCATGCAAAAATATTTTCCAATAGTCTGTGATATTACACCACTACTAAATGTGTGTCCCACACTACTTCCAGATGTGATACCCAAAGCTTTTGTACCGGTAATTTGCCCAAATTTTGCTCCAAAAATATACCTCCAAACACAAGAAATGATTGTGTAGCCATAAATGTGCCAAATGAAAAGTTATACCTCTTAGGTGCTTTGATTGGTTACTTCCACCAATACCAACTAGGTTAGTAATATTTATGTCTAGATTTGGAAAAATAAATGCCAAGGGTTGGTCACTGGTGGATTCGGATGCATGTTGATGGCTGTCATTTCTCCAAGTGATGGGCTCTCATTAGAAGTTAAAGGGGTCTCTCTCCTGCGCTTTCCAAGATGGGGTAGCATAGACTACTCAGGCTCCACATCCTCCACATGAACCTCGATTCCTTCCTGCAAATTTTTCCTCCATAAATCCATCACTCCTACAACTTCACGTTTTCTATCTAAATCCCTTTCACGAGCTTCATTATACTTGAGTCATCTCTCTTCCCTCTCTTTTTCAGCCACAAGGTCCGACATCCTCCTCTACTCTAGCTTCCTCTCCTAGTTCTTAGAAGAAGCTTAGCCGACCATAGGAAATGCTTCCAAACTCATACTAATGATCAAGATCTTTATAGCTAAAGGGATAACACACAAGAACGATCCTCTTGACTCCCTTAAGAACTCAAAATTAGCAATATCTGAAAATAATACATAGAGATTGTGTACTCCAAGGTGTAACTCATCAACACTCTACTCCACCAATGATTAACAACACATATACAAGTCAGATCAACATCATTTAGCCTTTGATACTTTTCTTGGGTCCATACACATGGTCTAAAGTACCAACTTTATTTAGATGCATACGTCGAGAGCCATTCATACAACTCTACTGGAAAATAATAAAAGGTCTCATATAACTCATGATATAGATGCTCTTCTACCCGTTTATATGTGTCAAACTCATGTAGAATAATAAATTTATGAGAAACTCATTCTCTATGATTTTAAACCATGCTTCGACACAATCCAAGGTCAAATACTCTATCATCACGCACCATTATCACAACACCTTCGAAAAGAGGCCCCGACAATAAAACCAATATGTAGTCATTTATTTACCCTTAATACTTCTTTCTAACCCCAAGTGCACTAATCTATCACCCAATGTGTGCAGGGTGCTCACACGAGGCATGCGTGGGCACCGATCCCTCTTTTATGTGAGCTTTGTGATAAGGTTCCACCATTAATGGAGGATTATTTGCAAAAGAAAAAGTACATTCACTTATTTAAAAGGTAGAAGATACAACTAAAAGATCTACACATTAATGCATTACGAAGCTAAATATCATTACAAGAAATATAATAAAGTAGATATAAGACATTATAAGTCATATAACACAAGGGTTTACACCCGTAAACAAGTTATATAGAATGAACCCACATATATATTGATTTAAAAGAGTTCTCGTAGCCACATTACGGTAAAAAAGGTCATCTCAAATGATATATATTAAATGAAAAAGACTTGTTTCCTGCAAACCTTCTTGATACAAGATCCTAACTATAATTTTCCCATTTTATCCCTTGTTATGGATCCCAGTACCCATACATATGCTTATGGCATACCTTACAACCCTCTAGCACTAAGTGCTCTAAACCCTAGAATTACTACAACACTTCATTATTCTATGTATTTCTTCCCGAGCTTCATGTTTATCTCTTATCTCTCCTCTTTATCTGCCTACCTCCCCATATATGTGTCTCTGGCCCAAGAATTTCTTTATATAAGATCAACACCCACCGCCATGCCTTCTTTAAGTGTAGATCGCGTGCCAAGTGTCGATGTGGTCCTCCATAGGTTAATGCTTATCCCTTTGCAAACCATCCACTCTCTATAATGATGTCTTATGGGAATATTCACTGTAGGGAATATCCTTTTCTTGACCTCCAAGGTTCTAGGCTGGCACCTTATCCACTCATAATGCCTAGTTGGGTCCTCGAGATTTTCCTCAAGTGCCTCTAGAATTCCAAATATGGCTAAATCCTTTAAACACGTGCTCTGCCTCTCACACGCGCACTCTAGTTTCACTTAAACCCTTCTTCGACCCCTTTTTCTTACGCACTTTCCCTTGAGTGCCCTTCTTCTCACCGGTCCCGTGCGCACGTGCCTTTTGGTACTTAGCCAATATTTAGGGTCCAACAACTTCCATTTTGTATGATTACAAAACACAACATAATGTACATATGTTTTCTTGGAATAAATCACCCTCTTTAAGTAAACAACTTACTAGTTTCTATATATATATATATATATCAAAAATATCTATATAAATCTACATGTCTATTGATATAAAATATGTATTATTAGATGGAAATTTAATTCCCGAGCTTTAGTATCTAAAATTCTTGTATAGATATCTTATAACAAATATATATATATATATATATATATATATATATATATATATATATATATATATATATATATATATATATATATATATCCCATATCCCCTACACTACATTACATATATATATTATGTATATATGTATATATGTCCCCTATCCTACCACACTTTACCTTAACCACTAACGCAGGCCTTTGCAGCCATGCCATAACCCATTTGTTCGATGGCAATAACAACTTCCTTGATAAAAATACATACCCGCATACCATACAAATACATACGGTCTTGGGTCCATTCTAACCATGAATGCGGGCCTTTGGCCTATTGGTAACTCAGTCACCCTTTCTTTGGGATCTCCTCGATGCGGAATAACAACTTCCTTGATAAAAATACATACATACATACATACATACATACATACATACATACATACATATATATATATATATATATACATAAATATATACTTATAGACATATATATATATACATATATATATATATATATATATATATATATATAATTCTTCTAAATACTTATAGACACATTAATATGGGCATTTAAACAAAGAAAACAAATTAAATAATGATAAATTTGATCATGCGAGATCCATTTGGATCAATTAGGGAAAATAGAAATTATGCATTTGAAACCCATGTGAACAAATAAAAAAAAATATTCAAGATATATGTGCCCAAAATGGAGTAATATCTACAAACAATTAATAAATGGAATAGTAACTCTCCTTCAATCTCTTTCCTTTGCTCCTCGATTTTTTTTTTTCTTCCGTATGAAAGTCAAACAAAGCACACAAATGAAAATGAGAAGGAAAAATGAAATAAAAGAGTTTAGGTTTAAATTTTATCCTCATAAGTTTGATTTTATGGTTAGGCCATCCTACGATGGAGACATATTTAATCTAAGGGCCGTACTTTATTATGAGAAAAAGACTTAAATCTTTTGGTCACACTTTTAATTAGATAAATTATTTTAGTGTGTTGTTTAGGGAAATAACTTTAGTAATGGGTATACTTTAATTGTGAGGGTAATATTTATTTTTTGTTAACCTTTTTCATTATTATGGTTGTAACATTTAATTAAATCACTTTTATAATCTGATTAATAAAATGAAACAACATGGGTCCATTCAGTAGGTTAAATGAGACCCATGGCCGTTTTTATATTTTTACCACATGTAAAATTATTTAACATTTTCAAAACAATGATTTAACTTGGACAAAATCCCTTTTAATCCTATTTAACATTCTAAACATGATAGTTGTAATCACTAAAGGGTATTTTAATCAGTATCGTTGCCATGATATGATTATCATTGATAGCTACAAATATGTTAACTGTAAAATCATCATAACCTGTGAAAGTGGCATTACACCAACTCCCCGCCCATAGCCAAGAGTTGTGATGTGGTCACCATGACATGATAGTTTTAATTCCCTCATATCTGCTTTCACGAATGTGATTTGGTGCCACTTCATTGTTCTTTCAAATGGGTAAATGGATTCACCTTTGAAAGTTAATATACTTTTTTTTAAAATACTCTATTATTATTTGTCCTTATTTACTAGATTATGAAATTGAAATTGTCCTTTTATTTGATTTTGGAAGCCATGCCTAGTGAGAGTGACACAACTAAAAAATATAGCTAATATTGGAATCCAATATTACAAGTTTTGGATTCTAAAACATTAAATATTAGAATTTAATATACTCCAAAATCACATATATTAGAATAAAAAATCACATATGTTGGAATCCGAAAATTAAAATATTAGAACTAGTTATACCTCCTTTTTGAGTCCTGATATATTAGATTATGGATATATCGGACTCCGATAAATTAATGAATTTGAGAAAAATCATTTAATGATTTTAGGGAATCCAACATTGATCGAAAAACAATAAACAAAACATCTTTAAGTTTTATTCTGGTTTGTGACCTCTTGGGATTATTTATGCTTTCAAATAAGATTCTTATCAGTTTTAAAATCTCTTTAAGATTAAACTATGTATATCCGAATAATTAAATGCCTTGTGGCCTAGCGCCACTAGGCTAATGACATTAAGAGATGTGAGGCACTTCTAGGTTTGTTTAGAATGATTTGATTGAACTTCAACATAACTATAAAATTACTAAAGATATTACGAGAATATAGGCTGAGGGTGACAATTCATAATAAGAGAATGAGATTAATAGTAAAACCATTCCATATATATTTCATATTGAAATATGGATACAAAATTAACCGTAAAATAATTCCATATATATTGTCGTATTTAAATATGGATATTAAATTAATTAAAATTAACAAGAAAAAAACCAAACCGTAGATATATTTTAATATTTAAATATGGATATGAAATAAATTAAAATTCCTTTACTAAAGGTAGAATTATAGTAAAACATTTTAAGATTTTTTTGAATTTTATTGTAACACTATTCCCGAAGATGGGCTCCCAAATTAACAAAATAAATCATAAAAATATCCTTATTATTGGGATTTTTATCTAATAACATCCCAAACATCTTTCCATGTCCTTCAATGGTTGTAACCAAGGCCACAACTCATCTAACAAGTAGTTGGTTTTGAAGTAGAATCTCCGTTAAATTTTTTAGCAATTATGTAGTTCTCAACATCATTGATCTTGTTTTTCTCTAAAGATTCATCTATAATAAATGTATTGTTAAAATGGTACGATGCATTAAACCGCCTTTAAACAAAGCTAATATTCTTGAGATATAATTTGGGATTCCTAGAAACTTGATAATAGGTGCATTTAGAATCGACACAATCTTCCCAGTGTAAATATTAAATCAAAGCTACCAACCTCTAAGCCAATGTTTCAAAGGAATTACGACATCATGTTATTAAAATTTGACTTTCTCATCGATGTCCATAACACTATTTTGAAATGGTATTTGCAATGTTGCAAGAACTCTTTCACATTTGGTATGTGAAAATAAATTTTTATTTTGAGGTCGATCTTTGCCTAGATTTTTAACTTAATTTCGATGAATTAGCCTTGTGGATGGTGAGTTCCAAAACATTATTTATATTCAATATTATTAGTTTTATGGTACATTCGTTCTTATTTGTAAATTAAGAAAAAAATCAAATGGTTGTGTGTGGTGAATTAAGTCAAAAAAAAAATTGCGTTGCTCATATCTTATTCTACGATGAATATTGTTTTGAAAGAAAATTTTGAATCAAATGTAATGTTTTAGGGTGACGAATCTTTACAAACTATATTGTAGTTATTTCATTTCATATCAATATGGTATACAATTGTTATTGGAAGAAAAAAATTGTAATCAAGCATATTCTTGTGTTATCCTGCATGTTTCAACCATAATTAAGTGTAAATTAATGAATCACTCATATATTACATAAATTTTGGAACCCTATTACGAGGTATTTTTCGTTAATACTAGAAATTCAAAACAATAAACCTTCAACTCCAACAACTAATAATTCCAATGCTTCCCAATTGGATCTATTAAAACAACTTAGAATTAATTTAGGAATCCATAATTGATTAATAAAAATGACTTATTTTTTTTTATAATAATATTTTCTAATAATTCACACGTATAACTTATACATTCATAATCTCAACTTAAAATCAAGACAATATAAATACTCCCTATTGGGTTGATGAATTACAACCTAAGTACTGAAGGTGCATAAGGATTGGGTGCGAGGGTATAGGGCACAAGGTGCACTGACAATATAGAAGAAGAAGGACACGCACAAGAAAATATGACTTTAGGACTTAACCATTTTTGTTTACCATGGGCTAAAGATAGATTGAGTGCAGAGCACATCTTGCTGGAAGACTTGAAAACACACATCAATATGAAGACTTGAGGATGAAGCAAGGCTATTTTGGGCAAGTGGAAGATCAAGCAACATGCATAGTTTTGAGCTATTAATATGATTATATCTGCAGTTGATATTATTAGATAGTCTATTATTAGTAAGATTGCATGATTTTTGTATTAATCATGTAAAGTGCATGGCTATTCTTAACATGTAGCCTATTTGTGAGAGTGTGTGAGTAGTGAAGGGAAAGTCCCCACTACATATAAATATTTATTGATTTTCATAGTTTAGGGATTCATGTTTTTCTAGAGTTATGCCATCGGTTAATGAGCATGCATAAATTATGGTGACATTACTATATATGTATGCATTTTTGTTTTACAATAATTAATACAATGGATCTTTGTGGTTGGATATTGTTTGCTTTGACATATCTATGACTAGTTCTTATATGGTAAACCTAATCTTGATTCTTATATAAGTTATTCTTATATATGGTTATGATCTAGATTTGTTTATGGTTTATTATTGCATTTTTATTATAGACTTGGAATATATCTATGTATGTTATTATCATGCTAACTCCTTCACAAACCTTAGCGATTAAGATCTTGATCGTGACCCTAGATTCAAAACAACATCCTATGGCTAGGTAAACCCTATCATGCATGGAGGTAGAAGTAGGTGTGGTGAAATATGTCAGACCTTGTGGTAGAAAGGTATAGAGAAGAAAGGAAACTTAATTTTAGTGAGGCACGTGAGAGGGATTTGGAGAAGAAGCTTGAGTTACTGTAACAAATGCCATTATGGAGAGAGATTGATTGTGAAGGATTTGGAACTCATGTAGAGGATGTGGAGCCAGAGCATCTGGAATTCCCCCATTTGGGTAAGCATGGCAGAGAACCCTCTTCGACCACAGATGAGAGCATGCTCATGGAAACTATGAGGATTGAAGGTGCTTATTTGATCCCTCCCGATGACGTATCCTTGCACTTGGTTTCCCAATTTGTATGACAAAGAATTGATAAGTAAGATAGTGTGAGTGGTAGAGTGACTATAGATAGATTTAATTCTCCATTAATTTTAGGAGTTAATCAGATAACAAATTCATCTATGGTGGTGCAATAGTCAATTGTTTTTGTAGGTCTGGTTGAGGTATATTTTCTAGTGCGTCATTAGCATAGTAACGCGGTATTACATCTTGAAGTATTAAAATTTTGTAGACCATGGGATTTTACTTTAGCAAAACCGCTAGGACATAAGACAATACATCCTCGTGTCCATTTCCCACTACAAAAGGGGGATCATGAGGATCGTGTGGTTCGGTATCTAAAGGATCTAGTGGTTCGGAGGACGAGGGAAAATATGAGGTAACATAGGTTTTGGATCTAGTGGGCATGGTCCACACCAACCCCAAAAGTCTATTTCGAGATCTTCGTTCACCTACTAGAGTATAGAGGAATTGAAGATGTAGTTGAGCTCTTGCATATGTGTGAGATACAATGGCACACTAAGGGGATTATAGCTCCAGAGTATAAGGAAAGTCAGTTTGCTACTACTTTGCAAGGGCATATGTATAGTTGGTATAATAAATATGATCCCAACTAGATGTGTGTGACTATACCATGTTGTTTTATGCTTTCTTAGCAGAGTTTCATATACCCAATTTTGAGCATAAAATCATCAAAGACACCGTAGGACATCAAATAGGGCATGGCTAAAAGTGTTAGAGAGTATGATTCTTATTTTAAAACCTTGTTGTCAAAGTTATCCTAAGATATTCACCCGATTCAACATGCTCAATGGTTCATCACAGATTGACCACCCCTTTAAGAAGGGTTCTCTCACACAAGACTTACATACATCTACGTGAGGTACTTGAGGAAAATTTACAGCCGAGGAGGAAGTTAGGAGCATAGAAATTGGATTTTGCCCATTTGTTGGAGGCTTAGATTATAGCTATGGAAAAATAATTGGAAAAATTGTCAGCTAATTTATCCCATGAGACGTGTAGTTGTATTTGGTGCACAGATTATGAAGTATAAGGACATACTAACGATAGTTTCCCTCATAAATCGGTGCGCACCATGTTGCGGACTATAAAATCTATCACCTAGATCATGATTCAAGTAGGTGTCCACTATTGCAACACGTCATAAGGAAGAACGTGTCCTATTACTGTAATATTTTTGGTATACCACTCATGATACATATATTTTCAAGGTGATTGATCAAATTCATGATGCCATTGATACCGTGTATATCGGATCAAGTTTCAAACAATTCAAAGGAACAGGGGTGATCATCATTATCATAATCACAATGAAGGGTAATCGATGGTGGTGGAAGAGGTAGAGGTCAAGGCTACTGGGGAGGATTCGAGGCCGAGGTCACGGAGTGGAAGAAGTGAATTCCCATGTGGAACATGTTATACCTATGGATCCTTGATCATTATAAACATGAATGCCCTCATAATATTATTTTCTCCTTTTGGGAAAGAACCATAATTATGAAGAATGTTCATATTTTTATGAACACCCAAGCAAGAAGCACAAGTAGGATAAGGGCACAGGAATGGTTAGAGTACAATGTGCTATGGAAGATTAGTGGATGCCAAAGGTAGTGCCTGATCTGAGATGTTTCCTGTGTGTGTCACTACACATGTTGAGGATGTGCTCTAGGTAAGTTCCAAAGTAAAAACCTATTATTACAAAATAGGAGGTATTGCATGCAAATTATCTAGATCTTTCCCATCAAAAGGAAGTCTATTAAGAGACTATGGAGGTCATTCAAAATTTATAGGGTGAGATACAATGCTTGAAGGAGTAGTCACATAAGTCGAACATGAAAAATCAGTTGAGATTCCTCATAAAGATGTTGATGACTTGAAGGAGGTTTGTAAGATGTTGCGCCAAGAAAACATCATTTATTTATTAGGGAATGGTTAAGGGAAATATATTACACGCTAGAGTTGAGTGCTAGAGAAAATTTTTACATGCTAACTTACCTCCTCAAAGGCTTGATTATGACAAAGAGATCACTCTTAATGCATTTATTGATGCATGGCTGTTGAGTAACATTTTGATTAATATAAATGTAAAAGTGAATGTACTCATTCTTGACGTGTGGAATCAGATGGGGAGGCCACCATTATAGCCATATTCAAATGTGTTATTTATGTAAAACATGATTAAATCCATGCCCATTGGAGTCTTGAAGGATGCTACTATTACTATACAAGGGGCCAAGTTTATTGGGGACTTTGAGGTCTTGGTACTTATAGAGGAAGACATTTTTCTAGAATTTCTTGGGCACCCTTGGTGTTATGTGAATAATGTTGATTTGCACTTTAATAAAGGATATATCAGTTTTGAGAACAAGTAAGAGCGCATGATCATTCTTTTGATGGATGGAAAAGATGCACCTTATGTAGAACCTTTGAGCAAAGAGGATTTGAAATTTTTTTGTGTGCACCATTAGAGATCCTGAAGTACTTGTTCCATCAAAGGAAGGAGTTATTTAATGGGATGATACACAGTCTATGAGTGATATGACCAACGTTGCTTATGATAATTGGGAACATGGGACTTATGAATTGATTGTGTATGAGATGTAAAGTGAAATTAAATGTCTAAGTAGGTCATGTTGTGTTATGTGATGAGGTAGTAACCAAGTACCAAGGTACATGGATGAAGGAAAACATGAAGTATTTATGCACGCTATGGAGTCCTAGTTGACAAAACAAGTGGAAATAAGGAATATTTTGTTGTATACCTTGTGTGGGACAACAACACGCTGGTGGATGGTATACAGAGATGGTATTTTAGAGTGGCAAGAAGTGAGAATCACCTTCTCTACTAGATTTCTTTGGAGAAATGCACTTACCAAGACATGTGAATTCCATGGGAAGGATTCTTCTTTGCATCATGTTCATAAGTGTGAGAGACTCTAGAATGAGGTGCATGAGGCCTTACCACCTTCAATGTAGGTGCACAAGTTCTAGTTCACCTTGCAAGGCTACGCATGTATATGTTATGTCGAAGGAGAGTTGAATAGAGAAATAGGGAATTGGCAAGAACTGGTTGTAGGTATGATTCAGACCTTTGACTATTTTTATACTAAACCTCAAGTGAGTGAGGAATTATAGGTTATGAAGCGCTTGAGTATGGGAGATATTACAAATTTTGAGGAGCTTATTCAAGATTTATTAAGTGAGTCATCTCTAGAGGCACGTTTGAGGAAGAAGAGATAGATAAAGAGTAGTTTGGGTGCGCCTTCCTAGAAAAATAAAAAGGTAAAATGGTCTACATGATTGATGATGAAAAGTGGAAAATCAAGATGTTTATCATACTTGGGTACGAGCGAGGTCTTAGATAGTGTAAATGAGAATGTTCACGTGTACCATGAGCACATGAAAATGAATAAGGTCAACATTAGGATTGATGTTGAACCTAAGGAGGCCATCATTGGTGATTATTGGTCATACTCAGAGGTTACGAAGATAATTGAGTTGTTGCATGACTTCCAAGACTTATTTCCTAGAGGATATCATGATTTGAAAGGGGTACATCAATCTTTGAGTGAGATTAAGATTAAGCTAAAGGAAGGTATGTGCCTAGTTAGGAGATGCCTTACAAGATGAATCCTAATCTATGTGTTAAGCTAAAGGAAGATATTGATAAGATGTTAAAATTTGGTATCATTGAGTGATTGAGGAATCAAAATGGGTTAACTCTATGGTGATAAACATAAAAAAATATGGAAGGATAAGGATATGTGTGGATTATAGGGAGTTTAATGTTGCATGTGTAATAGACCCCTTTCCCACACCTTTTACTAAAGAGATTCATGAAGGTGTTGCGGGTCCAAGATCTACTCCTTTATTGATGGATTTTCTAAATATCATCATATGAGGATTTCTAAAGAATATCAAGAGAAAACAACTTTCACCACTGAATGGGGAAGTTTTGCATACACGGTCATGCCTTTTGGATTGAAGAATGCACCTACAATATTTTCATACATTGTTGTACAAGCATTCTAGGACTTCATTCATAAGTTTTTGCAAGTTTACTTGGATGATTGGATAGTTTATGGGCTAGTGAAATATCATTGTGACAATTTAAGACTTATTTTTGAGAGGTTTTGGTAGTTGAGAATATCTCTAAACATTAAGAAGTGCATTTTTATTACACCCTTTGGAACTTTTTTTGGGACATATTATCTATAAAGAAGGATTGTTGGTAGATCCTGCTAAGGTTACTATTATTTTGGGCTTAGAGGAACCTACTAACTAGAGTGGGGTACATGGATTCTTAAGGCACACCGTTTATTACAGAAGTTTATTAAAGGTTATGCTAGGATTTCGTGTCCCTTGGAGGAATTATTAATGAGTAATGGAAAATTCCATTGGGGTGAAGTGCAACAATGTGTATTTCAAACATTGAAGGAAATTCTTACCAAAACACATATTATGTGCTATCCTTCAAGGACTACATTTTTTCATGTGCATGTGGATGCCTCTGACATGGTAATTGGCATAGCATTAGCCCAACCTAGAGAAGGTATTGTTGATCATCCTATTTTTCTTGCAAGCAAGAAGTTGACATTAGCTTAGAAAAATTATACAACTATAGAGTGTGAGGCCTTGTCCATGATTTACACACTGCATAAGTTTAGACAATACTTGCTGGATACCCAATTTATATTCTATATAGATCACATGGAATTAAAGTACTTGGTGAACAAGACCATATTATAGGGGCACATATGTCGTTGGATTCTATTGTTTCAGGAATTTGACTTTACAATGGTGGTTAATCCAGGTAAGAGAAATTTTGGACCAATCACTTATAAAGAATTTATTTAGGAAAGGATGCATAGAGTATTGAGGATACAATATCGAATGCACAATTATTCAAATTGAACTTCATGCCCTCTAAGCTATAAGATATTACTTTATTTTTTCACATTGGTGTAACATGTGAAGGGATGCAATATTTTAGATAAGAAACAACTTGCCATACAAACCACATCTTATATGTTGATTAGTGGGGATTTATACAAACTTAGCTAGGATAAAGTTTTGAACCGGTTTGTGCTTGAGCATGAGTTTAAATCAATTATGAATGAAGCTCATGGTGGTATTGCAGTGGAAATTATACGGGGATGCCACCATGCATAATATTTTTTGGATGGCTTGTGGTGGGAAACATTGTATAAGGATTGAAGGAATATTGCAAGGCGTGTGATCACCACAACACCTTGGAAAACTCCGGGCATAGAGAAGAAATGAATTTAATACCTATCATTAACTACAGAGCCTTTTGAAAAGTGGGAAATTGACTTTTTGGGTCTTATTTCCCAACCCGCATGTAGGATTGGATCATGATGCATTATAACTTATACAAACTATCTTACAAGGTGAGAAAAAGTGACACCTATAAAGGATTTCATAACTATAGTAGTAAGGTTTCTACGGAGAACATTATAAATAGGTATGGATGGCCATCGAGTTTTCTCAATTTCAACTCTAAAGCTAGGGCACACAAATTTTGAGCTAGGGCATGTGGGTTTTGAGTCACAAAGCTTGAATTGATTGTAAGAACACATTTTTATAGTCTCTATTTCACCGAATCGAGCATCTAGAGTGACTATAAGGGGAAAAAATCAAGAAGGAAGTAGAAATAGAAGTTGAAGACACCCCCGAGAGTTGATTTTTAGAGATGCAGTATCCAGAAGGGGTATTCATGGGCCACGATTGGGAGTCACACGTTGCTACAAAGTAAGTGATTACAACTAAAGGACTAAGGACTAAGATAATAAAAATGAATTAGACAAGCTATTAGTGGTAAAATTAGCTATGAGAATAGATAATTATATGGCCATATTTGACAACATAGGAGAAAAATTGTTGACAAATATGGGATTTTTGTAACTTTATGAACTCCCCTACTTTGGAAAACTAGAGAAGCTTTATCAGTGGTTGATGAGACAATTCCATGAGGAATTATTTTACTTTGTTGGGTGGCAAATGAGGCTTATCGCACCCTTGATTAGAAGACTAACATGGTTGAGAAGCCTAGGCATTGAAGTCAGCAATGATCTCACTGATAAGGAGGGCATAAAAGTAACCAAGAAAGTGTTGGGTTACATGAAGGGAGGGCATGGAATAGATATCTTTATGTTGAAAAAATACCCTATTATTCAAGCGACATCACACCTCCTCACCAAGTTGAACAATCAAGAGCATTGGTCACAAGTAAACAAATCCTGGTTACATGTTGCTAAGAAGATAATAGAAGGGGTCATCTATAATTTGTCCAACTTCATTGTTGAGACTATTGTTGCAAAGGTGCAGCAGGGGGATAAGATAAGTTTCAACGCAATCCTTTTGTCTATTGTGTTTATGGATATTGGAGTGCCCAATGGGACAAAATATAAAAATTTACAATACCCGAGAGGAAAAGAGATCCCTTGCAGATAGATTTGCAAAGTATACATGTGATGGATCCATGAGCGTAACTTACAAGAAAAGGACAAAACTATGGTATGAGTGATTATGCACTCCATTTGAAGAAGAATAGAGAATACCTAAGGATATTCCTTCAAGATTAGAAAATCAAGTTCGGAGTTTTTGTTTACCAACATTTTTGCATAGGGAACTTTGGAATGAAGGATGGAAAGTGAATCCCTTTGTGTAAAATCCCATATGCCTTTATTACACACTATTTTCATGCATTAGTACATAAATTTTAAAATGTGTGAAGGTTTATATTCAATGCATACAAAGTGGATTGCGAATACCATACACTCTAGAAGACATATGTCTATCTAAGTAAGTCTTCTTATATTGAGAAGTTTATTTTAGATGATATTCATATCAATTATGTGAGCCTAGCAATTGGGAAGGTTGGAGTGGCTAAGGTATATATCTACCTTAATCCCAAATTGGATAATGGGAAGTCTGTTTAGAACTAATTAAATATCCTGGATTTCCCAAGGAAAACATATTGTGGGTACACTGTAAGATGAAGAGGAAACTTTTCTCCATGATGAAGAAGAAGAAGAGGTGGAACTAAGGGAAGATAGTGGTGGCTTATAGCATGGGAGTAGGAGACAGGACCACTATAGGGTAGAAAATATCATGCAAAACAACCCCACCATGAAATAAAATGAGGAAGTGGGAATGGAGACAAGCACAATAGAGATAGGTTCAGGAGAGAGGTTTGGGGACCAACAATATAGGATAGTGTTGAGAAGAACCAAAACTCAATAAGTGGGGTTGTCATATCCACTAAGGAAGTCACGTATGACTTCTCCTATCAAGGTAGAGCTAGTAAAGAAAATGCATAGGTATATCCCTAATCATGATGATGAGGGTAAGAAATAATAGGACAACATGGTGATGTCTCTGGTAAACACTGAGGATGTAGAGGAACCTCAAGAGGAAGAATTGAAACATGATATAGAGGAGTTGAAAGAGTGGGAGATAGATAGTGGTGCCATTGATAAAGATATTGATGTAGATGAGGGTGAACCATCTAGATATCATATTGATACATAGACTTATGGAGGGATAGTTCTTTATACTATCGTAAACATTCCCAAAGGTAAGTTATCGAAAAATGATGGAGTTTATGAAACTCCTATAGTTGGTTATGTTAATGACCCAACCAAAATCATACGTGCTAGGTTTTAAAGCACTTTTCAGACCAAGGGACTTTATGGATGGGAGTTAATGGATTCAAAGATGGTAACCACATGCACATGGAAGCAAATATCATGGAGTATGTAGAATCATATGGATGAGCCTGATTTTAACGTGTGTGAAGAATCGTGTGTCTCATAGAGAATGAAAAAGTGCCACATGCCATGTGACAGCTTAAAATGACTCAAATATCGATGAGCAGTCGGTAATGCTTTAACAAGGGTATCTACAGAGGTTACACGCAAAAACATAGATAAAGTGACAACTATTTGGGATTTTTTGGAAGATAGGAAAGATAAATATATCGAGATCAAGCACTGACAGATGAAGAGGAGATAATTGAGGTGAAGGCACGTACGGTGTTGAGTATGGCGGAACAAATTGGTGATGAAATTTTGAAGGCAAGGTTGCATATGGAAGAAAAATTAGTAGAGGTTTCCATCTACAATGCATTACTTGTGCACATTGGTCCACATGGTATTGGATGAGGGACCCATAAGAATTCCAAAACCAAAGGATTCCATAGAAATGGAAGAGAAAAAAAAAGATCACGATAGCATGTAAGATCATTAGGTAGGAGTATGTTCTACAAAAATGAAAGATGAGATGAAAAAGGAAGACTTGGAGTTAAATATGTGCACAAATCCTAAAAATATAATAAATATAAGGAGGACAGTAGAGGAGGATGAGGTCCTTAGTGTAGTGAAGAATGATACAATTTGGCATGAGGAGAGGATGACCTTGGTATCGAGAGAAGCACGATGTGCTTGTAGTAACTGTGACCCTCACAAGGAGAGAATCAAAGAGATAGGAAACTTATATCATGGAGAATGGATGTAATGGACAAGATGGTCTCAAGTATGGAAAACGTCCTTAGGATACTATAGAATGAGGGCTAGAATATGACTATAGATGAAATGGAAGCAGTACTTGCAGACATCCCTGATAAAACTAATAAGGAACTCAATGATTTGGAACGAGTTAGAAGAAGATATAAAGAGTGAATATCCATAGTTAATTCTACCCACAGAGGGTAGATCATGTAAGTATTCTTTCATTCTTTATGTATAGTTATTCATTTGTTCCTTATTATTTATTCATGGAAAGATAAGTCATGGTTACCCATTGCCGAGGGTGGAAATGAAGCAAGTGTGGGGTAATTTTGGGATGATGAATTACATCCTAAGTATTGAAGGTGCATAATGATTGGGTATGCGGGTATAGGGCGCAGAGGTGTGTGTGGAAATATATAAGAAGAAGTGTGTGTGTGGGAAAATATGTCTTTAGGACTTAGCCATTTTTTGTTTACCATGGGATAAAGATAGATTGAGTGTGGAGAACATCTCGTATGAAATACTTGGAAAGCGTGCATCGCATGAAGACTCAAGGATCAAACAAGGATATTTTGGGTAAGTGGAAGATCAAGTGACATGCATAGTTTTGAGTTAATAATAGGATTATATGTGTAATTGATATTATTAGATAGTCTATTATTAGCAAGCTTACATGCTTTTGTACTAACCATGTAAAGGCACGTGGCTATTCTTAGCATGTAGCCTATTTTAGAGAGTACATGAGTAGTGAAGGGAAATTCCCCACTACCTATAAATATGTATTGATTTGCATGGTTTAGGGATCCATTTTTCATTAGAATTATGCTGCTAGTTTATAAGTGCGCATGACCTATAGTGACATTACTACATATGTATGTAGCTTCTATGTTTTTCAGTAATTAATACAATGGATCTTTGTGGTTGGATATTGGTTATTAACATATATGTGACTGGTTCTTGTATGGTAAACCTAATCTTTATTCTTGTATAAGTTATTATTGCATATGGTTATGATCTAGATCTTTTTATGGTTTATTACTACATTGTTATTATGGATTTGGAATATATTTATGTGTTTTCTTATCATGCTAACTCCTTGAAAAAGCTTCCATAAAAGAGGGACCCGCACCCTTACATGCTTCGGTGAGTTCTCGCCTCGGAAGAGTGATGTGCTAGTGTGCCTTGGGTTGTTGGGTAAAATAAAATAGTACACTCCCAACTTATATTTGTACAATTTGAACATACAAAATAAAGAGTGAACATATGAATGTATATTCTTTACAATGTTAAGTAGTGCCATTATAATAACATTTTGAAATGATAAATAGTTATTTAGTATTTTCCTACTCTAAATATTTGATTCCCTCTATGAAATTCAATCCCTGAGACACTATTAGTGATAAGTATTTGTATAAATCATTCATCAACCACATATCTTTAAAAAAAATATCTCCTCTACTTTTCATCCCAACCATAAAAGTTTTAGGATGTTTTCCCATTTCACTTAGTGTAATACACAATGTCTCTTTAGAACTAAAGAAAACATTGTTTCTACTCCAAACCTTTTCTAGATCACTAATTGCAATTCCATTTACTATGTTTGCAATATTATTTTCCCCAAGTGAATACTAGATTCAATTTAGTTGATAATTTTTATCGAAGACCTTTATAAATTTTTCCACTATCGTAAAAAGTGATATTTTCGACCAAAATCCCATTTCAAATTTGTTTATAATCACTTTATAAATTACTTCCAGTGCCACGTCACATGTTGATAGTCTCCTTGTTTAACTTAAATGACATCTTCTTAGAGGGTGATTGGTTTTTCTCATATAACAAGACCTCAAAATCTTAAAAAAGTAAATAATTATTATGGCTAACTGCATGAAGTATATATATTTTATTTTAATCAGCCACATTTTAATTCTAACCAATTAAAATGCACAACATTTCAAAGGCTACCACTTACCAATTAAACTTGTGTCTTGGATTACATCTCCCTTACCCACTTTGTTGGTTCTTTCAATGCATGATATATTTAAAATAAACATTAATCAATTAATAATCTATTTCTTGATATGGCAAATGAAAGCATAATTGAAAAATCATAGTGGTCTCTGTGGTAATATGGTAAGTTAAATATCAACACTTTAGGAAGCTACCACTAACCGACTAAGCTTGTAAATAGGATTAAATCTCCATTACCAGTTGTTGGTTCTTTTGATATAAGATGAATATGAAATAATAATTAACAAATTCATAATCGATTTCATGTTATGGAAAATGAAATTTTAATTGAATAAGAATATAAATATCCATGGAAACATGGTAAGTACAATACTAATTGTTATTTTTCTTGTGAATGAAATTTGGTGATTTCTAGGCTACACTTATATTCGTTGAGCCACCCTTTGTGGATAACAACCTATAAGGTATTGATGTATATTATCGACTAATGGGATGTGCCATCATTGGTTGGACTACACTTGGTTGGACAACCTTTGATGGGAACTAGCCAAGTGCTATTCTACATACCTATGAGAAGGATAAAGCCTTATGTAGTTTTGTTTATGATGATGTTGAAATAGCTAATTATAGAAGAAAAAAATTAACTCAATTTAATTAGTTAGTATGCCGAGTGAAATAATGGGAGGTTGTTGAAATTATTAATTTGATATGGCACCAAAATATAAAATCAATGTAATTAGTTAGTATGCAGTAGTGAAATTGTGCCTAATAATTACCTAGTCTAACCACTACTTGTATAAAATGTGGATGTGCATAGTCCACTAAGCTCTATATTCTACTCTATGTCAAGCATAAAAACTATACATGTTAGTTATGAAATAAGTAACTACAAACTTTGGAGATTTAGAGGCCACCATGAACATTTGAAATATGTTATTTGGTTATTCCTCCTTTGAAAATGGTCCATATTCTAGAGTTAGTTGGTATCGTTTCCTATAATTTTTGGGCCTTATAAATGGTTTTGTTTAAAAATACACATGGCTAACATACCAGGTTCTGATTGCTTATTCATGTTGGATACCTACTGCGCCCTACACAATTATTTTCTCTGTTGTTGGTTATCCGCATAAACATGTAATGTATTATAAATTTGTGGATCTTATTAGTTGTTTTTTTATAAGTTCACATAAATAATATACCATGTTTTTTTGGGGCTTATTAGGGGTGTATTCATGGGATATGTGCCCACATTCTCCACATATGTCATTGAAATGTAAAAATAGAGTATTGTTAAATAAATGAAAACAATGGAAATTGAAATCACATCACATTAAACATATTTATAATACGATTGAAGGTAAATCATAAAGTTGAATTGGTTGTGTAGAGTAAATCTTAACATGATGTCTTGGTTGTGTAGGAAATTTCTTTGTTTGTTTCCTACATAAATAATGAATGTATAGGTAGTTTGTATCGATTCAAAGCCCGTAAAAAAATCACTTGTTCAAGTTATATTCGGAAACAAACCTTTTTCAAATGAGAATAGTAATGTTTTAAAAACATTTCTTAATGGCGTGTCTCAATAATAAAAATAAAAAAAAGATCGAATCAAATAATACATGTAATGCAACACTACCTTCGTAAAGAACTATTATTAGAGAATTTTTTTGAAATAACATCGAGTGAAAATATTAGATCAAGACGCATAAGATAATTCATGAGGAAAAGGATGGATGTTTCCTTGTAGGTAGATTTCACTTGTAGTTATAGTTTATGTGGCGCTTTCTCCATCCATTCCCTATTAACTTATTGTCTATCATCACACGTTATTATCACAATTTTTCACACCATTTATTGTGTTCATAAGACACAAACTTTTAAATATCCCATTGTTTTCGTATAATCTATAACATCCATCCATAACTGATTCTCCATTGTATTTAAACTTTTCCATGCATCTTTTATAGTTTCTCCTAACATTTTTGAAAAAAATGGTATAATAACAATAAATTTATAATTCAGCACACTAGCTCTAACAAATGTTAAGCAGACCCATTATTACATCAAAAGAAACATCACTAGACAAAATGCAAAAATATGAGATCACACATTCAACATTGAAAGGATTAGTCAAAGTAATAACAGATAAAGTTGACATAATTTGAAATGGATATGCACATTGACAAGTAATTTCTTCGTGTCTTGTATCCTTGCTAGTATATTTCCTTCCATTTATATCACATAGTTGTCTAATATTATCTAAGCCTCGATGGGAATAAATTCTTCTACCTCGGGGTCTTTTTTTTACCAATTTTTCACCTCCATAGGAATCATATTTTCTTTTTCCTTTTTTCTCTTCACCCAACAATACGAAAAAATAGCGGTGGTGTGGTTTATGTAATTTAAATTTTTCAATTACATTTGATTCACTAGGTGTTATCAATACAATATTACTGAGATGTTTATTTTTCAAATATTTTAGAACTTTTTCTCTCATTTTCTTTATCCTTTTCTCTAGTTAAGTCTCTACTATGATTTCTTCCTCAATAGATTCATTTATCCATCGTCCCCGATTGCACTTTATAAGCTAGTACCGATATTTCTTGATTACTAATTACTCTTGAAACCCTAAATGAATTAGACCTAAATTTTTGGAGTGATTCATTTTCCACATCATTAAGGAGGTCATCTCACTTATGTGATGTCATATGTATAGGTTTCATGTAGGGTCCATAAAGATATTCCTTATGTGTTAGTTTGTTAGTGCATCATGGGAGTTACTTTCCATTCGGGAATGTAACTCCTCCTCTCCACTTGATAGGTCATCATTGTAATGTGATTCTCAACACCCTCTATATGTACAACCTTTTAGATCTATGAGATAGTGGATTATTTTTCCTTAACAAGGTTCAACCTTTTTTGAATATTTTGCATGCATTTTGGTTAATACTAGCTCCTTCACAAGACCTTGTCATGCTACCAATTTTCACTCCCGTGGATGTTCACCCTATCCCTTTTGATCCTTGTACTTTTCATTTTCACATAGAATTTCATGGTATTAGAGCACACATTGTGTGGATCCATGCAACTCTTTGTTTTTGTGTTTTTAGATTTTTATTTCATGATAAAAGGTTTCTTTTACATTCATTGTAATGGATATTCTAGTTTTGCATTCAATGCACTATTTTGGGGTTTTATACCATATTTGTAGGTTTTGATTTCTTGTTCATGGTCATGATGATTAACTTAAATTTATGAAATCAAGAGCTATCTCGGCTTAAAGAGGGGACAGAATACAAAGTTCTTTCACATGACCACTCTAAAGCAGGGGGCCATAATAGGATTTTAGAGGTTTCTAAAAGCAACGGAAGTATTACTAAAAATCCAAACAGCATTAAGAAGCAAGCACTTGAATTCTACAAAAATCTTCTTAGAGAGAGTAATGTCAGCAATCCGGAAGCTATTTCCTTCATGCTAGAGGCAATCCCCCAGAATGATATTGAAGACCAGAAATTCAGAGATATCACTAAAGCGGTCGCGCTTGATGAGCTAAAAAAGGCTGTTTTTTCTCTTGAGGGGGATAAGGCTCCTGGACCGGATGGATTCTCCATTAATTTTTTTCAAATTCTGGGAAATATGCTCGGAGGATCTTCTCAAAGCGGTTAATGAATTTTTTAGATCGGGAAATCTTCTAAAAGAGCTCAATAACACACACATTGTGCTGGCACCTAAGAAAATGAATGCAAAAGATTTCAAGGATTTCAGACCCATCAGTCTGGTTAATGCTATTTTTCGAATCTTCACCAAAATTATTGCTTCTAGGCTGCAGCTCATAATGAAGGATCTCATCTCAAAGCAGCAGAGTGGCTTCATTAAAGGCAGGATAATACAAGACGGTGTGATTATGGTACACGAAACTATGCATTCTATGGAAAATAACAAAAAGGCTAACATGATCCTTAAGCTCGACATGAATAAAGCCTTTGACAAAGTTTCTTGGGTCTTCCTTGACAGGATTCTATCTAAATTTGGGTTCACAGAAAAGTTTAGAAAAATTGTTAAATCATGTATATCTACAGCCAGGTTCTCTGTGGTTGTTAATGGAGAGCCTGTGGGATTCTTCACCAGCAGCAGAGGTCTAAGGCAGGGAGACCCCATCTCCCCCCTTCTCTTCATCCTTATGTGACCTTAGTAGAACAATTAGTAGAGAGCGGTGGAAGACGGCCTTTTAAAGGGTTCTAAACCCACTTCTCTCACCAAGTCGTCTCTCATCAACGGTTTGCGAGACGACACTATCCTTCTTCTTACGGCCTCGGTGGTTGAAGCTAAAGCTATCAAGGCTCTTCTGCAGCTTTATGAATGCCTTCAGGGCAAGAGATCAATTACGACAAAAGCATCCTTTTTTCTTTAACACCCCTGAGGAAAGACAACTCAAGATTGCTAAAATTCTGGGCTGTAAAATTGGTACTCTTCCAGCAACGTACTTAGGCCTCCCTCTTGGCACGAAGAAAGTCTCTCACACGGTGTGGGATGATTTATTGACGAGATTTCGAAAAAGAATGGCCGTTGGAAAGGGACCACTCTCTCTAGTCTTTGGTAAGTGCCTTCTCATTAAAAGCACACTCCAAAGTTTGCCCATATATATCATGTCACTATTCAAAATTCCTTCCTCCTTCAGAGAGAAAATTGAAAGGATTCAGAAAAAAATTTTATGGCAAGGCATGGAAGAAAAGTTCAGATTTCACCTTGTGGCCTGGGATAAAGTCTGCACCCCTAAATCTAGGGGAGGGCTGGGAATAAAAAATATTGAGAAAATGAATGAGGCACTCATTGCTAAGATGGGCTGGAGATTGCTTTCTGAGAAACAACCCTGGATTGATGTCATTAAAACAAAATACTTGAATCAGCAAGCTGTTTACTCCTATCTGCATGATGAGCAGCTCCCCAATGGTTCCATTTTTTGGAATAATCTGGTTAAGAGTAGAAACTTCATTAAGAAGGGAAGCAAATGGAAAATTGGGGATGGCAGCGACATTAACTTCTGGGAGGATAACTGGTCCAATGATAATCTCTTGGAGAGATTTGGGACTGCTAAGGACAGTCTTATAAGAAAATATGGAACTAAAGTTAAGGACTACATTGATGGAAATGGCACCAACAAGAATTGGAAAAGACTTACTATGGAGAGTATTGAACTGAAACAGACTATTTCCTCCCTCCAAGACCTTTTGGATCTCTTCCCTTTGTGTCAGCTGGATTCCAAGGATGAGCTGATCTGGAGCAATTCACACGAGGGTAAATACTCAGTCAAATCTGGTTATACCAGTCTTTTCCACAGTAACCAATCAGACTTTAACTGGAACTTGATCTGGATGCCTGAGTTAACCCCCAAAATAAATTTTTTTCTTTGGCTGGCCATCAGAGGCAAAATTCTCACCACTGACAATTTGATGAAAAGAGGTTTTATCATTCCCAATTGGTGCCACCTTTGTAGGAATAACTATGAAGACATTAGACATCTGTTCATACACTGTGATTATGCCTTTAGAGTTTGGAACTTTGTCCTTTCCAAATTTGAAGCTCTCTGGGTGATGCCGGAGGATCTTACTCAGCTGTGGAACCAATGGAACCCACCATTCAGACATTGTGCTATCGAAAGAATGCTGGAAATTAGCCATCCCACATTTAATTTGGAGGATGCGGAAGGATAGAAATAATATAGTTTTTAGAAATAAGAAGCGAGAATTTTAAACTCACTACTTTGGCAAGATCTCCCAAGGCATCAAAGAGGACATGGCGATTTAAACCTCCTAAGAACAATTGTTACCACTGAAAATGAAAAGCACATCTTATCAAATTGGCGAGATCGGATATTGGAGCAACCCGGGAATAGTGTGGATAGATCTTTGGTCAAATGGCATCCCCAATCCAATTGGTTCAAGCTGAACTTTGATGGTGCCTCTAAGGGGAACCACGGAGCATTCTTGGAGGAGGAGCAATACGGGACCATAAAGGTAATTTGATTGTTGCATATCTTTGGAAAAATGGGAATCCAAACCAATCATTTTGCGAAGCTTTATCTGTTCTCTGGGGTTTGAGAGTTGCTCGGACCCAAAATATCAGAACCTCATTGTTGAAGGGGACTCCTTAATATTATTAATCTGTGTCAGGTCCTCTTCTCCTAGGCTGGAATATCAAAGATTTTATCTCTGAGTCCATAAGCATCAGTCATACCTTCAACAGCATCAGAATCATACATACTTACAGGGAAGGTAACAAGGCGGCGATCTGATAGCCAATTATGGCATTAATATAAATTTCACTATTTGGGATAATGATAGTATCCCTAATCGGCTTCACAACATACATGCGGACCTTCACACGCAAACAATCTCTAAAGATATGCTTTAATCTTTGGAGAAATCCATAAATTCTTCCACAGTGTTGTTTTAGTTTATTTGGCGTGGCATATGATATCTACTCCAAATGATGGCAAGATTTTGTTTAGGAACTTCAAGTGGAGCCATCTAAATTTAAAAACAGCAGCACGCGGAAGTACAATAGTTTGTTGATATTCGGTTGCCAAGCTCATGCGAAACCGAAGATAACTACAAGGTGAAAGCTGACAGGATAAGGGTTTCCACGCGCGACTTCACGCAGACTCAGATCGGCAATCCTACAGCCGTTCGTGGGAGGACCAACGGCTACAGTTCCCATTTTTATGCGACCCTTGTGGCGAAAGCGAATCACTCTCAACGCCCAAAGGTATTTTGAAAATTGTTGTAACCAGCACATCCTTGTGAAGATGGGAGGGCCTCCCTGCCAGATTGAGCCGTGTGCAGACCCTGACTGGAAAGATAACACTGAGCTCTGGAACATTCTTAGTATTGGCGGATTCACCAACTTTGTGGAGAGAGTGCAAGGGCATGATCAAAACATCTCTGTTCGCTTTGCCAAGGATTGGAATGAGAGGATGAGTCGATTATGGAGGGCGAAGATTCTTATTAATGACGAACTCATGCCGCAGAAGCGGCCCTCGGCTTGGAAGGATACCGCTTCTTCAACAAGAGGGTTATCAAAGAGGTGAAGAGAGAAGATTTGTGGAGGAGGAGGAGAAGCTTATATTCAACACCGCGGTCTGCTTATTAATTCAATTCCTTCTCAGTATGATGAAGTCACCCGCGCATGATGATTCGCTACATATCCTTGGAAGCGGGTTTATTCTTGTCCTGCCAAGCACCTTGTCTTTTTGAATCACTTTCGTAGGAGTAGGTTGGTTTGCTTTCCCCACTATCTGTTAAACTCTCTTGAGCGCTCCATTTTGGAGTTCCAGAAGCATACCCGGGCGGTTCCCCTTCACCAAGGGCTTATTCTGCTTATTCACAAGCACTGCCTTATTAAATTCCCCGGTCTCCCTTCCTCTCCCGGCCTGGCTTTGGGCTCTGTTGCTGCCAGTCCTGTCTCCCCTGCTGTCCCTGCTGCTGCCCCCGCCTCCGGTGCTGATGCCCCCATGCAGGCTGCTCATGCTTCTCCTTCTTTTCCTCCTGCTGCCCCCCACCCACACTGTCTCTACTTCTAAACGTGTCACCAGGGCTTCTAGGAGACTCAACCTTGAGTCTACTGCTGAGGGGGATGAACCTTTGGATGACATTGCTCGTGATCTGCTGAACATTAGTAGTGCCAGTCCCCAGGCGGCACCAACGGATAACCCTTCTAGAAGATTGGAGGCCTTAGAGGCTGAGCTTAAATTGCTGAAGGATGAGGTAAAAAATCTTGCTAAGCAAAAAGGCAAAAAAAGCATTGAGGGAGAAGGGAGCATTGGCAATAGCCAGCTTGATGAAATATACAAAAAACTGACCTCCCTTGACTCCCGCCTTGGGAAAACGAAGACTAGGCATGAGTATAATATTGCAGCATTCAGGGCCATAGAGGAATTCATCGAAGGACATGCAAGAAGTGTTTCGCAACTCAGCGGTGTCCCGATGACTCTTTGGGGCAATGAGAAAGAGAGTAAAAGAACCAGAGAGGAGCTCGATAAGACGGATGCTGCTCATATGACCACGCTGGGTATGTACCATGCTTGGAAAAAAGTAAAGATGAGTATTGATCAAGCGGCCAAGAAGTAGTCCTGTTTTACTACTGCTTCTTGGCTGTAGGCTTGCTGTTTTGTTGCCGTTGTTTTGCTGTTAAGTCTCGTTTGTGTTCTTTGTTTCTAGGCTTCGGTGTTCTTTCTTTGTAACTTTTGTGCTTTGATACGACTTCTCTGCTCCTCTCTCTTATTACGGCTTTTAGGCCTCCTTTTGTACACAAGGGTATAGTCCCTTTCAAAAACTATTTACCAATATTAAAAAAAAATGTAATCTAGGAGGATATAAGTTTTGTAAATAAATGTGCTAAAGCAATATGAAGTAACTAAATAATTAAACTAATGGAAATAAAACCCTAATGTGCAAGAAGAGGGTGAGGAAAGAAATCAGTGATAATCGATGTCTATCTCAGAGTGTCACAAAGCTGGGTAGGAATGAACATAAATAGGTCCCAAAATGCCATATATGGAGGATTCCTAATGAGAGAGAGAAGGGTGGGGAAAGAAATCTGTAATCGTCTCGAGTGTCAAGGCTGGAGTAGGAATGAACATAAATAGGTCCCAAAATGCCATATATGGAGTGCCTATAGAGGTACTAGGGAACCTATTGGTACCCTTGCATGAGAAATAGGTGCCATGGTCTCGAAAAGCTCCACTATTAGTTCTCATGGGGTCATAAGTTGATCTCGTAACCTTCACCGTGTGTCATGTCGATTCCTTTTGTTGCATCATATGCTTTAAATATTCCAAGAGGAAGAATAACTCAGTAAAATACCAAGAAGAAGTATCAAAACCCTAATAAAAATAAAAATGTAGAATGAATGGGTCAAACTGACCTTATTTACTATAACAATGGGCTTACTAAATTGAGCATTGTAATATAGTTCGATACAAATTTAGTTACGTGTGTTTGTGCATTTCGTGCCCTAGGTGCTCTTGTGCTAGTCACACTTTGTGAAATAGCGAGCAATAGCTAAATGTAGAAAATGTAATAACATGTGTGCATGGAATGGAATAAAATCCCCCCCCTATGAAGCATGATGAATACTTCCTAGCTTATGCCTTGATGATGGAGCTATGTGGATGCAAATCTGACAATAGATGGATGCAACTCTAGATGAGTGGTGGTAGTAGATGATGTTAGGTCCCTCATTATGGTCTCATAAATTTATATTTATAGGGTTCTCTTGCTCTAATTTTGTAATTAACCCTAAAAAGGCCAACCAAAAGAAAGATAAATATGAAAAACAATAGAAGATACCCAAAAAGTGGCAAAAAAGTGCTAGAAGGATCAATTCAACCCCATGTGGGACCAGGGAACTTATAAGAATCCTAACATTAAATTTGGGCACCCTAGCTAACGCTAAAATAATGTGGGATATTAGAAAATGGATTGGCATATGGGTGCAATAGGTCACAAATTACGAAATAAAATAAACAAGATGGACAAAAGAATGGGGTTTAATTGTTACTTTCTTCACTCAAGAAACTTCTAAATAGTAGTATGAGATCTGGATAAATAAATGTCAAAAGAACATTATTTTGTGACGCATTTTTCCCCCACTTTATGTTGGTGAATGGAAATCTCGTAACATAAAGTAAATAGAGATGTGTACCTAATGTCAATGAAGAGAGTAATAGAAAATGTCCTAAAGGACTAGAAAAAGTGTGGAATGATATAAATATGGTGAAGTGTGGAAACTATAAATGAAAAATGTGCAAAGAAAAAGTGATGAAAGTGAACCTAGGGTGAAACATGTGTGTGTAGTTGCCACAATGTGTAATGTACTTACATGGTTAGTAAATCATGTGCTATCACAAAATGTTGTTGTTTTTGTTGTTATTGTTTTTCCCCCAATTTCACTACTTTTCTCATATGACCAGACCTACAAGGATAAAATGATCAAGTAGTTAGATATTTATGTATGTAAATGTAAAAATGCTATGTAAAAATACACATGTTTATAGACATGTGTAAAATACACAAATGTAAAGTACATGAAAAGAAAAGTGTAAACAAAACATTTGCACCTCATCCATGTCCAAAGAAATGGTGTAGAAGGATATCCTATACTGCAAGTTTTTGGGTGATCTCATGCCACCTTGGCTAAAGAAGTGTAGGGATGAAAATATTTGTGTCCTCCAAGATTTAACCACGTTTGTTAAAATGCATGTGAAGAGATATCTGTAGCATCTTGAGTTTTTGGGCGATCCGATGCCATTAGCTGAAGTAGTGTAGAGAGCACACCCACTGTTACCTCTATGCCTATAACTACTTCTGAGAAATGCTAATGACACCAGCCCTATGAAATCCAATGTATATGGGGTTCATAGAATAGTCTGAACCCACTCACAATATATATACCCACAATTCCAAGGGCAAAAAGTGCCTTTATCTTGAACCGGTGTAACGTCATTGTGTTAGTATGTAAACCCCATATGATGCCCCCTCTTTGGAAGTACATGTGGCATCATTAATAGGAGAATATGGCCCCAAAAGATGGTCAACCACATTCACTTTGTTACCTATAAAGTTCTTGGTAGAAACCAAGGCACACACAGACAAGAAGGCTAGTCAAAGACAAGAGTAAAAAAAACAATGCATGCTTAATAAAAACATGTGTAAACTATGCAAAAAAATTTATTAAATGTAAACACACAAGAAATAAATTAAGCCACACAAAGTGGGTTAAAAACATGGGACATCACTCATTATATTGCAAGACACACAAGGCTATCATGGTCGTAAACAACAACAAGCAAGTGTGCACACGATAAAATAGGACAAAGCTTGCATACAAGAAACAAACAATGGAAGACAAGTAAAAACAAGAAAATAAGTAGTCATGGAAACATATATTCTTGCAAAAAAATTGTTAGTGATCATTTTGATCTTTCCCTTCTATCTTAAGTGTGCCTTTAAAATTTTCCATGATTGGTTCATCAAAATTAAAAAAACATATGCTTGAAGAATGAAATATTATTGAACACAAGAAAATATAGTGTTTGAGTCAAGGAATGTGATAACCATGTCATCCTTGAGTGATCTATGTGAAAAAACCATTAATTTATCATATTAAACCAAGAAAATCCCATCTATATATCATCCTGTGATCTTTAGTGCATATTGCATATTTTCCTCGACATTTGAAAACACATGGTGTAACTCCATTGGTTGTGCTATAGTGGGATTTATTTGTAAAATTACATAATTCGCATAGTAACTGCATATTGCAAAACAAGCTCGAATCGATGAATATTCCCACGAATATTTGGGTCAAATAATGCAAAAGGAAAAGTTGACCCCACTCTTGAAAGGAATACATGTCAAAATGGGATTGGAGGGGGAATCGGGTTAATAATACACTTTTGCATCAATAATCCAATGGAGTGAAAAATGCAAAGAAACCTTTGAGACCTGATAGGGACACATGTCATGTTCTCAAAAAAATTCAACAGTGGGGTTTCGAGTTCAAAATTACAAACTTGCACTCATTTGAAAAGTAATGCAAAAATGCAAAAAGACTCCCTAATCCCATAAATCCTAGATCAAGCCACATGGACGGTCCACATTCAAATGAAAGAAGTAGATTGGATGGCCAAGATGTGGTGCATTTATGGTTGTCACCATTAATGCATTTTTACACGAATCAAGGTAGATTTTTTAGAATTTTTCAAACATTTCAAATTGTTACCATTACATGTGAAGATCTAGATGCCCTAGCCACGAAAAATTTGTGAAGAAAAGAAGGAAAATCGACTGCGAAAATGGTGGAATTGAGCTAAAAGAGTTTGAAACATGATTGTGGAAAACAAAATTCACAGAGTGTGCAGAAAAAAATAGTAAGTTGTGTTGTATCCTTATACTCTTGTTAATTAATTTGTGAATTCTGAAGAAATTAGGGGAAACAAGTTGAAAGTAGAAAAATGAAGAGTTTGGATTTAGGTTTTCAAGTTTCTTCTAGTATCACTAGTGACCTGGATAATGTAACAAATATAAATTTATTAGATATGGATTTGGGGGATTTTTTTGAGGAGACTTCATGCCTAGAGCAAAAGCCAATGGATGAAAGCAATCAGTGATACCCATATTCCTTTGGTAGATGTTTTCCCACCTTCAATCCATGCTCCTGAATTAGTCTAGTTGTGCATTGAAAATTATGACCCCGAGAAAATGGAAGTGTTAGATGGAAGTGGTGAAAGGGTCATTAATTTAACACCTAGTGCTTTTAATACCATATTGGGGTTACCACAAGTAAATCAACCAGTAGTTCAATCACAAAGTGCACATAATTTTTTTAATTCAAAACATGATGACTATGTCCAGGTATTGAATTCATAATGGCTAAAGGAGAGAAAACCATCGCCAAGAGGCTTCCTAAGAAATTAACCCGAGCCTTATTCATCAAGGAGGTTAAAGATCTTATTGTTTTGTTAAGAATAATTTTTGGTTTGGAGGGTCCAACAACTTGCCGAAATGGATGTGCCCTTTTATTTGGGGTATTTTGGAAAAGAAAGGAAATTTCTATTGGGGAAGTCTTATATCAGCTTCAATTCATGCCCAATTAATGACAATTGCAATAAAGATTAGAGAAGGTAATACAACTAACATCTAGTTCTCAATGATGTCTTATTTCATTTACAATATTGCATGTTTTAAGTCATTCCCAGGTCTTCCACTAAAAGCTATCTTTGAAACCCATAGAGTTTATGATGTATACACATAATTAAGGTTGGAAAATTGGAAGGGGAATGTCTGACAAGTAAATGATGCCTTCATTGCCCCAATTTCCTATCTTTTCAAGCTTGAATGGGAGCAATATAGACTATTTGCTAAGGCAAGGGCTATGATTTTGGAATATGGTTGTCTTTTTATCCAATACAGGTTTTTTACATATCTTAGAGTGAGTGGATTTGAAGGGAGGCCTTATAAATTACCAAGGTATGTTGATGATAAGTGGGTTCTAATGGAGATTTCAAGGTAGATTGTCCCTATGCACAATAAACTATCAAAAAGGCATAAAACCAATATAAAATTTCCTCTCCAACTTGGGAGATATTCTTTTCAAATAGTGGAAAAAGCTAGGATGATGGATGGGGAAATGGAGAAATTCCAAATGGATAAGTTTACTCCAAGGCCTAACTTTGATATTCGATGGATTGTTACTTTTGGTGAGCATGAGCCTCATTTCAAGGATTATTGGATGAACTATGTTGATGAAGAAGAGGTTAGGAAAAGGGATTTCTCCAAGATGACCTTGAGGAAAATAATTGACTTCAAAATTGTTTTGATTCCCCAAGGAATAGAGGATGACCCAAATGTGGTAAGCCAATTTTATCTTGAACAAAATTTAGAATCAAAATCAATTACTCTTGTAGATTGAAAAAAAAGGAATCAGATGATCCCCACTAAATAATTTTTGATGTCATGAGAATAAATTTAACCTGAGTTAGTTGGAAAGGGTATTGATTTGTCTTTACAAAATACAAGAGTATTGATGAATTATAGGGACCTGAATCTTTTGAGAGAGGGAAATGATACTATAGGCCCTTTAAGTGGTCAAGCCCTTAATTTCCCAATAGAAAAAACACAATAGAAACAAGCTGATGAATGGACTACTACAAAGAGTAAAACTGGAACATCAAATATTGTTTTAGTTCAAAAGGTAGAAGATATGATTTTATGGGTAATGCAAGATGCCCCTATCACTATAGTAATGTCATTGCAATCAAAAGGAACTAGTGTAACCAAGCCAAGGACTCCTATAATGACAATACTAGGGACATCAAGCACATCCAAGATGATGAGGGGAGCTTTGCCTAATGTTGATCCATATCTTATAGTTCAAAGTGCTAAAGGAAGAGAGGGTCCAAAACTCAAACACTTTGAAAGGGCATCAAAAATTCCCAAAGTGATATTTCCTTTGGTGAGGGATGTTGGTATTTCAGCTGGAGAAGGTGAGCATAGTGAAAGGAAGCATAAGAGAAAGGAGCCTGAGGTAATTGACCCTCCTATCTTGACTGAGATTCAGAAAAATGTTGTTATTGAATTATCCTATCAAACCATGCCATCACAGGATCCTAAAGGTATTCATTCTAATATTTTTAAACCAACACCTATTATGGCTCCATCTACATTTCCAACTGGAATAGTTGCAGGGATGATTCAAGGTGCCTAAATATCTAGCCAATTAGGTGGTGTTGCAACAAGTCAAATACAAAAAGACCCAGTTATAGTGTAGCTTAGTATGAAAGATGACACAAAGGAAACCACAAAATCAGATTGAAATAATTAGTGTGGAGGAACTTAGGGATAGTCCATACTTTGAGATTGAGGATGTTAAAAGTGAATTTCATACAAAAGAAGGTGTAAGTGTCTCTTTTGAGGATATACAAATGTCAGATATTGGTCAACATCCAAACATTGAAATGGGGGCCCAACCCCAAAGTACCCAAATGGAAAATGTAGCCCCTCCTATGAAGGGAAAGGAAATCATTCAAACATATATGGATCAATCATCTACCTAGATGTCACTCTCATTACAAGTCAACCATCTAAAAGTGTAGAGAAAACACAAGAAAGTGAAGAAGTTCAAACTACACTTGCCCTAGAGAAAAATGCAAGTATAGGTGTGAGAGATTCGAGTACCGCTATAGAGGAGTAGTATTGTGGTAAGTAAAAATTTTAATGATTGATACAACCTAGAATTTACCGGTAAAAAAGCCCGGCACACTAACACATCACTCGGCCTAGACAGAGATCTTACTCAAAGCACGCAAAGGTACAGGTCCCTCTTTAGGGTTTCTATTGTAGGATGTTAGCATGATGAAGACTTAATACATTCAAATCCATAATTAATACATCATTCTATAGTGCATGTTCAAATCTATATCTAAAGAATAACAAACTTAAATGATAACCATGATGAAATCAAAACATGTAAGAACCAATTATACTCAGGATTAATACTCTGATTCAACCAATACACTCCATTATATTAAACACAATAAATACACATAAGCTCATTACAATAGATAATACCATAGCTTATGCGTGCATTAGATTTGAAACTGTTGGGCCCCTAAAATATTGGCTAAGTACAAAAAGTGCACGTGGGCACACAAAGCATAGTTAAAGAAGGGTGCACAAGGTGAAAGAACGTGGGACAAGGTTCTAAGAGGGTTTAATAGAATAAGTGGCACACGCACAAGGAAGAATAAAGGTTTCAAGACTTAGCCATATTTGACGCATCAAGAAGAACACGAGAAAAGCGTGACACGACTGCACATGCAGAGTGGATAAGGTGTCAGCCTGGAAACTTGAGGCCCACGAAAGGAATATACCTTGTAATAGAAGATTCCAGAAGACCATCATTGCAAGGAGTGGAGAGCTTGGGCCTGAAGGAGCATGCCCCCATGGAGGACCACATTTGACACTTGGTGATGGATTTGAAGCCACGAAAGGCAAGTTGGTGATTCAAGAAGCCTATATATACAAGTGCCTACCGAGGAGAAGATATAGATAGATAGATATAGATTAGTAGAGAGCAGAGCTCTACAGATATACTACAAAGGAACTCTATAGGGTTGGGTAGAGATCTATAGGAAAAGGATGTAATAAGGGGTTGGGATTGTAAATTTTCTCTTGAGAACTGATGGGTATAAATCCAGCTATGATGTATGACTTCGGTCTGCACATTAGCTGTGGTAGTCTGTAATGGATCCAATGAATGTAATGAGGTTACCAAACTTGATTGAATATGATTATTAATGATTTTGGTCCATATTTATAGCTTACAGTTCTAATTCATGAATGTTTATGGAATAAATATAAATCCTTATGCATTTCCTTTTTATTTTGGTTCCTATCTATAATCTGTTAAGTACCATTTGATCTAGGATGACTGTATTTGTCTAGAATCTATTATGAGTTCTATGATAAATGTATGTCTCATTTCCACTCACTCTTTTAAAGTTCCTATCATAGATGATGTTTCCCACTTAACTCACATAAAAGAGAGACTCGGCGCCTGCGCGTGCCTCGGGTGAGCACCCAACGCCCGCTGGGTGATAGGCGACGCGCATGGGATTCCCTTGTTCTTTGGTGGGTGTAAAAATGACTACATCTTGGTTCTATTTCCAGGACCTCTTTTCAAAGTTGTAGTGGGAAATGGAATACATCATGATCTGTGTAATGAGTGATGACAAAATGTCTAACTCTCGAAAGTGTTGAATCATGGTTCAAGAGCATGGAGGAAGAATTTGCTCAGAGATTCAACACTGGGCCTAAGTTTAATGCACACAAAGGGTAGAAGAGAACCTCTACCATGAGTTATATGAAACTTTCTTTTGTTGCTTCCTAGTAGAGCTGTATGAATGGATCTCAACATATGCATCTAGATCAAGTTAGTGTTATAGATCGTGTGCGTGGAACCAAGAAGAGTACCAGAGGCTACAAGATGGAGATATGACATGGACTCGTGTTGTGGATCATTGGTGGAAAGGAGTACTAGGCTAGATACACTCTAGAATATGCTTTTTCTACATATTCTTGTCTGTAATTCATTGAGTTTGAATTTCTATGGAGCCTAGAGGATCATTTCTATGTGATATTCCTTTGGTGATGAATATCTTGATCATTACCTTGAGTTTAGAGGCATATCCAATGGTTGGCTACACTTTTTTGAGTGTTGGGTGAGGAAGCTAGGGTGGAGGAAGATGACAGACATTACGATTTGAGAAAGAAAGGATGAGAGACAACTCAAGTATAGTAAAGCACGTGAAAGGGATATTTCTAGACAACATGAGGTTACAAGCGTGATGGATCTATGGAGGTAGACATTGTGGGAAGGAATTGAGGTGATCACGAGAGAGGATGTGGAACTTGAGCGAATCTGTCTTTACCCCATCTTGGCAAGTGCGGGAGAGAGACCCCTTTGGCTTCTATGAGATTTCTTCACACGAGAGAGAAGAGTCATTGCACGCATCTAAACCCACCTAGTGACCAAACCTTGGCACTTGGTTTTCCAAATCAAGGGAGAAGTATTGTTAACCCAATTGGTATCGGTGGAGGTGACCAATCTATGCCCATAGGAGATACAATTTCTCATTTGGGACTTCTATATCTACACACTCTATTCCAGTGTTTGGAGGAATTTTTGGACAAGATGCAAATACACAAGATTTGGGAAACATGTTAGGGAGTGGCGTGGGGCATACATCTGGTAATGGAAATATCTCATAGACCATTGGCATGTAATTTAGTGGGACATTAGGGACACTAGGCACGACTACTTCAGGCCCAATACTAGTTGTGGGAGGATCTAGAGGTGGAACTAGTGGATCTTGGGGGCACAGGACCAGGTGGATCTAGTGGATCCGGTGGTGGAGGAAACACCGGAGGGAACCAAGGATCTAGATCAGGAGGACAGGGGCCTCAACCCCCTCCTCAGGTATTTTTGAAATGTCTTTACACTTTCCAGATTACAAGGTATAGAAGATGTTGTGGAGCATGTGCATAAATGTGAGCTACTATGGCATGCAAAGGGGATCACTACCCCGAGCGGAAGGTAGCCGGTTTGCAATGATGTTGCAGGAGTGCACATATATAGTACTAAAAATATAACCCTCATCAGACGGTGGTGGATTATACTGCATTAAAAACTTCTTGGTAGAATTCCACATCCTTGAGTTTGAGCAGAAGAGCATCAATGCTCTAAAGGAAATCCAATAGGGAATGGCAAAGAGTGTGCGAGAGTATGATGCATGGTTCAAAACTCTCCTGTCAAAATTTTCATATGACATTCACCCTTCACAAGGATGCTCAATGGTTTGTTGGAGGGTTGATAACACCATTTAGAAGAGAATTATCTCATAAGACTTTCATAGACCCACACGAGGTGCTAGAAGCTACTCTACGCACTAAAGCTATTGGAAGCATTGATACTAGTGTTAGCCCATTTCTAGAATCTCAAATCACTTTGCTATGGCTAAGCAGCTGGAGAAGTTGTCTGAACTCAGCCCATGAGACTCACAGTGGTATGTGGTGTATAAACTATGAAGTGGATGACATGCAAAGGATAGATTCCCTCGGAATTCAGTACATGCCATAGCTATGGATTGTGAAATTTTCCATGGGGACCATGATGCAAGTAGGTTCCCTCTACTACAATGCGCAATCCGTAAGAATGTGTCTTGCTATTACAATATTTGTACATCTACATCACATGACACTAAATACTATAGGCTGATTGATTAGATTCATGATGCTATTGATCTTGGTGTGCGCCATACTAGTCTTGCAAGAATTTATAAGGGTGATGAATTCCATTATGAGGAGTGTGCAGATGGAGGCTCTCATGCAAGGAGTTTTTTTGGAGGATTTTGTGGTCATGGTAACCACGGAGGAAGATGTGTGTTCCCGTGGAACCTATTTTAACTGTGGGTCTACAAAACACTACAAATGTGAGTGCCCAGAGCTATTGTAGTGCTCATGGTGTGAGAAGAAGCACAAGTATGAGGAGTGACCTGAGTTTTTGAGCACATGAGTCAACAGCAATGAAAGACAAGGGCACTACAATGGTGAGCATAAAGAGGATTGACACACAATGGATGCCACGGGTAATGCATGAGTCAGGGTTGAAACCTATTCTGGTAACAACACGAGAAAAAGTGGCATATGCCAAGGAAATACCAAAGTAAAGGACCCTAGTTTCAAGAGAAGAAGTGGTACATGGGAAGTACCCAAACCCTGCTCATCAGAAGGAGGTATATCAAGAAACCATGGATGTCATTCAAATTTACAAGGAGAAATCTAGTGTCTAAAAGAGCAATCCAAGAAGGAGGAGCAAAGGAGGAATTTGAGGCCCCAAAAGATGACCTGGATGAGGTCAAGGAAGTATGTAAAATGCTAAGGCAAGAGAATATTATTCCCTTGCTAGGAGCATGGTTACGGGAGAAGGTACCATGCACCGAACAAAGTGCGAGAGGTAGGTCTTACATGCAAACCTTCCCCCTCACAACCTTGACTATGATAAGGAGATCACCTTAAATGCAGCCATTAATGGGTGGATTCTTAGTAATATCCTCACTAACATATGAGTGGAGGTCAATGTTATCACCTTATATGCATGGCATCAAATGGGAATACATGTATTACATCCATCTTCGAATGTGTTGTATATTGTGAACAAGATGAAGGTAATGCCCATCGGTGTCTTAAAAGATGTGGCTATCACCATTCAAGGGGCCAAGTTTACTTGGGGACTTTGAGGTCTTGGTACTTTCAATGTAGACAACTTTCTAGTGTCTCTTAGGTGCCCCTAGTGCTACCAAAATAATGTTGACCTGTGGTTCAATAAGGGATACATCAGCTTTGAAAATAAGGAGGAATGGGTCATTATACCCCTAGATGATGGGAAATCAACACCCTATACCGAACCCTTGGGAGAAGAAGTCCTTGATAGAATATATGTGTGCTCAATTAGGGATCCTAAGATAATTCATCCCATAGAGGGAGTTATCTAGTTTGAGGATGCTCAGTCCATAAGTGACACTACTAGTATAGCGTGCGATAATTGGGCACATGGGACCTATGAGTTGATCGGACGACATTTAAGAGGATTGGTAACCAAGGTGACAAATGTGTGTACAGTCTGGTGCCTAGGAGGAATTAAAATACCAAGTTACTCAGGAGGGGATAATCCAAAATATTTCTTGTGAGAAATGGAGGCCCGTTCGATAAATGAGAAGGAAAGGAGGAAAATTTTTAACTACAACCTACTCGAAACTGCTGCACACTAGTGGGCAACACATCGGGAGAACCTCTTGGAATGGCGAGGTGAGAATTTCCTTCTCTGTAAGGTTTTACAAGAGCAACATGCCCATGGCTATAAAATACTACCATGGTAAAGAGACCACTTCCTTCCATATCCAAGCATGTGAGACAACCTAGATGGGAAGCGCAGAAGCATTGCCACCTTCATTATGGGTTCACAAGTTATACTCCACCTGTGAGGTTGTGTGCATGCATGGTATATCCACTTGAGATGCATCGTCAAACTGGTAATTGGCAAGAATTGATGGCTGATCTCATTCAAGTGTTCGAGTATCGAGTGCAAATCCATCAGTGGATAAGGTGTTGCAAGTTTTCAAGCACCTTACAATAGGAGATAGTGCTATGGAGGATAGAATACAAGAATTGCTAGGTGAACCTGCCTGGAGGCATGCTTTGAGGAAGAATAAATAGAAGAGATACAACTTGAGTGTGCATGTATGGAAAAATAAAAAGGGAAGATGGTGTATGTTATTGATGGGGAAGAGGCAGAAAGCTTGGATGTTAACCATTTTGTAGGGATGCGTGAAGTCATAGATAATGTTGATGAATGGGCGCACACCTACCATGAACCTTTAAAGATGAAAAAGGTTAACATCAGCTCAGAAGTAGAACCCAAGGAGGATATCATTAGAGACTATTGGTCGGAGAAAGAAGTCTCTAAAATCATTGATCTATTATGTGAATTCCAAGATTTTTTCCCACGTGGCTACCATGAGCTTAAATACGTCCACCATTCTTTGGGGGAGATAAGGATAAAGTTGAAGGAAGGTGTGCACCCATTCAGGAAGAGACCATACTAGATGAATCCCAATTTGCACGTAAAGGTCAAGAAGGAAATAGAAAAATGGTAGCATCAGGTATCATTGAGGCTATGGAATATGGATAATTCCAATGGTGATTAGTATCAAGAATGATGGGAGGATAAGGATCTATGTTGATTATAGGGATCTAAATGTAGTATGTGTCATTGATCCTTTCCCAACCCCATTTACTAAAGAAATATTAGAGGGAGTGGCAGGACACGAGGTCTACTCTTTCACAGATGGATTCTTAGGCTATCACCAGGTAAGGATTGCAAAGGAGGACCAGAGGAAGACAAATTTTTCCATTGAGTGGGGAATTTTTTCCTATACGGTCATGCCTTTTGGGTTGAAGAATGCACCTACTGTGTTCTTGCACATTGTGGTGTAAGCTTTTTAGGACTTCATCCATAAATTTCTTCAAGTTTACCTAGATGATTGGATAGTATATGGGTTAGTGAAGGACCATTGTGACAACTTAAGGTTGATGTTTGAAAGGTGTCGAAATTGAGGATATCCCTCAACATTAAGAAGTGTGTCTTTGCTACCCCATTTGGAACCTTGTTGGGACATATCATATGTAAAGAAGGCTTGTTAGTAGATCTCTCCAAGGTTGGAGTATTTATGGGATTGGGGGAGCGTACTAGTCAAAGCATAGTGCACAGATTCCTTGAAGACATAAGTTAGTACAGGAATTTCATCAAGGGATATACCAAGATCATTGCTCATTTAGAAGAGTTACTTAGACACAAGAGTGCCTTCCTTTGGGGAGAGGCACAACAGAAGGCATTTGACACTTTAAAGGATAGGCTTGTCACCATGCCCATATTATGACTCCTCTCTTGGGATAAGCCCTTCCCTGTTCATGTGGATGCCTCAGAAACCACCATTAGAGTAGTACTTGTACATCCTAGTGAAGGGATTATTGATAATCCTTTGTGCTTTGCAAGCAAGAAATTTGACACTAGTGGAGCATAATTATACTACAACTGAGTGCAAGGCATTGTCAATGATCTATGTGCTTCACAAGTTCGAGATATATTTGTTGAAACCCCTTTTATATTTTACACTTTGACCATATGGCATTTAAATATTTAGTGAACACCCATTCTATAAGGGTGCATATGTTAGTGGGTACTATTGTTCCAAGAATTCAAGTTCACGGTGGTTTTCAAATAAGGAAAAAAGTTATTTTGGATCGATCATTTGTCTAGAATTGATTCGGGGAAGATGCAAATCATTGTAGGATACCATGCCATATGCAAAACTATTTAGGTTGTGGCACACCCATCGGACTTAGAAGATATTGCATTATTTATCAAGACATGTGTGGCACATGCAAAGGAATGAAGGAATTGGATAAAAAGTAGTTAGCTATACACGTTGTGCCCTACATGTTGATTAGTGTGGATTTATATAAATTAGGATGTGATGAGATTTTTTTCTAGTGTGTTCTCTGACATGAGTTCCTAGCCATCATAGAAGATACACATGGAGGTAGTGCGGGTGGGCACTATGCGGAAATGCCACTTTGCATATAAGATATTGATGGTTGGATTATGGTGGGAGACCCTGTATCAAGACTGCAAGGAGTATTTCAAGGCATGTGATCATTTCCAGTGCATTGGAAAACTAGGGCAAAGAGATGAAATGCCTTTACACCCTATTCCCAGTGCTGAGCCATTCAAAAAGTGGGCTATAGACTTCGTAGGCCCTATTACACTAGTCATACATAGGACTGGGTCACGTTATATAATCATTTTCATAGATTACTTGACAAGGTGGCTAGAAGCAGCACCTACTAAGGATTGTACAACAGCTACTATAGTAAGGTTTCTATGGGAAAACATTATTACAAGGTATGGGTGCCCTTTGAGTTTGACTAATGACAGGGTTACACATTTCTTAAATGAGACAGTAAGGATTATTTTAGTGGAATTCATGGTGGCTCATCATAAGAGTACCCCTTACCATCCACAAGAAAATGGAACCACAGAGGCATTTAACAAAATACTAAGTCATACCTAACCAAAATTTGTGATGTTGGTAGACAATATTTGGATGAAAAGTATCATCCATTCTTTGGGCATATAGGACAACCTAGAAGAGGTTAAGTAAGGCCACATTGTTTCAATTAGGGTTTGGTGCAAGAGGATATCCTACCGATGAATTCATGTTACCTTCTCTACGTATATCATGCACAATAAGATTGACCGATGAATAAGCACTAGAGGAAAGAATTGATAAGTTAATGTAGTTGGAAGAAAGATGATCACTTACTAGGTGAAGTTAGAAGAAAAAAAATAAAACAAAAGACATGGCATAATCTTCACATTAAGAACAAAAAGTTTGAGGTTGGGAAGATGGTGTTACTATATGATTCCAAGTTTTTGTGCCATCCTGGGAAGTTAAAATTCCATTGGTTGGGTCCCTACATCATCTCATACATCCTTGATTTAGGCACATGCTAATTTACAAGTCTTTGGATGGGACAAGATTACTAGATACTTCAATGGGAGTAGGTTGAAGCCTTACTATAAATAATTTTTCTTGGTGTTTTTAATCAAGCATTATTGCTAGATAGTTTAGGATTTTCTTTAATGCATTTTCTTTTCTTGTGTTTCCCTTTCTCGTTGCTATTTTGTGTTGCGACTGGGTTCTAGTAACCTCATTACTTTTTAAAGGTTGTGAATGTGCAGAGGACCGCACATCATTTTAGTGTGGGGTGGAATAATATGAAAGAAAGTGCAAGGTGTGAAGTGTTAGGAAGGGTTCCATTGGAAATCCCGGTCAAATGGCCATGTGGAAGGAAGCGCATGGGAAAAAAGGTGAACAGCGATGGTTGGTGTCACGACAAGACTACATCTTGGTTACATGTACAAGGGAGGATGAAGTACCTTAAGCACAAACAAGGAATTTTTTTTTTTTTTTTGAAACATAATGTTCTCTGTTCTAAATAAAACATCATTTAGAACACACATTCCATGCCAATCAATCTCATAACAGATAACCATATGTAGTTGTAATGACTCGGTATACTACTAATCTCTCATTCCATGACTCGATTACCAACCGATCTCTCATGTTTACTTAAAGTATATAATACTTTATGTATACTATGTATACTTGGTTCTCTACCCTATTCCAAGTACTTGAGTGATCTATTTAAAGAACCTATCTAAATATTTGTTACCAATATTCATCTGACATCATGTTGCTTTAAACTAGGTGACATAGGACAACACAACTAGCAACTTGTGATACTTTGGCCAAATATTTTCAACATATTGTTCATGTTACTATTCCTAGATAACATACTCATCATTCCAGAATACATCCTTCACCTCACTCTTCTATTATCTAGAATGGTCTTTACTTGACTACCGTTAGTCCACTTGCCCAAGGTTTGACCCTAGCCCCGGTTAGCAACATAATTTATTATAGGAAGATGCTCATGATGACTTAGGGTATATGGGCATACTCGGTTGACCTAAGTCATCCGGATGTGCCAAGGTACCCTAAGTCATAGAAAGCTACTACCTATCCTAAACATGCTACTAACTTGACCTAGAGAGAAACTAAGTTCAAGTCCAGATGTGTGTAGATCTAGATGAACAAATATGGAAGGGTGTTGCCACATGTCAACTATAACATTGTATCCTTGAGAAGTCCAGGGACTTCTTGAGGGTACAATCCTGCAGTTGGCATGTGTGCCAACATCCGTTAGAACTGATTCATCAAGATGTACATACCCCCTTAGTGGTCATTAATCATAATTAAATTGGATTAAAATTCAGATTACAACAACCATGCCTAACCCTAATTCCAACATTCCTTAAGTTCTTTATCCATCACTAGCTTGATTAGATATGGAGAACTTCATTAATTCATGTTTGCATTGTTATTTGTTAACGTGGCATAACAAGCGATTTATCCCAAAAATAGGACAAAAACATCAAACGTTTAATTCTTAATGTAACCTAGCTGTCCAAATCAAGTGTGTCATCCACTTAGATTCAGCTAGTGTTTACTTTATAAATGAAGTTATAAAGATTAAAGATCATAACCACTATTCCTTTTACTTTCATTCCATGAGAGAGGAAGAGTCTTCCTCTTCATGGTTAGATGTTAGGTTTAACATAACCTTTTTATCATTCATTACTTATATAGTTTAATTGTATGTCCCAAGCATATTTCATTATTAAACTATAGTTGTGTAATTAGAGAACGACATCCTTTTGCAATTTAACAAGTTCATTAATATAAGGGAGATTATACTATCTCCTTAATCCAACTCATTATCTTATAACAACAATAGTATACACAGATATAAAGAATACTTACAAAGATATCACTATTATTTCCATCATACAAGTACAAAAGTATTCACATCACAAATTGTAGTCCAACACAAAACCTTTCAATTCATGATGATAAATATACATTTTCAAGATTATGCATTTTAGACATTCTGCATGTCAATCATAATTAAGATCTTAAAAGAACATCACTTTTCTTTTTCATTACAACTCAAGAATGATTCAAAACTCTTTACATAAGATCCATAATTAAATAAGCCAATGCATCATAAAATTTTGTCTTCTTTTATCACTTACGATGTCCATCTACAAAAATTGCTAGCATGGGTCAGTTCAATGAACTGAGCATGATAAGCACTAAGCATTAAAGTAAAGTGCATTCCACTAATTGTTCCATTAAAACAACTCTGCTTTAATGAAACAATTAATATATCATACAAATAATCATAAGTAATAACATCTAGAAAAGAAGTACATTAAAAGAGTCTGAATTCACTTTTAAGAAAAGAGCATAATATAATCTGCAACACATTATATCATAAGGTTTAATTGATCCTATTAATTACTTTAAAACAATCAACAAGTCTTGTCATCTAATTGTTTCATAGTTCTATAAGAATAGAAATACACATTTATCTTTACTAAGTAGTAAAAGAAGTTAATTACAGCATAGCTCATATTAGAATGCTTCATCATTCCATATAACAAAGAAGAAGAATCAATACATGTTATTCCCCAAACACTAATCATCTGAAAGACAAATACAGGTTTAGAACACATGAATCTGCCTCAATTCAAAGATAACAATATAAGGATTCAACATTAAGGTAAAAGCATCTAACAAGAATCCCAAATCAATCCAAGTAGGGTAGAGAGTCAAAACAGTCCCCCCACAAGTCAAAACTAACTCCCATATGTTAGAGGATATAATTCAAAGATCTGAAACCAAACGTTCCACAATAAATTTTCCATCTCAGAAGAAGATCGAAAATAGAAAAGTTTAATCAAATGAACTTATCCAAACAACAGAAAAAGGATCTCAAATAGAAAAGGACCCAATCTATAATTCATTTCATTTATACTATGAAATGAATTCCCATTTCTATTTCAAACTTAGAAATTCTTTATCTAGTTCCCAAAAGAGAACACAAAACCAAACACATAGTTAAAGAAATCACACTTCTAACTTTCCTTACAAATCTAACAAACTGGTTTACCTATTTCCATTCACCAAGCTCAAGTTCAAATTCAAATCTCATAACAAAGTACACAGTATAATCCCTAATAGTATACTATCCCCAAGAGAACATATTCATTCTCTCTTTAAAACTAGAGATTCGTTCATTGAATCCAACAAGGAATAGAAATCCACAAACAATGAAAGATAAACAAGGATCAATACAACTCACAACTCAAAAGACTGAAATCCTATTACAAGGCTTCCACAACTTGATGCAACAGAGTAAATAGTTCGCGATCCCCAAATAAGAACAATAATACAAAGCATTCTAAACAGAGATATTGTATCCTTTCATAAAAAATTTAGTACACTAAGGTACTTAATCCATCTTTTTAATAAAACCTAGAAATCAATTAAAAAGAATAGAAGAGAGTAAGAAAACTAAATAATATGTTTAAGAAAAGTAATATCCCAAACTTACTTCCATCTCGACTGAAACAGAATCACCACAAGACTCTCGAGTTCCAGTTAAAAAAATTATGACAGGGAAAGTATTTGTTTCAACATCTATAACAAGAAGGAGAGTAAATACTACATTTCCATAAGCCTCTAAAACTGTTAACGACTTATTCCAAATGAACTATAAATCATCAATACCCATAACAAGATATAATTCCAGTCCTTTAATCCTTCTAAAAAAAAAGTCAAGCCTTCAACAGGACATGGGTTCACTCAGGGAAAGAAGAATAAGATACACTTTGTATTCACATGCCCTGTCAAGTTCAAAGAAGGTGGTATAGTCTAAAAAATAGAAGTACCACAATCGGTCCAACAAGAAGCTACAAGGAAGATCTCAAAAGAGATTACCAGGTCTACTTCTAAACAAAACAAATCTCTCAAGACCCTTTTTCAGATAGTCCTTAAATGAGATTAAAGCTTTTCAAATCCTTAATACCAACAAAACTCCAGCTCAGAATACAAGTATAGAATCAAACATGTCGATTCCAACACAAGTTCAAAACACACAAATGGAATACCAGTATAGTGTCGAACACGAGCTTTGAACAAAAAGTTTAAAACTTCACAAGGCTCTAATACTGGCTCAGAACAAACACAAGTTCAAATACGAGCCTATAATAAAACACGAAGCCCTAAATACAAGCTCAGAACAAAACACCAATGCTCTAATATGAGTTCAAGGCATTTTCAAATCCTTAAATAAGAATAAAAATTCCAGCTCAGAGTATATGTACAGAACAAAACTCATCGATTCGACTACAAGTTTGAACCATGCAAGTATTGAACACAAGTACAATGTCGATCATGGAGCTTCAACAAAATTCTAAACTACACAAAGCTCTAATAATGGCTCAAAAATAAAAACAAAGTTCAAATATGAGCACATAACGAATCACGAAGCTCATACTAGTTTAGAAAACAAAACACAAGATCCAAATAATAGTTTAAAAATGAAACATAAGACTCTCAAATAAAGGTTCGAACCACCACAAAATAACTAATGCAAGCTCAAAAAACACCAATCTTGCTTACAAGTTTCAGAATGAAATACAAAGCTTCCATATAGGTTTTGCATGTATGCCACCATTAAACTAGCACAGAGAAATTTCCCAAAAACTATCATTACCAACAATGGATTTACATTCCAAAAACCACAGAGATTCATAAAACATGAAAGTAAATAACCAAAAAAATCAAGCAAACAATTATCTCATGAGAGCAGAGTTGTTTTAATGATTCATTTAGAAGAAAGCAAGAAATCTTAATGGGTAGAGCCTATCATGCCTGATAGTGCCTCTCTACCATTCAAGGAGACTTCCAGCTGAGCTTCCAACCCTTTTTCTTCTCCACAATAGATCAACAACCAAACAATTTTTCTTCCAATGCCTCTTATACATTCCCTTGATCAAAATAGACCAGAGAAACCAAAAATAGCCAAGAAGAAGAAGAAGTCAAACTGCTTGGTTCAAAGAACTAGATAGCTCCATGCAGAGAAAAATTCGTGAGGCATGCAAAACCAAACAACCTCCCACAAATCCACCTCCCTTGTTTCCAAGATGGTTTGCACACAAAAACCGAGATCCATTAATGCCATAACTCCCAATTCTCCCACTTCTCTCTCCTTGCCACCACCTCCCAAAATTGGTGAATACCAATTCCAAATCAACATGCAATTCCATACTTAGTGAAGCCTCCACGTAAGCCCCACTAAAGTTAACTAGCCCTTGCCAAAAATGGTAGTACCTCCTTGCATTAATACCCAATCAAATCAAATAAAAGCCATTGGAACCATCACCATAGTGCCATGCGACCCTTAGGTTCCTTTTAAATAGTTTAGGATAGATTTCCCAAAACTTAGGTTAGTCTAACAATTAATCACCTTAGGTCTTAAAACATTGCCATAGGTAATACCCACTTTAGGTTAGATTAAATTCACTTCCATATAGTATTAGGCATTAGGTTAATATAGTCTAGTATTACTATAGTAATCTCCCCTTCCCATATTCATTTAGCACAAGAGCTTAGGTTAGGTCACCCCCAACACAATAGAATAAGAAGCTTAGGTTAGATTACAACCCAATTAAATAGACGTAGCTAGGAAGTAGGTGCTCTTACCTAGTTTAGGATATTGTTAGGGTAGTCCTTTAGTTTTAGGATTCTTGATCCCCTTCATAGTCATAAGCAAACTATTTTTGTTTATGCCAATAATGTCCTGCAGAGATCAATCCCAAAGACCCAAGCACAAACATACAACCGAATGAAGGCACTTTCACACAAGACCAAAGAATTTGTAAAATACAAAAGTTTAGTCCGCTATGTCTCTCAAACTAATGAATGTCAATTTATCATTCATCCATTAAGAAGATTTAAAACATTCCTTGGATCACTAAAATTGATCCAAGGATGAGTCAGTAAAGAGATAAGTTTGCAACTCTCAAAACCAGATTGCAACTTATCAATAAGAAGTGAAAGTGGATTCTTGCAAGACCATAACATTTCATTCTAAATAATCCCGAGAGAAGAAATGATTTATCCATAACAAGCATGATTTTCAACAATCAAGGAACACACCTCATTCAAGAAAATCACATGCCAATGCTTGTAATGCAAAAGAGAATATAAAAGTTTGTCTAAGGTGTTACATACTTCCCTCCTAAAAAGAATCATCATCTCGATGATTATCTCATTTTAATCATTGCATTAAGGATAATCAATTTATTCACTTTCTTAACATATGTTTGCAACAATATCAAATTTAAAGTTCTAAAAATCAGCATTCACATAGTTGTTTATTTAAAAATAAATAGTCCATCTACCCAAAACTGGCAGAATTATTGACATATAAAGATAAAATCACAAATTTTTATCAGTCATCATAGTCAATTCTGATCAAATAAATATGGAAAAGTAGTTTTCATATCTTCCAGATTTTCCCAGGTTGCACTTTCTTCATTAAATTGGTCCCACTAGACCTTACATTGACTTATTTCATGATTTCTTAAATGCAATTGGTGAGTTTCAACACTCATATGGGTTTAACCACGATTATTCCTAGGTCTTGGACCTGCAAGGAATTCCAATTTAACACATGTGATAAATCTAAAACATATTTCTTAAGCAAAGAAATATGGAAAACATCATGCATTCATGACAAAGCAGGAGGTAATGCTAAATGGTAAGCTACAAGGGTTGATTACTTCAACTATCTCAAAGGGTCCCACATAACGAGGTGATAACTTGGCAACCTTGCCAAAAGTTATTGAGCTCTTTTTGGTTTAACCCAAGAAAGACTTTCTCACCAAGTTCAAATTTCTGTCAACCACTTTAAATCAACATAACTCTTTTGCCTATCTGCTTGCTTCTTTCAAGTGCTCACGAATCATTTTAACTTGTTTGTTCCATTTCTATAAGGATTTCAGGTCCAATTACCTCTCTATCCTCAATGTTATCCCAACTAACAGGGGTTCTGCATTTTCTTCCATATAATGCTTCAAAGGTGCCATCTTAAGAGAGGCATGATATGTGTTATTATATACAAACTCAACTAGTGGAAGGTACTCTTCCCACTTATATTGTTGATCCATATAATACATTCATAACATATCCTCTAAAACTTGATTAACTCTTTTAGTCTATCCATCCGTTTCCGGATGATACATAAAACTAAATTTAGCTTAGTTCCTAAAGCTGCATTAAGCATTTGCCAAAACCTTGATGTCATTCTAGGATCTCTATCCGATATGATTAATTCAGGTACTCCATGTAATCTAAAAATTTTTTGTACAAATATTTTAGCCAATACAGGAGAATCATCCTTCAAATTACCAGCAATAAAATGTGCTACCTTTGTTAGTTTATCAACAACTACTAAAATAACATCATGTTTATTTCTTGACATAGGAAACCCTTGTACAAATTCCATGCTTATCACTTGCCACTTGTATTGCGGTATGCTATGAGGATACAATAAACCGGATGGGTGCATATGTTCCACTTTAACACATTGACATTCAAGGAAATGTGTCACAAAATCAATAACATCCTTTTTCATTCCTTTCCATAAATATTGTTGTTTTATATCAGCAAACATCTTTGTAATACCAGGGTGTCTAGAAAAAGGTGAATTGTGAAATTCTGCTAACAATTTCTTTCTTAAATCATTTAGCGAAGGTATGTATACTCTATTTTCAAATCTTAAGATTCCTTCATTATCAAAGTGAAAACCTTTATACCTCAAATCATTTAGATCTGCAACAAGTGTTGTCTTTACTTATTGAAAGTAAGAATCAGATTCCATAACACTTTTTACTTCATCCTTAAACTGAGTTCTCAATGTTATAAGAGTAGAAATGTGCTTCCTACGACTTAGAGTGTCAGCCACTCTATTTTCCTTACCCTTGATATAATTGATGTCAAAATCATATTGAGACAAAAACTCTAACCATCTTCGTTGTCTTGCATTTAGATTTGGCTGAGTGAAAATATACTTCATCCCAAGATGATCAATTTTCAATTCAAAAGGTTTACCAAGCAGGTAATGCCTCCAAACTTGTAGTGCATGAACAATGGCAGCAAGCTCTAAATCATGTGGAGCATAATTCAACTCATGTAACTTTAGTTTTCTACTTTCATAAGCTATGACATGATTATTTTGTAACAAAATACCTCCTAGTCCTTCACTAGATGCATCAATTACTACCATAAAGTCTCCATTAGGATCTGGTACTGCTAGAATAGGTGTTGAAGTTAACTGTTCCTTCAAAGTTCTGAATGCAGTTTTGCATTTCTCACTCCAAACAAACTTCTTATCCTTCTTCTGTAAAGAAGTTATTGGTGCAACCACCTTAGAAAAATCTTTAACAAATTTTCTATAGTAACTAGCAAGCCCCATGAAGCTTCTAACTTCATGTACATTCTTTAGTGTAGGCCACTCAATTATAGCTACAATTTTAGAAGGATCTATAAAAATTCCATTCTTACTTATTACATGTCCCAAATAGTGCACTTTTGTGTCATAGAAAGAACATTTAGATAACTTACCATATAACCATCTCTTTCTCAAAATTTCCAAAACTATCTTCAAATGCTCATGGTGTTCCTCAATACTTTTAGAATATATGAGAATGTCATCTAAGAATACGAGCACAAATTTGTCCAAGTATTCTTGAAAGATATTATTCATTAAATTCATAAATGTTACAAGTGCATTTGTTAATCCAAAAGGTAAAACCGTGAACTCATAATGTCCATACCTTGTTCTGAAAGTTGTTTTATGAATGTCCTCATCCTTAATCCATAATTGATGATATCCAAATCAAAGATCTATCTTAGAATATACTGATTCTCCATGCATTTGATCAAATAGATCATCAATCTAGGGAGTGGGTATATATTCTTGATTGTTGTTTTGTTTAACATTCTATAATCAATGCACAATCTAAGTGTTCCATCTTTCTTTTTCACAAAAATTACTTGGTGCTCCCCAAGGTGAAACACTTGGTCTAATCAAACCTTTAGAAAAAAGTTCTTGCAACTAAGCCTTAAGCTCTACTAATTCTATAGTAGTCATTTGATACGGTGCCTTAGAAATAGGCTCGGTTCCAAGCTTGATCTCAATTGTGAAATCAAACTCCCTTTTAGGTGGAAGACCTGGTAACTCTTTCAGAAACACGTCACTAAAGTTTTGTAATAGTGGATATCGTTCCATGACATCACTGCTCTCTTTAGTTGTTTCTGTAATCTTTACTACATATAAGGTTACAACCTTTATTTTTGGCCTTTTTAAGTTGCATAGCTGACAGTTTCTAACCAAAATCTCACGTTTCACACCCTAAATCTTTGCTATTTTCTACAAGTCATCTAAACAACTAATGTGTTTTTCAAAATAGTCCACTTTAGCCTTATGTTCTACTAACCAATTAACACCTATGATTACATCATAAGACCCCAAAGGTGCAACATAAAGATCAACTTCAGTGGAAAAATTAGGTAAGTCAAGGACTGCTCCAAAAAGACACATACTAACTATATGAACAACATTGTTTCCATAATGTACAGTCCATGTTTTATCCATGTTTCCATCTTTTCTTTTTAGTTTTGATGCTAATTTACTAGAAATAAAACATTCAGTAGCTCCGGTGTCAAAAATAATAGTTATAGGTAAACCAAATAACTTACCCGAAACCTCTATGGGTGTGGCCTGTTTCTCAACCTACTTGTCAGCTACTGCAGTGTGTATCTTGTGTTGCTGATTACGATCATCCTTTTTCAAAGGGCATTGATTTGCATAATGATATTTTCCACAGTTATAACAACCTCCTACAGGTCCCTTTCTAGGCTTAGGTTTATTTCCATCCTTAGAGTTATCATTCTAACCTCCATAGGACTTCTATCATTATTATTGTTCTTGACAAAGTTGTTCCGTGCATTGCCAATAAACTTGTTTGTTGTTGATTTCTTATTAGTATCAGATGAAAACTTACTTTTCATTCCAAATTTCTTCCATGGTCCTTTCTTAGGTGCAAGAGATGATGAAGAGGAGTTGGGGATTTTCTTCCTTACTTCCTCCTTATGAGCAGAAATTTCCTTTAATTTTTGTTCCTACCTTATGGCCTTTTCAACAACCCCTTCCATCGTGGTTGGGTTGTGAACATCCACCTCTCCTCCTATAACAGGATTCAATCCCATGATGAATTTCTATATCCTGAACTTCTCATCAATTTGGTACTGAGGTACATACTTAAGGAGTTTAGTAAATCACTCCCAATACTCGATTCTGATTAGCTTTCCTTGAGCTAAGTTCTAGAATTCAGTCATTTTCTGATCATAGTAAAGTTACGTAGCCAACGTTGCCTAAAGTAACCTTTAAATTGATCCCAAGTGATATTAGTTTCATCAATGTTTAACTCAACCTTATGGCTATCCCACCATGAAGATGCCTCATGGGAAAGTTGATATGCTCCCCATATCGCCTTTGTTTCTTCTGAGAAATTCCTTATTGCAAAGTATTTCTCCATTTTGTTGAGCCAATTCTCAACCCCATCCCCTAATGTGGTGCCATCAAACTTGGGTGGACTTATCCTTTTTATATCATTAGTGAGTTCAGCTTCCAACCTAGCCTTTTTGTTCTCAGGTTGATCAGTATGTTCACATTGTTATTATCAACACCTAAATTGGCGTTGTCCTCGTGAGGTGGATATTATTATTACTAAATTCTTCTTCCCTCCTCATTGCCCATTACTTGTTGTCCAAGTACAACAAATGATCTCTTAGTCCAACAGGGTAAGGATCTCATTGAGTTTTAGGTGAAAAGTTACTGCTCCTTCCTCGGGTGGAGGATTATTTACAACATTTCCTCTTGTTCTAACCATTTTCTAGATTAATAAAAAATTTAAGTTTCATCAATTATGGACACAATATCTCAAAGAGCTGCAACCTTCAGCTCTAATACCAAGATGTAACATTCCCATTTTAAGACTTTAGAAACAAGGGAATTTTTTTGAAAAATAACGTTATCTATTCTAAATAAAACATCATTTAGAACACACATTCCATGCCGATAAATCTCATAAAAGATAACCATATACCCGATCTCTCATTCCATGACTCGGTTACTAACCAATCTCTCATGTTTACTTAAAGTATAGAATACTTTATGTATACTACGTATACTTGGTTATCCTACCCTATTCTATGTACTGAGTGATCTGTTTAAAGAACCTATCTAAATATTTGTTACCAATATTCATCTGACATCATGTTGCCTTAAACTAGATGACATAGGACAAGGCAACCAGCATCTTGCAATACTTTGGCCAAAGATTTTCAACATACTATTCATGTTACTATTCCTAGATGACATACTCATCATTCGAATACATCCTTCACCTAACTTTTCTTGTTATCTAGAATGGTCTTTACTTGACTACCATCAATCCACTTACCCAAGGTTCAATCGTAGCCCCGAGTTAGTAACATAATTTATTATAAGAAGATGCTCACGATGACTTAGGGTATATGGGCATACTCGGCTGACCTAAGTCATCCAAATGTGCCAAGGTACCCTAAGTCATAAAAAAGCTACTACGTATCCCGAACATCTACTAACTTGACCTAGAGAGATACTTCTTAGTCCAGAGAGGTGTGTAGATCTAGATGAACAAATATAAAGGGTGTTGCCACATGTCAATCGCAACACATTTGTATCCTTGAGAATTCTAGGGATTTCTCGAGGGTACAACTCTATAGTTAGCGTGTGCCAACATCTGTTAGAACTGATTCATCAAGATGTACATACCCCCTTAGTGGTCATTAATCATAATTAAATTGGATTAGAAATTCAGATTACAATAACCATCCTAACCCTAATTCCAACATTCCTTAAGTTCTTTAAGCCAACACTATCTTGATTAGATATGGAGAACTTTATTAATTCATGTTTGCATCATTTTTCGTTAATGTGGCATAACAAGCAGTTATCCCAAAAATAGGATAACAAACATAAAACGTTTAATTCTTAATGTAACCTAGCTGTCCAAATCAAGTGTGTCATCCACTTAGATTCAGCTAGTGTTTACTTTATAAATGATGTTATAAAGATTAAAGATCATAACCACTATTCCTTTTACCTTTCATTCCATGAGAGAGGAAGAGTCTTCCTCTTCATGGTTAGATGTTAGGTTTAACATAACCTTTTTATCGTTCGTTACTTATATAGTTTAATTGTATGTCCAAAGCATATTTCATTATTAAACTATAGTTGTGTAATTAGATAATGACATCCTTGCAATTTAACAAGTTCATTAATATAAGGGAGATTATACTATCTCCTTAATCTAACTCATTATCTTATAGCAACAATAATATACACAGATACAAAGAATACTGAAAAGATATCACTATTATTTCCATCATAAAAGTACAAAAGTATTCACATCACAAATTGTATTCCAACAAAAAACCTTTCAATTCATGATGATAAATTTACATTTTTAAGATTATGCATTTTTCTAGACATTCTTCATGTCAATCAGAATAAAGATCTTAAAAGAACATCACTTTTCTTTTTCATTACAACTCAAGAATGATTCGAAACTCTTTACATAAGATCCATAATTAAATAAGCCAATGCATCATAAAAGTTTCTATCTTCTTTTATCACTTACGATGTCCATCTGCAAATATTTCTAGCATGGGTTAGTTCAATGAAATGAGCATGATAAACACTAAGCATTAAAGTAAAGTGCATTCCACTAATTGTTCTATTAAAACAACCCTACTTTAATGAAACAATAAATATATATAATCATAAGTAATAACATCTAGAAAAGAAGAATATTAAAATAGTCCTAATTAACTTTTAAGAAAAGAGCATAATATAACCTACAACAACTGCATTATATCATAAGGTTTAATTGATTCTATTAATTAGTTTAAAGCAATCAAAAGGTCTTGTCATCTATTTGTTTCATAATTTTATAAGAGTAGAAAATTCACATTTATCTTTACTTGAAAGCAAGTAAAATAAGTTAGTTACAACATAGCTAATATTAAAATGCTTCATCATTCCATATAACAAAGGAAGAAGAATCAATACACGTTATTCCCCAAACATTAATCATCTAAAAGACAAATATAGGTTTAGAACACACGAATCACTCAATTCAAAGATAACAATATAAAATTCAACATTAAGGCAGAGCATCTAAAAGAATCCCAAATCAATCCAAGTAGGGTAGAGAGTCAAAAAGTCCCCCACAAGTCAAAAATGACTCCCATATGTTAGTGGATATAATTCAAAGATCTAAAACCAAATGTTCCACAATAAATTTTCCATCTCAGAAGAAGATTGAAAATAGATAAGTTCAATCAAATGAACTTATCCAAACAACAGAAAAATGATCTCAAATATAAAAGGACCCAATCTATAATTCATTTCATTTATACTATGAAATGAATTCCCATTTCTATTTCAAACTTAGAAAATATTTATCTAGTTCCCAAAGAAAACACAAAACAAACACATAGTTACAAAACCACACTTCTAACTTTCCTTACAAATCTAACAAACACCTATTTCCAATCACCAAGCTCAAGTTCAAATTCAAATCTCGAATGAAGTACACAATACATTCCCTATAGTATACTATCCCCAAACAGAACATATTTGATTCTCTCTTTAAAACCAGATTTGTTCATTGAATATAATAAGGTATAGAAATCCAAAAATAGTGAAAGATAAACAAGGATCAATACTGACTCACAAACTCAAAAGATTGAAATCCTATTACAAGGCTTCCACAACTTGATGAAAAGAGAAAATAGTTTGTGATCCCCAAATAAGAACAATAATACAAAGCATTCGAATAGAGATAGTGTATCCTTGTTATCCAAAATGAGCCCCTACTTATTTTGGCTAACTTGCCTTCATTCTTTCCTTCCTTGTGCTTCAACTTCAATTTTTACACATTTAAAGCACTCAAAGATTCTGGAAATGGCTTCATTAGATAGGATTTTTCTTCCCCTTTCTAGAAAGGTAAAGAAGTCCTCATAACTCCTTGTATTTTTGAATTATGGCTCAAATGCGAGTTTGGAGGAAATTTTTTGAGGCGGGCCATGGAGCTTGGGAGAGTTTTGTGCCAAAGAGGCTCGGAGCCAATGGAGTGGGGAAAGAAATTTTGCAAGGGAAATTAGTGGGTCGATGGAGGCATGGAGAGAAATTTGACACTTAGCCTTTTGGCTAAAAAAATCAAAGGAAAAATTCACCCATGAGCTCAAAGAAAGGAGAATGGAGAAAAATTTGTCAAGGCCCTGCACCAATCATAATGTGCCATGTGTCCAAGTCAACGGTGGGTGATCGGGCATCGGAAGGATTTTGGTTTTTTTAAAAAACCATAAAAGTGCTAAGGTGAAAATTTGAACCACATCTCTACACTGAATTAGAAGGTGCCATGTGTCCATATCAAAGAACGGAGGTGGTGGCAAGGACTTTTGAAAAAAATTTCTAGGCGGTAAATTGGGGCAAATTTTCTCCCGAGGCCATGGATCAACCAAAGGGCCCCTCATGTCATGCTGGAGGAGTGGGACATGGAGATTTTTTGGGAAATTTTCCCAATTTGAAAAAAGAGGGAAAAAATAAGGATTTTTCCCTGCGAACCCGATTTTGGCCCTAATTTCAACATTTTTGCCCTAAATCTTCAGAGGGGCATATCTTTCACACCAGAGCTCAGATTTTCATGATTTTGGTATCATTGGAAAGATGGTGAAATTATCCACATGATGGAAACTTCAATTTTAAATTTTGATGGAGTTTTGTGGGAGAAAAATGGGAAAACATCTCTAGCATGGAAAAATTGCAGAAAATGACCCCAACCACCAAAATTAATGAAGTATGGGCCTCTTCTTCTTGCTCGGCCAAATGTACGATGAAGTATGGGATTTTTCATGGAAACCCATCATTTTTCAAGATAATTAAATGTATCTTTTTGTGGTTGGAGTTTTAAAATTGATTTTCCCGTGTTTTCTCATTTCCTTCATTCTGTTCGAGCGATAAAAGCCAGTTTTGGCTCATTTGTAAAAGGTTGTTCATCCTTCTTCTCTACCTCTCCCTTATTTTTTTCCCCAGGGTCAAAAATGGAGTTTGAACCTCCTCCCCTACTCTGTAATGGCATTTTTTCCTCTTACTCATGAAATGATGCTCTTTGTAAACTTTTGAGCAATAAAAAACATGTTTTGTGATGCATTTGTCCATCCTTGCTCATTTTTTGGTTGTTTTCTTCTTGCCTCTCTTCATTGCAGGTATTTTTGCATGTTTGGATGTTCATTACAGGTTTTGGAGCTGTGTTCATGGAGTTTTGGAACATTTTCTATGTGAAATCCATATTTGGTCTATGATGCATTTGTCCATCCTTTCCATTACTCACCTCTTCTTGTTCCATGGCAGTTTTGATAGATAATCAACACTTTCCTTCTCTGGTGTATCACCATTTTAGTGTAGGCTCTATTTTTCCTTGTTTTCTTCCTCTCCTTGCCTCCTTTTGAAGTTATATTAGGTTAGATAATCTTTTGTGTATTGGAATAGCTTGTGGTAGGTAGTTTAGGAAGAGAACCGACCTTCTTTGGAGAGATTTCCCCATTTGTAAAGGTCCCACACTTTGGGAAAACTCAATGTTGTGTAATCACACCAAATAGCAATGCCTTAGAAAATTATATCCATAACTCAATTGGGGGTGCTATGAATTTGCACTAATAGTTTTAGCACACCCGGGACACTAGGGTTAGATATTTCATCTTCTCTTAGGTCTCCCATTTCATTTTTTTAGCAAGTTGGTGTATTCCTTCATTTTTAAGATTTCAGCCTTTGGAGGCAATTGCAAACACATCTAACAACTCCATCGATTAGTAACCCATCTCTCAAGTTGTAGACCTTCTTTCCATTTTTATTCATTCCATCTCTTCATTCTTCTTTCATCCCATGAAGTTGTGTAATCATGACTTCATTTTCCTCATGGAATTCACATTTACAACATCAACAAAATACATTCCACCTCCAATGTGTTTTACAACTCCTCCAAATCAACATTTTGAACAAATTCAAAATCAGCATGGCTACCCCTATGAGCAGCAGTGCCAAAATTAGTTTGGCTATGGAGCTTTCCAAGAGCAGGGGTATGCATAAATTAAGAAAATAATATACAAGATGTTGGTCTCATTAGAGAAGATCCAAAAAATGGAGATTTACATGGTGCAATCAATAGCAATAGCTCAAATGAAGGCTTTCAAAATTGGTTATAGGGAACCTTGTCCATGGGTTGGCCCTTTTCCAAGACACTTCAGCCCTCAGGAGAAGATGGACTTCATGGTGGATATGCTGCCCCAACTTACACAATGGACAAAGATATAGGGAATATGAATTTGGTGTTGAGCAACCTTGTCAATGGGTAATTTCTACACCATCATCTGGCTTTTCTCTTTCCATTCCTCAAGCATCACCATCTCATTTTGAATGTCAAATTCCAAATCCAGCCCATGCTACTCCAAGTGTGAAATTCATCCCTCCATCCCCTAGTCTTCCATCCCATCTCATTTTTTCTTCCCTCTTCTATTCCAAATCCAAATCCCCTCCACAAGAGCTATACCTTCCCCTCCAAAGAAACAAGAAGTTTCACCTCCTCCACCACCACAAACAAATGCAAATTGGTTGAAATCCAACCTATTTCTCCTCTTGTCTTCCCAATTCCATGTGGGGAAGAAGAAAAAAACCAAAAAATCAGTCAAGGACAACAAGAAGAAAATCCATCAGAAGAAGAAATGATCAAAAGTTTAGTGAGCTTGGCTCTTAGGTATGGAATCAAGAAAATTCCTTTGCTGGTTAAGCCTACAGAGGAAGCCAAGGATGAAGAGTCAATGGTGGTTAGGACTGATTTTGTTGGAGCAACAGAAGAGAATGAGGAAAGGAAGAAGATTATTCATCAAGTTTCTCAGAGTGTAGTGTCCATGTTAGCACTCTACTTGAAGAAGATGTTGATCCAATATAAGTTGCATAATCAGCCATGGAAGAGGAAATAAAATAAGCTCAAATTCCCATCGGAAAGGAGAAAATGGGTGAGACCAAATCAGAGTTTATAGTAGCCATGGAAGAAGAAGGAATCATTGATAATTTATTGTTTTTATTCGCAGGACCTATTTTGGTTGATGAATTGACCATGGAAAGGAGCTCTGAAGAAGATCTTGCAATCACAACTTGTCCTCTAGAGCAGAAGATTGAAGATTTTGATTTGGAAAAATTCATGATAGAGAAAGAGGTCATTCAAGAGCAATAAGGTCTTCAAGTAGCAGAGGAAGGAGAAGCTGTTCTAAATCCAAAAGAATAGGATCACATTCCAGCTGTGGAGGAGAAAAATGTAGGTCCAAGAGATTTGAACTCAAAATATGCTATAGAAGAACCTTCAGTTCTTCCTTTCACTTCATCTCTCTCGAGCTCCAACATTGAAGAATAGTTTGATATTTCAAAATTCATCTTTGAGAATGAAGATAACCATGGTGATAAAGTTGCAGATCAAAAGAACACCATGGAAGAGGTTGAGCATTTGCAGTAGGAAAACAAGGAGGTAGTTTATCTGTCAGATTTAGAGGACTATTTTGATGGAGAGGAACCAGTTGAAATCACATTGTTTTCTCCTTCATCATCCATCTTCCAAACACATCAACCTTCTTCCATAAAGGAGAGCATTCATTTTCATCTCCCTGCATTTTATAACACTTTTTAGGAACTTGGAAGATCTTGATCTTCCATGTTCTTTAGAGGAGGAAGAGAAAAGGCGGGAGGATGTCACCATCTCTCTCACACCATCCACCCAAGAAGGTCCACAAGAAGAGTCCATTTTTGGAGTTAAAATTCAAAGCAATGGGCACATTCAAAGGAACATACCTTTCCCAATCAGGTACTTGACTTCATTGGAGCTAAGGGGGAATCCAAAACTAGTCATGCTTACTCCCGAGCATGAGGATGATATGTAAAGTACCAAAGATCAGCTTAATGTCTCTTCAATCCAAATGTAGAGCAACTAAAATAGGTATTTGATTTTTTTCCTATTGAAACCTTGATGATTTGGGTGGAGGATTGGCCTCTTATCAACTTTTCACTCATCCAACCAGCCATGTTCATGCCAAATCAGTTGCATGGCTGCCACTTTTGAGGAAGGGAAGGAAGCTATTTCTCCTGCCGATTCTGCAGCTTTGTTTGAGCTCCCTTTTCTCTTGGTTAGAGTAGTGTAGGTAGGTTTGTTTTCAGTAGAAGAAGTGCTTTTGCACACTTTGCATGTTCCATTTGGAGCATGTATGATTTTCAATTTTGTACATAGTTTTTTGGTTTTTTTGGTTGCTGCTTTACACAATGTGCATTCAGTGGCATTTTGGTGAAGATCAATTTCAAGTTTTAGTGGGTTTCCAAGTGGCTCAGAGGTCATATTTTCATAGTTTAGATTAGAGTTGGTTATCAATCTTGACTCCATGCCCAATGGATGCAACAAAGTCCACTAATCATTCATCTAATAGGTAGATGAACCCTCTGAGTTGCTAAAATTGTTATCCAAAATGAGTCCCTGCTTATTTTGGCTAACTTTCCTTCATTTTTTCCTTCCTTGTGCTTCAACTTCAATTTTCACACATTTTAAGCACTCAAAAGATTTTGGAAATGGCTTCATAAGATAGGATTTTTCTTCCCCTTTCCAGAAAGGTAAAGAATTCCTATTAACTCCTTGTATTTTTCGATTTATGGCTCAGCGAAGTTTGGAGGGGAAATTTTCCCTGGGCGGGCCAGGTAAGGAGCTTTTTGGGAGATTTTTGCTAAAGAGCCTCAATTTTAGCCTTAGGTTTTTTTCAGAGTGGGGAAGCAATTTTCCAAGGAAAATTGGTGGGTTGGTGGGGGCATGGAGAGAAATTTAACACTTAGCCTTTTGGCTAAAAACTTAAAGGGAAAAAGTTCACCCGCGAGCCTACAAAGGAGAATGGAGAAAAATTGGTCAAGGCCCCACACCAATAATATTGCACAACGTGTCCAAGTCAATAGTGGGGATCGGGGTGTCGGAAGGATTTTGGTTTTTTTCCAAAACCATAAAAGTGCAAAGGTGAAAAGTTGAACCACATCTCCACACCGAATTATAAGGTGCCACGTGTCCATATCAGCGGTGAAGGTCGCAGCCAGGTGAACTTTGGAAAATTTTCCAATTTCATGAAAATTGGGCAGAATTTTCTCTTGAGGCCCGCGGATCAACCAGAGGGTGCCATGTGTCATCAGAGGAGTGGGGCATGGAGAGTTTTTGGGAAATTTTCCCAATTTGAAAAAAGAGGGAAAAATTAGGATTTTTCCCCGCAAACCCGAATTTTTTTTAATTTCACCATTTTGCCTAAATCTTCAGAGGGCATATCTCTCAAACTGAACTCGATTTTTGCAATTTTGGTATCATTATAAATCTGTGAAATTCTCACATGATGGACACTTCAATTTTAAGTTTTTATGGATTTGTAGGAGAAAAATGGGAAAATGTCTCTGGCATGGAAAAATTATAAAAGCAACCCCAACCACAAAAATTAATGAAGTATGGGCCTCTTTCTTGCTCTGCGAAGCAATGTACGATGAAGTATGGGATTTTTCATGGAAACCCATCATTTTTCTTAATTAAATGGATCTTGTTGGTGGTTGGAGTTTTAAAATCAATTTTCCCATGTTTTCTCATTTCCTTCATTCTGTTCGAGTGATAAAAAGCTAGTTTTGGCTCATTTGTAAAAGGTTGTTCATCCTTCTTCTCTGCCTCTCCCTTATTTTCTTCCCTAGGGTCAAAAATGGAGTTTGAACCTCCTCCCCTACTTTGTAATGGATTTTTACCTCTTACCCATGAAATGATGCACTGTGCAAACTTCTGAGCAATAAAAAACATGTTTTGTGATGTATTTGTCCATCCTTGCTCATTTTTTGGTTGTTTTCTTCTTTACTCTCTTCATTGCAGGTATTTTTGCATGTTTGGATGTTCATTGTAGGTTTTGGAGCTGTGTTCATGGATTTTGGAACATTTTCTGTGTGAAATCCATCTTTGGTCTATGATGCACTTGTCCATCCTTTCCATTTCTCACCTCTTCTTGTTCCATGGTAGTTTTGATAGATAATCAACACTTTCCTTCTCTGGTGTATCACCATTTTAGTGTAGGCTCTGTTTTTCCTTGTTTTCTTTCTCCTTATCTTTTTGGAATTTAGATTAGGCTAGATTATCTTGCCTACACTATAATATCTTGTGGAAATTAGTTTAGGAAGAGGAACTAGCCTTCTCTAGAGAGCTTTCCCCATTTGCAAAGGTCCCACACTTTGGGAAAGCTCAATGTTGTGTAATCACACCAAATGACATTGCCTTAGAAAAGTAGATCCATAACTCATTTGGGGTGCTATGAATTTTCACTAACAATTCTTTCATACAAAAGATAGCACACCAAGGTACTTAATCCTTCTTTAAATAAAACCTAGAAATCAATTAAAAATAACAAAAGACAAGTAAGAAAATTGAATAATACGTTTAAGAAAAGTAATGTCCCAAACTTACTTCCAACTCGACCAAAACAGAATCACCACAAGACTCTCAAATTCCAGTTAAAAGCTTATGACAGGGAAAGTTTTTGTTTCAACATCAATAATAAGAAGGAGAGTAAATACTACATTTCTAGAAGCCTTTTGTATGCAATGAAAAGTTGTAAAAGCTATGGACTGAGGCCAAAGAACCTCAAAGCTTTGCTAACTCAACCATACACCATCATATTAGAGTTAAACAAGAGAAACTAACATAAAATTATTATAACTTTGACAAAAACATCAAAAACTAACATGTATACTACTCTCTACTCTATGAAAGCTTATTAAAATTGAACCTGGTTTAGATCCTAAGCAATCAAAGTATGTGTTGTTTACTCCCAAACATAGTGAAGAGATCTCTCCAAGTTGGCTACATGGCCAAGATTTAGATCTTCCCTTACTAACTATATTTGGAATGGATGGATGCAAGATGGAGGAGCTCTTAACAATGGATTATGGTCAAGATCCAAATGTTCTATAGCTTAAAGCTATCATAAATGGTTTCTAATGCCTTTCTAAAGTGTTTGAGAGTACAGGTTTGTAAGTTTGAATGGGAGGGCGCGACCCTTCTATTTATATTTTCCTATTTGGAAGAGGTTTGGAATTTGGGTGCATGTGGGACTAAAGATATTTTAGATTAGATTAGGATAAACATGCTTTAGGCTTAGTTAAGATTGGTTTAGGCTAGTTAACTAGGGTTTAGGCTAGTTAAAATTGATTAGCAAGTGATTAGAGACTCATTGAGAGTTAGGAGGGGTCTGGATAACCAATTGTGACTGATAGATAGCCTAGGAAGCCAATAGAAGTGGTCTAGAGAGAACTAGGGAGATTCTCGAATGGTTTAAAGGAGGAATGTTTAGATAATAAGAGATATATTAACCAAATCATATGATTTATAGGAGGAATACGACCAAGAAGGTGTTGTAAATGGGCATCCAAGAATGGAGTGAAGAATGGGGAATTAACGAAGTATCGTTAATCGGTTGAATTGGATGAAATGCTAAGTGTAAGCATATTTTAGGTGTCTATATTTTCCCCTCTTTGGGGTGGCGTAAGTGACGTCACTTCAAAGAAAGTAGACAAACATAAACAAGTAGAAAATTTTGAAGGGATAGAAGAAAAAAATGAGTAGAATGAAGGATGCCCCCTCGATTGTCGATGGGGTGATAGAAGAACTCGATTGATGATCGAAAAGATGATAGAAAGAGAACAGAAGAAAGAATAGTGTGATGAAGAAGAAAAGAAACATGATATAGAAGAAAAGGAGTATGAGGAAGGGGGAATGAGCTAACATCCATCCAATGCCTTTGAAACAACTTTATTTTTCATCATATTGCTAGAGATCTTTGTCATCAGTCCTTATTATTAAAAAAATGAACAAAAGTGTAGTATGACATAAATAGCCATATACGAACAAATGTCCATTGCTAAATAAACAACACTAACTCCATGCAACATAAAAATGCAATGCAATACGAGAAATTAAAATATGCCTAGCTCCTTACAACATACAAAATGTAATGCAATACAAGAAAGTAAACAAGCTAACCTAACAGAGAAACATAATGCAATGTTTTTGTTATCAAGCTTTAGTTCCAACCTATTCGAATAAATGACAAGGGTTAATGATGGTGCCCCAAGAAAGATACATGCGAGGGGGAATAATGGAGGACACTTTGGTCCAATGGAAAAATAATGTGCACTACGAAACAATACTAGGAAACTCATTGTGCCCCAGTGCAGTACGTAAGAAGTAAGCAGCCTAGCTTTGGTTGATGGAGGTAGATCAAGATGATCCACGAGTCACGCACATGAATAGGTGAGAACCAAAGAGTGACATTTATAGGATGATTTATAATGTTTTTGATGTTTCTTTGAACATATTTGAATGTTTTTATTTTTCTAACATATTTGAATGTTTTGATTTTTCTAACATATTTGAATGTTTTGATTTTTATAAAAAAATTCTAAAAGTATGTACAGGAAGAAAAATAAGTGTGGATTCCCCTAGTGATAGATGGGATGTACAAGGTGAAAGGCCACGTGCACGCGCAAGAAGGTGAAGATACAAAATTTCCCCAGTGATTAGGTGGGGGTATTCAAAGGCAAACTCTTCACGTGTAGAAGCGGGACCCAAGGCCATTATAGATAGGTTCAACATGATGATGAATGTAAAATAATGAAGTGTTGGGAAGAAGCAAGGATGCCCCCAGCATAAGTTGGCCTAAAAGCACATGATAGAAAGGAAGGAGATGATTGTCTTTGTGAAAGGGGAAAAAGGTGTCTGCAAACATGTCAAAAAGGAAATCTTATACACATGGATGTTCTGAATGAAGCAGAAGAATGATGTGAAAGACATGAATGTAGGAGAAGCCTCACGATGAAACAAGTGATTAGCCAAAGGCACAAATCTTGAGATGAGATACATACTAGAGTAAGAGTCTAGACAAGGTCCAAAAAAAAAAAAGACACTTGGTAACATACTAATCCTGTTTTACTCATAGAGATTCAATGTGTGAACATGGAATTAGATTACCTTTTGAAGGGAATATTTAATAGATAACAAGTGAAGACACCCTAGCCAACATGTAGGAATGTTTGATTTTGAAAGGTGATTTGTGAATGTAGGGTGGAAGGATAGTTGTACATTGCTCATTTGCCGCCACCAAAGGCCCATAGCCCCAATAGAGATGCATTTGATTCTAATCACAACATTGCTCTACTACCAGCTAGCATCCATAGCCCCGATAGAGATTATTGGAAATACCCCAAGAGAGAGTTATATATCAATTTTATTTTTCTTTGTAGCTTTTAGCTTTTGAATTTTGATTGATTTTGATTATTTTACTTTCTGAAAACTTATTTCAGCTCTCTTGTTTGACAAGGGGTTAAGAACCAAAAATGGCTTGATGGAAGGAGGTGGAAGTGATTGTGATGATGACATTGGCTAGTGTCAACAAATATATCCAAAAGTTCTTCGCAACAAGTTTATTATATGTTGAATGTGATAGGATCTCCATGAGGTTAGTCGTTCTTTAATTTACCAAGGTGATAAAAGACCAGGTCAAATGGATACCATAGAGATAAATGTCACAAAATACGTGCAAATAGGCTAACCAAAAGATCACCAAAGGGATAAAAATGATAGGAAGACTTGCAGAAGAAGAGAAAGAAAGGGAAGAAATAACATCCATGTGTACCCAATACCTGATTGCAATGTTTGATCTTTGAACCTTTGATTTTTATTTGAAATGTTTCCTCATGTTTTTGTATTTTTACATTGTTTTGATTTTTAGATTTTTGATAGTTTTTGGAAAGGTGGGACCAAAAATTCACTCTGCATGGTAAGATCCAACAACGATGTCTGCAACTTCCTTAATAAGGGAGACTAAGCGTGATTGTTTATCAAGAGTCATGTTATCTCTAATGTCGATCATCATGGTGAGCTCATACTCAATAAATGACTGCGATTTATCCTGAAACATAGATTTCATATGCAGGAGATTGAGTTCCCTATCTAGAGGTTTATGCACTTTGCGCCATACTTGATGGTTATGTTGATGTGCATTCTTGAATCATGTTTGATTTTTAACCTTAAGATTGTTTACTTTGTTGGGAGCTTTAGAGCTCTTGGAAGTTTTGACTGAGCTTGATAATGAACTTGTTTGGGTTTTTTATAAGCTAACACATGACTTGTTTGATCTTGAGAAGGAGAAGAAAGCAAACGTTTATGATTAATGAAAGGAACAATAGAAATGGTAGTGGGCTTGCCACAAACATTGATAGAAGAAATATGTGATAGATGAAAAGGATACGGTCCAAGAATTGAAGAGGATGGGCTACCAAGAGGTGAGCCACTGATAGAAGATGATGAAGGGCTACTAGGATATGGCCCTACGATGGAAGAAGTTGGGCTATGAGGACATGGTTCAAGAATAGAAGATGAGGGTGAGGGACTACTAGGGTGTGGCCCGAGTATCAATGAGTAGGGGCTACTCGGAGGTGTCCCATAGATAGAATAGGATGAATGGATACTAGGACATGGCCCAAGAATAGAAGATAATGGGCTACTGGAGGTGAGACAAGGAAAGATTTTGATTGAGGAATGATGATAGATAAGGAATGATTGGGAAATGAGAAGATAGGCCATAGATCAATGCTAGAATCCAACATCTCATCATGTTCGAGAGGAAGGTGAAGATGGAATATCAAAAGAAGAATCAAGTTCCATGACTTTAGGCTTTTCCTCTATGTTCGATAAAAGGAATCAAACTCTTCCTCCCCATACATGAGCATATCGAGCTCAAGAAAGAAAATTTGTTTGCAATCCTCTAAAGAGATATCTTTGTGTAGTCTGATTGGTCCTTTATCCTGAGATAAATCAATCAGTAGAGGTTGTTGTTCTTTGACCATGGGGGTTGACTAGAAGAAACATATCTGCTAAGAGGGGAAGATTGATTGATAGAAGAAGATGAATCAAGAGAGGAAGTAGGCTTGGAGGCAGGTGTTTCATGAATGGATGATTTGGATTTGGACCTAGGTCATTTTTCTAGAAGACGACGTAATGTAGGTTGGAAAGTAGGATCACATAGCCATCCATTAAGTTGTGATGTAGGAGTCAAATTGGATGAGTGAATAGAGGTAACCCGAGTCATGCAACTCTTCGATGGAGGAAGAGGTTGTTGAGACGATTGATGAAGGAGGTCCTGCGAAGAAAGGGAGGACCGTGACTCAAAAACTGAATTAGATGTTCGATCAATGGAACTTGGAGTCACATGAGTCTTCAAAAGAGGAATACATCATTGAGGTGAGTTGGAATAAATTTCTTGCAAAGGAAGGGAGGACTGTGATTCAAGATTTTCTCTAGGGGTATCCGAACAATAGTTAGGATCTAAATCTTCAGAAGAAGAGTGGGAATCCAAATGGTAGTTTGGATCTGAATCGGAAGAAGAGTGGGGGAACTTGAATAATAATTTGGACTAGAAGCATCTAAACCATACCACCAACTATGAGCTGAAGGTGGGGAACAGGTTACCCAAGCAAGAATTCTAGCCAAGAACCAAATGAGGTTTAGTCGTAAAGGGTATCTTTTGATGTGAATGCCTAAACATAGGTTCTGCATTTTCGTAAGCATGAGGAACCATGTAATAGTCAATCATTGTTGGTTTTGTTTAAGCACAAATGTCTAGACCTAGATAGCGTGATCAAACTTCTTCAAAGTGAAGAAGGCCCCATGCTGATTTAGGCAACACAATGGCAGCCAACTAGACATTCAATACGTATGGAGATGCATGTGTGATTTTCTGAAGAAGGTCTAAGGAAAATATACATCATGATGACACAATCTTGATGAGATCAAAAAGGATTTTCCTAGAAAATAAGTTTTCTAAATGAATAATCACAAGGAACAATCACGCAAGTACGAAACACAAATCCAATCAATAAGGAAATACTCCCTATGTAAAATGTGTGTGTAAAATGATAGCCCAATGCAAAATGATCCACACAATGTCAATACTTACGCAAGTTCAAAATGAACAAGGTGTAAGTAACAACAAGGAGAAAATCACAACCTCCACACAGGGTATACCTAGTACTAACTCGAGTGTCGACAAAAGCTAAGTGTTTTGAAAAGTGGATGTCGTAACTAGATATATCGTAACAATTCTATCCAGATATTCAAACTAAGCAAGCAAGGTGTCGATATCAAGCCAACATCATGGCGGCATATATAATGCGGTATCAACACTCGTCAAAGAAACCTAGATGACATCTAAACTAAAATCAATTAGAAGATGTAACAAGAAGTCTCTGTGGTAATACAAGCAGCGTAATCGTGCAATAGAGGGATTTATACTACGTGCTCAAAGAATGGGAGACGCAATGTAAATACCAAGACTGAATGACCAAAATGCAAGCAAAAAATGAAAAACTAGGGAAGAGACAAAATGACAAAACTGACCCACAATAATGATGACGATCCACGAAGACAAGATCGTAGGACTGCAAAAGAAATGAAAACATACCCACTGCTTTAGTCATTTAACACCCCAGCCATAAACATGGATGAGTGTAAACATACAAAATATCAGCTAGCACTATCTCTCGACATGATACGTAACGTCACACCTCTGTTTGAATTCCAACATGGAAAGTATGAATGCATGGGTGTAGATCAAGAACATGTGAAAATAGACTTAGTTTCACTTTGGGTAGAGCTTCACCTCATTTGAAAAATGAGAAGGAAGCTAAGCTAAGTAATACATTTGTCTAAATTTGTGATGAAAAACACTTAGATCTAACTTAGAATGGGTTTGTTACCGTGTTTGACAAACAAGGTGCTGAATCCAAACAAGTTATCACTTTGTGATGGAAAACGACGTGAATGGACTAGTAAAGTTGGCCTCCAGACAAAATGGTTTCCTTAATAAGCTCTCTCAACTAGGTGTTACAAGGTTGTCTTAAGCGAGCACAATTTACCCAAAAAGTCACACTGACTAGTTTGGGAGTATCTCGGCTTTACTTTACCCCCTTCAAGAACAGTAGGCAACTAGTGCATCTATGTGTACTATCACTGGGGTCGCCACACGGACAACTAGTAACACTATCTCACAAGGTGTACTAGTCAAGTAGGTAAGCGAGGCACTTCCCGTTTCATCCATGAGGTTACTCAGTGGTGGACTACTTTGGGGTTCCTAGAACCACCCCCATTGTTATAGCTTAAGGCGTTATGCCAAAGGGGTTACATTCCAGTTAAGCGGAGAGGGACTTACCCTTTTCCGAAACCTGCAATATAGTGTGTTGAATGTGGTGTGTTTTTTATCTTTTTAATCTTAATGTAGTTTTCAAAAGTGGCACACCATTTGGCAATCTGCAAACACACATGTATTAGAATTTTTTACTTCATTCTTAACACCTTTCTTTGACCAACGTTAGGTCCTGTAGACAACAAGTTGGTTAGTAGTTTTCTCATTTGCTGATTGAGGTAAAAGAGAACTCACACTTGCTTTTGATTCCTAAGATCACCCGAAAGCACAAAGGAAGAGCATACACAAAGTGGAAATCCTAAAAGCACATAAAAATGTTACTTTGTCCTTAAGAAACAAGTTTTTTTAACATGTGAAATAGACTTTGTGTAAGTTCTTTTGATCTCCAAGATCACTTTGGAAAGCACGAGGAGAGAGCATACACACGTTTCACAAATCCTAATTTTAGCTAAGGAATGAAAAACACTTAATCATGCAAACTAAAATTTTAAAGAGTTAGCCCTATTTTAAAACCTGTCAATCTTTAGAAACTTGCACCAAAAATGTCAGAAAAACAGCTAAAACAGACCAGTAATTTTTTTAAATTATGACAAGAACACCCGCACGCTTAAACCGACATGTACGCACCCTAGCCAATGGATACACACCTATATTAACACCTGCATGGGTTTATAAAAATTTAAATCAGTCACCAACACCTACGTGCCCTGATCTAATAGGTACACTAGGGTTTCAATACATACGTGCTCCTACCAACGGATACTAGGGCCCAAGCAAAAAGAAGTCTATAAAATTTCACACAGTGGTATTATTTACATAGACGCGTCTAGAGAGGTGGAGACACGGATAGGTCAATAGAGATGCAGACGCATCCTTGCAGAGAAAATTTCAAAAATACAGAGGACACCCTTGATAAGTACGTGGCCTTTCCGATGGAAACGCGCATATCTCAATGTGTACACACCACCTTTAAACACCTACACGTGCCCTGTGAAAACACCTACAAAAACATGGATTTTCAAAATTTTAAAAGCAAACAGGTTATTGGTTAGTCAAAGCTTCCTATTTCTATGTTAAACCCACAAATGCATGTAAATAGAGTTCATTAATCCAAGGTTTAAAACAGAAATGAGGAAAATAACAAGTGATTTAAACTAAAAAACTTGAAAATGAACTTTGAAGAACTCAAAGGACCTCCATTAATGGAGGATGGACATAAGAGTCCCACCGGGCATGCCAAATGTATGCAATGGAAAGTTGCAAAAGCTATGGAGTGAGGCCAAAGAACCTCAAATATTTGCTAACTCAACCATGCACCATCAAATTAGAGCTAAACAAGAGAAACTAACATAAAAGTATTATAACTTTGACAAAAACATCAAAAACTAACATGTATACTACCTCTACTCTATGAAATCTTATTAAAATTGAACCTAGTTTAGATCCTAAGCAATCAAATTATGTATTGTTTACTCCCAAACATAGTGAAGAGATCTCTACAAGTTGGCTACATGGCCAAAATTTAGATCTTCCCTTACTAACTATATTTGGAATGGATGGATGCAAGATGGAGGAGCTCTTAACAATGGATTATGGTCAAGATCCAAATGTTCAATAGCTTAAAGCTATCACAAATGGTTTCTAATGCCTTTCCAAAGTGTTTGAGAGTAAATTTTGTAAGTCTGAATGGGAGGGGTGACCCTTCTATTTATAGTTTTTGGTTTGGAAGAGTTTGGAATTTGGGTGCATGTGGGACTAGCTCTTTTAGATTAGATTAGGATAAACATGCTTTAGGCTTAGTTAAGATTGGTTTAGGATAGTTAACTAGGGTTTAGGCTAGTTAAAATTGATTAGCAAGTGATTAGAGACTCATTGAGAGTTAGGAGGGGTTTGGATAACCAATTGTGGCTGATAGATAGCCTAGGAAGCAAATAGAAGTGGTCTAGAGAGAACTAGGGAGATTTTGAATAGTTGAAAGGAGGAATGTTTAGCTAACAAGGATATTAACCAAATTAGATGATTTATAGGAGGAATACGACCAAGAAGGTGTCGTAAATGGGCATCCGAGAATGGAATGAAGAATGAGGAATTAGCGTAGCATCGTTAATAAGTTGAATTGGATGAAATGCTAAGTGTAAGCATATTTTAGGTGTCTACACCTCTAAAACTATTAACGACTTATTCCAAATGAACCGTAAATCATCAATACCCATAACAAGATACAATTACAGTCCTTTAATCCTTCTAAAAAGACATTCAAGCCTTCAGCAAGACATGGCTTCACTCAGGGTAGAGAAGAATAGGATACACTTTGTATTCACATGCTCTATCAAGTTCAAAGAAGGTGGTATAGTCTAAAAGACAAAAGTACCACAATCATTCCAAAAAGAAGCTATAAGAATAAGATCTCAAAAGACATTACTAGGTCTACTTCTTAACAAAAAAAATCTCTCAAGACCCTTTTTCATAGATATTCCTTAAAGCTTTTCAAATCCTTAATACCAACAAAACTCCAGCTCAGAATACAAGTATAGAATCAAACACATCAATTCCAACACAAGTTCAAAACATGCATGAATGGAATACCAGTACAGTGTCAAACACGAGCTTTAAACAAAATTTCAAAACTTCATAAGGCTCTAATACCGGATCGAGACAAACACAAGTTCGAATACGAGCCTAAAATGAAACGTGAAGCCCTAAATAAAATCTGAAAACAAAACACTAATGCTCTAATATGATTTTGGGCATTTTAAAATCCTTAAATAAGAATAAAACTCATAGTACATGTATAGAACAAAACTCATCGATTTGACTACAAGTTCAAACCACACAAGTACTGAACACGAGTACAACATTGATCACAGAGCTTCAACAAAAGTTCTAAACTACACAAAGCTCTAATAATGGCTCAGAAATAAAATGAAGTTCAAATATGAGCACATAACGAATCACGAAGCTCCCATACTAGTTCAGATGAAACACAAGCTCCAAATAATAGTTCTAAATGAAACATAAGACTCCCATAAAGGTTCAGAACCACACAAAGCAACTAATGCCAGTTCAAAACAACACCAGTCTTGCATACAAGTTTTAGAATGAAATACAGAGCTTCCCATACAAGTTTCACATGTATGCCACCATTACATTAGCATAAAGAAAGTTACCCAAAAACTATCATTACCAGTAATGGATTTGCATTCCAAAAACCACAGAGATTCATTAAAACATGAAGTAAATAACCAATAAAATTAAGAAAAAAATTATCTCATGATAGCAGAGTTGTTTTAATGATTCATTTAGAAGAAAGCAAGAAATCTTAATGGGTAGAGCCTATCAAGCCTGATAGTGCCTTTGCCCAATTCAAGGATACTTCTAGTCGAGCTTCCAACCCTTTTTCTTCTCCACGAAAGATCCATAACCAAAATTTTTTTCTTCCAATGCCTCTTATACATTCCATTGATTGAAAATAGACCAGAGAAACCAAAAATAGCCAAGAAGAAGAAGTCAAACTTCTTGTTCAAAGAACCAAATAGCTCCATGTAGCAGAGAAAATTCATGAGGCATGCAAAACCAAAAAACCTCCCACAAATCTTCCTCCCTTGTTTCCAAGATGGTTTACACACAAAAACTGAGATCTATTAATTCCATAACTCCCACCCTTCTCTCGATTCTCTCTCCTTGCCACCACCTCTCAAAATTGGTGAATACCAATTCCAAATAAATATGCAATTCCATACTTAGTGAATCCTCATGTAAGCCCCTCTAAAGTTAACTATCCCTTACCAAAACTAGCAAGACTGCTTGCATTAATACTCAATCAAATCAAATAAAATCCATTGCAAACCATCACCATAGTGTCATACAACCCTTAGGTTCCTTTTAATTAGTTTATGATAGATGTCCCCAAAACTTAGGTTAGTCTATCAATTAATCACCTTAGGTCCTAAAACATTGTCATAGATAGTACCCACTTTAGGTTAGATTAAAATCACTTCCATATAATATTAGGCATTAGGTTAATATAGTCTAGTATTACCATAGTAATCTTCCCTTACCATATTCATTTAGCACAAGAGTTTAGGTTAGGTCCCCCAACACAATAGAATAAGAAGCTTAGGTTATATTACAACCCAATTAAATAGACATAGCTAGGAAGTAGGCGCTCTTACCTAGTTTAGGATACTATTAGGGTAGTCCTTTAGTTTTAGGATTCAGATCCCCTTCATAGTTATAAGTAGACTTTTTTTTTTTTGTTTAGGCCAATAATGTCCTGCAGAGATCAATCCTAAAGACCCAAGCACAAACATACAACCTAATGAAGGCACTTTCACACAAGACCAAAGAATTTGCAAAATACAAAAGTTCAGTCTGTTATGCCTCTCAAACTACTAAATGTCAATTTATCATTCAGTCCAATCAAGAGTTTTAAAACATTCCTTGGATCACTGAAATTGATCCAAGGATGAGTCAGTAAAGAAGATAAGTTTGCAACTCTCAAAACTAGATTGCAACTCACCTATAAGAAGTGAAAGTGGATTCTTGCAAGCCATATCATTTCATTCTAAAGAATCCCAGAGCATAAATAATTTATCCATAACAAGCATGATTTTCAACAATCAAGGGAACACACCTCATTCAAGAAAATCACATGCCAACGCTTGTAATGAAAAAGAGAATTATAACAGTTTTTCCAAGGTGTTATAAAAATTCATAATAAGTGTTGAATTACGTTAGTAGGTGAAGTAGAAATTAATGCTAAAAAGAAGGGAAAACTATAAATATGAGGTTGGGCACTTCATTATTGACATTGTGAATATGAAGAAAAAAAGAGCTCTTACAGGACTAGGGTTTCTAGAGTTGATATGTGTGAAAAAAAGATTTGAGGAATTAAGCTAGGAATGACTAGATTTGATCTGCAAACCAAAAGGAAAAATGTTCACGGGCATAGAAAAAAATTGTGGAGAAGCACCATCTTGTAAAAGAGGTTATTCTAGTTAGGGTTTGAAAACCTAGGGCATAGGCTAAAAAGGGTTTCTTCACAAGTTTGAGGTCCTGGGATTGGAGATGGTAGAAAAGTAGAGCAATTAAGAGAATTTGAAGTGCTAAGATAACCTAAACCATGACACCTAAGAAACCAAATATATCACCTATGAATTTTAAATGAAATCACAAGGGTAAGGGAAAACAACCAAAACCCCGTAAACATGAATGAAGAATGGTATGCAAAGATGCAAGACTGGATGAGGTTTTCTTGAGAAGGAATGGGAGTACCACTTAAGAAAAATGATGGTGAGTGATTACAACCAATGCAAAAACATGACAAAAAGGACATGGCACTAAAGTTAGTGCACCTAATAAACAAGAGGACACAAGAGGGTTTACCTATCTATAGTGACGAGGTAAAAGTAAAGTTGGAGAAGGCGGGATTGTTGCAACTCTATGAGTTGCCTTATTTTGGAAAACCTTAGCACCTCTATCAATGGTTAATGTCGTATGTACATGAGGACCAATTTTACTTTGTGGGGCACAAGATGTGCATAACTTAGCTGATTTCAAAATTCACAGGCCTCATCTATGAAGGAGAGAGTATAGATGACGACTTGAGCGACAAGGAAGCCATCAAAGAAACCATTTCCATATATGATTGAGAAGGGGTCATTGTACTTTGATACCATGGATATCCTATACTTTTTCATGAGAATGGTCACGCACCGTGACAAAGATAAATGACCAAGAAAGGTGGATGTAGGTAAATAAGTCCTAGTTAATTGTGTGCAGAAAATATCGAAGGCACCATCTACAACTTATCCGCCTTCATCGCAGTGAAATTACACAGAAGGAGATAAGATACTCTTTGGTAATATCCTCTTGACAAATGTTTTTCCAAAAATTGGAGTGTCAAATTAAGTAGATAAATTTTTTTAGGAATATTCAAAGGAAAACCATTCACTTGTAAAAATATTCACAAAGTACACTTACGATAAAGCATGCTAGCTTCTCACAAGGCACGCCTAGAGAAATGGTATAAGCACTTAAGGGACACATTCGGGGTGGAGTGGAGGATCCTAGAACAAATTACAACACTTACAGATGGATAATCTAAATTCACAATACACCAACACTTTTTCATTAGCATGTTCAAGTTGGTAGATGAAACCATGAGCCCATGGTGTAAACTCCCCTTTTCCTTCACCACTCAATACTTCCAAGTAGGAGTAAACATATTCAAGGAATCTAAGAAACTAAGGTTTGACCTTAGCGAAGTGGATCAGGACCACAGGAGATGTGTAGGAAGCTGGTCTACCCCAAGAAGTATGCGTATGTGGAAAATTACATGTCACACGAAGTTCAAATGATGAGACCCCTGACTCTACCAATTACAGGGAGGACGCAACGCATGTATATCTTTGCATAAGGCCAAAATTTGAGAAGGGTGCATATCTAGAAAATAATGTCTCCATACCTGATGACCCCATAGGAAGAAGGAAGCCCACACCAACAAAGAAAGGAAGAGAAGAGGTGCAAGGGAAAAAGGCACCAAGTGTCCAAGATACACCAATGGTGGGTGCCCCAGGACAAGTGCTAGGACTAGTACTTACATGCACAGAAGAGGTCTCCAGTTAGAGAGAAGGTGCCAGAACAAGAAAATCCTATCACAAAAGAGAAGTCACCAGAGAAGGAAGAAGAAAGAGAAGAATCTCCTATACTAGAATCCCCAGTTAGGAAGAAACAGAAGGTGATGGAGGAGGCTGATTTGGAGGACATGGAGAGCTTGGAGGCCTATAGAGGTGAGAGGGATGATGACAAAGAATATGAACCTAAAGGATCCCAGGGACCACCAGTGTTTGAGGTGTATGATTCAAAGGAAAAGGGTGAAGAAGAGGAAAATTACTTTCTCTTCATGCAGAGGAAGGGTAGCCAGGAGGAGGAAGGAACCCAAGATAAGGGATAAAGTCAATAAGTGAGAATTAGACTCCGAGCCTCACGCAAGAGTAGATAAATGAGGTCGTCGAAAATAATCAAGTGAAAATCATTGAAGCCTTGGTACTACAAGAGTTGGAGCACAACACTTGAATTAATAATGAATGAAGATAAAGAAGATAGTGTGGGAAAATATACGGAAGCACGGAGGAGGCCCCAGTTTAATGGTATGTATTCCTAAGGGCACGCACACATGAGGAAGGCACACGAAGATCCAGAGACCAAGAATGAACTATGTTGATGATCTAAACAAGGTGTTTCTCACACGTTTCCAAAGCACCATTCCAATAGAGCAACTCTTGGCCATGACATCATTTGATGTGGAAGGTGCATACCCGCAGACAAGGAAAATGATTTCATGGGAATTTGAGTCCCACCTCGATGAGCTAGAGTTTGAAGTGAGCCAAGGGGCATTAATGCAAATTTTAGAGTCTAAAGGAACCAACTCCTTGGTGAATACTAAAAATTTTAGATGAGCAGATTTGTAATGTGCTAAACAAAGTCTTGGTTGAGGTAGAAGCTAGGATTTTTGGGAGAAACGATAGAGTGAAGGATCTAGAGGTAGAGCTAGAGAAGAAGGATGAGGAGCTCCTAGAAAGAGCTAAGGAGTTAAAACACAAATAATTAGTCAGCGCTCAGCTAAAGCGTGAACTAAGGGATGAGAAGGAAAGGGTGCACGAGGTATACAAGAAGGTAGAATCAATCACAGGTGTCATTATTTTGAAGCATCTAGACCTAGCACCACCTACGCAAAAGTATGGATCTACCCTGGAGTGCCTAGAGGACTTAACATGCATCCTCACCATGGAAAGGTAGCCATTGGCCTTAGAATCCATGGAAGAAGTATCAATGTGCCTAGAGAAGGAAGACAAATTGAAGGTTGTAGAAATCATCACCAAGTACAACAAGGTTATTTTCAAGTAAAAATTTCTACCCAAACTACGAGGCTACGTATGACAATTTTGCAGATAGGGATAGAGTGGTGAGCATTCTGGTTGCCACTCACAAGGCAGAGCTCAAATAATTCCAAGAAAAGAACAAAGGGAACAAAGTAGAGTGGGATAGGATCTTAGCCAAGGTTGAAAAGAAGTCGAAATCCATTGAAGCCTTACAAGGTTCAATCAAAAACCGGATGAAAGAGTTATACCCACAAATCACAAGGGGGATGGATGTGCTTGAGGATGTGGGAAAGCAACTAGAAGGAGTGGTTAAAATGATGGATACTCAAGGAGACAGACTGGGTTTTGAGGAGGTAAGTGCCTAGTCAGAGACCTATTCCAAATAGCACAAAATGAAGTCAATGCCTGGAATAAGTTGGAGGTTGACTTGAAGAAAGATTTTCCCCTCCTATTGCAACAGTAACAACACTTCCCCATTCTTTCATTCTTCCCAATTCTTCATTCCCTTATTCTTTTTCCAAATCATTAATTCTTCCGGAATCTATTGTAATTCCTTATTCATTGAAGAGGTGTTCCTAAGGGTAGAGAACAGGTGAAGTGTGGGGTGATGTTGGGCCCCTAAAATATTGGCTAAGTACAAAAAGGTGTGTGGGCATGCAAATCATAGTTAAAGAAGGGCACGTAAGTTGAAAGTGCATAGGAAATGATTCTAGGAGGTTTTAATAGAACAAGTGGAGTGCACAAAAGGCATAACAAAGGTTTCAAGACTTAGCCATATTTGATGCATTAGGCGAACATGAAAAAGTGTGACTGACTATGTATGTGGAGTGAAGAAGGTGTTAGCCTGGGAACTTGAGGTCCACAAAGGAATATACCTCACAATAGAAGATTCCAGAAGACCATCATTACAAGGAGTGGAGAGCTTGGGCCTGAAGGAGCATGCCCCCATGGAGGACCAAATTTGACACTTGGTGATAGATCTGAAGCCACGAAAGGAAATTTGGTGATTTAAGAAGCCTATATATACAAGCACCTACCGAGGAGAAGATATAAATATACAGATATAGATTAGTGGAGAGAAAATCTCTGCAATATACTGCAAGGAAATTTGTAGTTTAGATAATTATCTATAGGAAAATGATGTAATAAGGGGTTGGGATTGTAAATTTTCTCTTGAGAATTGAGGGGTATAAATCCAGCTATGATGTATGACTTCAGTCTGCATAGCTGTGGTAGTTTGTAATGGATCCAATGAATATAATGAGGTTACCAAACTTGATTGAATATGATTATTAATGATTTTGGTCCATATTTATAGCTTACAATTCTAATTCATGAATATTTATGGAATAAATATAAATCCTTATGCATTTCCTTTCTGTTTTGGTTCCTATCTATAATCTGTTAAGTACCATTCGGTCTGGGATGACTGCATTTTTCTAGAAGCCGTTCTGAGTTCTATGATAAATGTATGTCTCATTTCCACTCACTCTTTTAAATTTTCTATCATAGATGATGTTTCCCACTTAACTCACATAAAATAGAGAACCGGCACCCGCTCATGCCTCAGTGAGCACCCAATGCCCATTGGGTGGTAGGCCGACGCGCATGGGACTCCCTTGTTGTTCGGTGGAGGTAAAAATGACTAAAGTAACATAATTTCATAGTACTTCATTTCTCACACACCTCTACTATACTACATAGTTCATTACATATTTATAAGGGTGGGGACTTTCCCTTCACCGCTTGCATAATGCCAAAATAGGTCGTATCTGAAATAGCCATTCACCTTTACAATTATAGCCACACATGCAAGTGTACTAATAATAGATCTCTTCTAGTTAATTGTCAGTAACAATTCTATCTTTAGCTCCGCATCCATGCAAAGCACTCCATATATGTTCTTCCAAAAATAGTCAATACGTGTTGTGTAATTCTTTTCGAAATTTATGTGCTCGCACGCTATCTCCAAAAATAGCTCATACATGTGAAAATGGCTAAGTCCCAATCTACCCTTATATTCAGGCATGTGTTCCCCCTATCCTTTCATGTATTTGACTGTGCCCCGTTTTCTTGTGTGTACCTCTCGTGTGCCTTCTACAAAGTATTCCACTTTGTCTCGCTCAACATTACCCAACACTAAAATGCATTTCCACCCCAAATAGCTACTACTTGAACAATAAAGAAGAAAGTCATGGAAATAATGTGAAATAATTTCTATACAAATAATAGTTACTTACTCTACATCACCTTCTACTTCTACTAGAAGAATGAGTTATTCTTCCTTTATTTCTGCCTCTAAGGTCCGGAAGAATGAATTTAGGTCCTCATTTGATATATTTGGGAAATATATCAAAGGTGTGCAAATCAAGTGATTTGGTTTTACCCTTGGTAAATAGGGTTTTAAAGAAGGAGGTGATCTTACCGATGTAAAATAAGTTCTCTCAAGTAAAAGGTTATTTTCAAAGTGGTTTTTACCCTATTGGGGTTTTCCACTATAAATAATGGGTCACCCGTGTTATTTATTTCTTGTAAGTATTTCTTTATTTACTTATGTTATGATGTAATAGTTATTTAAATATTTATTGTACATTATATAATATGCAAGTTGATTAAATCAGTATTTATTAGAATCCTCAATTTCTAACAGACTCCAATGTTTCATCCTTCATAGCTTTTAGGAATTTTTTTCCTCTACCATCGTCTTTATTCCGATGACTACTTTCAAGTTGTACATATATTCAATGATTGATTTTCTTTCTTCACTCCTCCTACGAGTTTGAAGCAACCCTTGTATGATGAAATTTTCTAATTGTTATAGCTTTTTCCCTTTCTGTCTCCTCTTATGGGTATTTTGGCACTAACATCCTAAGTGGTCCCTCTTTAAGCACCATATCAACCAAAGTATGCACATAGTGCACACCAAAGGAAACATTTTGGGCACCTTAGGCTCTCCTCTTTCTTAGAGGACATGATCCCCGATATCCTCTTCCATGCCAATAAGAACCCCATTCATTTTCTACTCCAGATCCTTTTCTTGTAATAAGCACATGATCTTAGCATCGTTAGCCTTAATCTCTTCCCTTAACACCTCGATAGTGGCCAATTTGTCTATGTTCCTTTGCACCACCTCTATAGATACCTTCACCAAGGCATTACTTACCTTCTCATCAGACATAACAGTGGCTTCATGGTTATATGTCTTGCCTGAGGTGCCTTCTTCAACCTCCTTGACACATAGGATTCTTCACATATGTCGAAGTATGGCTCATCCATGTGTGTGTGTGTATAGACCAGATACCTATTTTCTTGTGTACACGGTGGCCATGTCCTCATCCATCAGCTTCAATCTATATAACTTCTTAGGGCTCACCGTGCTCTAAAAATGGGTGCGAGAAAATTTTTCTTATGTCCTAACTCCTGCGTCTTCAAAATGGATGCTTTATCTTCACAGTCACTTTGTTGAGGTCTACTATTATGCCTCTTAATCTTGTCATAGTGGAAATCAAAGTGGATATAATCCTTACCCTACACCTGAAAAAGTAGAATAAATCCTCATACACCCTTCTCATCAACCACTTTGGTATAAAGGTTCATACTTGCCAAAATAGGGAAACTCATACAACTGGTAAATTCCTATATTCTTTAGTAGCTTCTATCTCGCATCATCATACACCATCATATCCTTGATTGTGCAATTTTTTATCTTTGTATTCAATAGCACGTCTAATTCCTTTTTGTTCTCTAATGTGTGGTGGTTTAAGTCACGACATTGTATTTGCAGATGTGAGAGTCCCATTCTTGTCCCACTATTATGCCTTCTAGGTATTACATTTCTGAAATTTTTCTATTGGGAGAAATTTTAACCTTTTCTTCCACCTTATTCTTCCCTATTTCTCCCACCACATGTTCTTTCTTTGCTTCCATCTTTAAATCACAATTTTCTTTCCTCAAATGCTCGTTTTCCAGATTCCGTAATGTGCAACCTCAAACCCTAGCTCAAATCCACGTGCTCTAGTTAAAAATGTGTTCTCAAGTTATTTCAAATGCTTTACTTTGCTCAAACCCTTCACCAACGGGGACGTAAGCTTCTCCTATGCAAAAATCTACTTCTCACATCTAGTTTCACACTCTTCACACCTCAAAACTCTTCACTCAGCTTAGTCACACTTAGCTCTTTCAAATTGTTATGATTTACAATGGTAGGAATGAACACATATCCCTCCCTTATATATATTTTCAAAAAGTTGGTAAATTTATTGCTCCTTCACCTACCAACATTCCTCATTAATTGACCCTTTTGAGAATTTTCCATGCAGACATCTTCATGAATCAGCTTAATGAGGATATTGTAGTGATCTTTACTTGCAATGCCTTGGATTCTAGTTCCAACTCGAGCATCCACTAATTTTACACATGTTGTATGCTAACCATCCTTGTGCCTTTATTTTCTTTTTTATGTTTCTTGCTAAGATGCTCATACAAGTCCAGCATTCCTCATAACTATGATTATTTCCATAGAAATAACACATAATATTCGAGGACATTCATTCCCGTAGTGGTCGGAGATCTAGGTACATAAGATCGGTTACTCCCACTGATACCAATTGGGTTAACAATAATTCTCCCTTGATCTGGAAAACCAAGCACTAGGGTTGGTCACCATGTGGGTTCGCCATTCACCATAGATGTGCACCGACGAATCTTCTTTCTCCATGTGAAAAAATCTCATTAAAAGCTAAAGGGACTTGTCTCCTACGCTTGCCAACATGGGGTAGCACAAAATTATTAGGTTCCACGTCCCACTACGTGAACCTCAACTCCTTCCCACAATGTCTACCTCCATAGATCCATCACACTTACAACCTCACGTTGTCTAGTCATCTCCCTTTCACAAGCTACACTATACTTGAGTCATATCTCCTCCCTTTCCTTCTCGCCTGTAATGCCCTTCATCTTCCTCCACCTTAGATTCCTCTTACAACACTCGTGAGAAGCTTTAGCCGCCATGGGAAACACTTCTAAACTCAAGGTAACGACTAAGATCTTCATAGCCAAAGGAATAAAGATGTAAAAATGATCCTCCTGGGATCCCTCGAATGTAAAAACTTGAACTCAACACATTTTCGGTAAGAATGCATAGAAATGGATTATTCAAGAGTATAACTAGTTAGTACTCTCTTCCACTGTGATCAACAACATGCATCCAAGTCAGATCTACATCCTGTAGCCTCAGATAGTCATCTTGGGTCTACACATGTGATTTGTAGTACCAAATCGATCTAGATGCATATTTTGAAATCCATTCATATATTTATACTGGAAAACAATAGAAGAATGTCTCATACACCTCATGGTATAGGTTCTCTTCTACATATATACACGCATCAAACTCAGGTCTATTGCTTGTATTTATAACCTTAGCACCAACTATCATGCCTTTTAGAAGTTACAGATTGATCATCAAGTGTCCAAGTGGTCCTCCAATGGAGCATGCACTCTTAGATCCAATCATTCCACCCTTTGCAATGATGTCTTCTCGCAACCTTCCATTGTAATCTTGGAATATTCCCTTTTGATCCCATAAACACCAAGTTAGAACCTTATCCAAAAGGATCATGATTTTATCATGTTCTACATGGGACGTTGAATGTGGCTAAGTCCAAAACTTTTCCTACCTTACGTGCGCACACCGTGTGTTCTGAAAAAGCCTACTAGAACCCTTCCTTTCGTGCCATCAACCTCGTATGCCCTTCTTCAACTAGGTCCCATGCACCTATGAACCTTTTCATCCTTAGGTAGTATTCCAGGCCCAAAAAATCATCAAGTGTGAATTGGAGCCAAGTCAAGCCATCATGTGTGCAAATAGTGTCGAGAGAAAGTTAGATCAAATGGACTTTTTTTCCAATAAGATTTATTCACGAAAACAAATCAAGCCAAGTATGTGAAAGGGGAATCGTAGATGCATGTTAGGCATGAGGAGATGAGGAAGGTAGCATAATGTGTAGTGTATGGATAGACCCCTGATGAAGTATCATAACATTAGTAGAGGAAGGGTTTTTTTTAATTAATATTCACCATAATCTTTCATTTGGAACATCCATGGTTGTGCAAGCTATTCCTATATTTGAGGGAATGTTTGGACAAGGTGTGAGTATGTAATGTTTGGGTATCACTTCTGGGAGTGGCGTGGGACATACAACTGGTAGTGGGACAATATCACAAACCATCAAAATGTAATTCAAAGTGACATTGGGAATGCTAGGTGTGACCATTTCATGTCCTTTGCCAACTACACAAGGTAGATCTATTGGGTAAGGAGGAACAAGACCTAGAGGATCCAGTAGATCTGGTGGAGGAGGAAACACCAGAGGGAACCAAGGCTCTAGATAGGGAGAACAAGGACCCCAACCACCTCCACAAGTATTCTTTGAGATTTCTTTGCACTTACCAAACTATAGGGGTATTGAAGATGCTGCAAAGAATGTGCACAAGTGAGAACTACTATGGCATGCAAAAGGGACCACTATCTTGGAGTAGAAGGAAAGTTAGTTTGCAACAATGTTGCAAGGATGCGCGCATAGTTGATATAGGAAGTATCCCATCGAAAGATGATAGACTACACCACATTGAAAAATGCCTTCCTAGAAGAGTTCCATATCCATATGTTTGAGTAGAAGAGTATCAATGCTCAAGGAGATCCAAAAAGGAATGATAGGGAGTGTGTGGGATTATGATGTGCATTTCAAGACTCTTTTGTCTAAGCTATCCTATGTGGATTCCCAAATTTCACCTTTAAATTTGGGACCATCCATTTGAAAAAAATATTATTCTTTTAAAATAATGGGTCTTTTTGTGTTTTTATTTCCAAAAGATGTATGCATTATATTAGGATATTCTTGGTGAGTCATATGATCCAATTTCAACAAATACCCGTATGCCCAAACTCATTTTATTCCTCTACCAAGTTTTGTTTGTCGAAAATTTTTATTTAATTATTTATTTAATAAATAATGCCCCGTTTGAAGTAAATTGTGCTCTAGTTGAATCCTGTTGAAGTTTTTCATGCCAGTATTCACTCATCTCATTAGGTTTTTCACCATAAATGAATTCAAGGCATCACATAACTTCACGCAATGTTTTTTCGCTTTTATTTATTTCTTTTGCATTTTTCTCCAATTTTCTCCTCATTTTCTATGTGAAATTCCCATAGGTCAATTCCTTTGCCAACATAGTCTATTTAATTACCTCAAGAATATGGAGATAATCTATCGACACAAAGACTGTAAGGAATCAACCTCAAAATGCAAGTTGTTGACAAGAAATGATGAAAGTCATGCATAAAAAGCCTCTCCCAGGCAAGTTGCATTTTCTGGAATTAATGAGTGTAAGCTGCAATGGGATTTTTGGTAGCCATAGGCATGTGGGAATTTATTACTTGCCTTATAGGGTACTTTTTCCCATGAAGTCAAAGTCACTTAAGCTGCAGTGGGAAAATTAGAGGCGACAAGCAAGGCGAATTTCTTACCTACCTTGTAGGGTGAAAATTCCCATTATAAAATAAAGAAAAATCACTTAAAGCACCAATGGGAATTTTCTACCTGCCTAGCAGGCTAACTTTTCCCATCAGAAGGTTTTATTCACCCATACAAGTCACACTTTTTCAAAAGAAGCTATTTTTAATACAAGTCACACTTTTGGGAAGTCACTTAAGTCATAGTGGGATAAATTCGAGGTGGCAGCGGGTAGAATTTATTACTTGCCTCACAGGTAAAATTCCCATTATAAAATTCAAATAACTTAAGTGGAAGAAGGGATTTTCAGTTCTACAAGTGCAGGTGAAAATTCCCACCGAAGTTGACTTCTTAATTTTAGAATTCACCCTTGCCAAAAGTGCACCCATTTGGGCATTAAATAAATCTTTTAATGATATTTATTAATAATCGCTTTGTCTAATTTTGATGCCATGGATGGAGGAAAATTCAATGCATGAAGATAAGACAAAGAGAAATAAAAGAAGCATGTTAAAAATAAATAAAATGAATTTACTTAATGGCAAAATAACAACATTCAAAAACAAAGTGCCCAATTTGGGTAAATAAACATGTTTGTTTATTAATTAATTACTAGGAATAGGATGGAAAATTATTAGAAATAGAATGTTAAGGGTTATATAATCATGGGATTCCATAATGAAGAAACAATTAATTATTTTTGCTAAGGATTACAGCCCGATAGTTTTGCGCAAAAGAAAGGAAAATTTTTGCATCCGGAGGTGTTTTTCATTACCAGGAAGCTTCAAGGTTTAGTGCCTATGGCTGGAATAGCTTGATTTATGCTATGATAATTATATGTATGTTGTTATAAGTGCCTAGGTGAATTTAAAAATATTTATGCTTTTTTTGCATGCAAGAAAAGCCTCAAATTTTAGGGTAGTGGGCTTCATATGAAGATTTTTGGTGACAGAAATCAAGTATTCATGCTCTAAATTTCATCTTTGTCTTAAATAATTGTAGGTATTCATTACAGGTGTTCATACAAGTGAAAGGAAGTTCAAATAAATATCAAGTACATTGAATAAATCTTCTAAATCTAAAAAAATTGATAGATCTGCATGAATTGATCCATTTATAAATAATTTTGGCATGATTAAAAGAAAAAAACACAAATAAAGATTCATCATACAAAGATTTCTCCATCCATGATGAAGCATGATGATAGAGAGGATCATCTGAATCATGCATAACTTCCAGATTTTTGATAGCAATGACATAGACATGGGTGCAAAACCCATCTTCAAAATGATTAACAAATCTAGGGCGGAAAGACAGCTTCTCATGTGGGCAATGAAAAGTAGTGGAATTATTCCAAAGATCAACATTCCTAGTCACAACTCAGTTGCCCAAATTTTTCATGGAGTGTGTGAGATCATATCATCCTCTTTCTATAATAATCCAGATGTTGCGATAAAGAAAATTATTAGGTGGATGCACAGCTTTATTAATTATTGATCAAGATTCCAACATGAATGGTGGTGATTGCAATCAACATGTGGGATGCAGTAATGAGATGGGAGAAACATAAAGTAGATTGTGTGAGCATAATAAACAATCGATATATGAAGAAGCATAGGTATCCATCAAAGTTCCCGAGAACTCTTCCGCGATCCAACTTGGTGCAAGAGGTGGATGATATCACTAAATTGCTTTGCAAGATAAGTGGAGAAGCCAATACTCATAAATTTCACTCATGGATGTATGCTTTCATGAGGACTATCGAGATCAACAGAGATGATTCAATAATCAATTGGGCAAGATCATCGGAAAAACATCGGTGAGAAACTTTAGAGTGTGATATGGACTTACAACTTTAAAATAACTTCATACTTGGTATATGTAGCATTGTCACATGGCATATTTTCCAAGTTGGATAGATGAGGCATACTGGAGAAAGATCCTATCTTTGATTGCTATCCATAGTTGATAGTTCCTGAGTGCCATAAAGATTACAAAGTGGTCAATGATGGGTTCTTTTATGAATTCATCTACAAACTAAATGGTGATTTGAAGACCAATAGGGTGAGCAAAGAAGCTTGGGAAGTTGTATCTCAGCATGGCTGCATTTTCATCTAGTTTGCAGACTTCACCTATCTCAAGGTGACTGGATTTTCGGGAGAACTAGTAAAGTTTCCAAGGTATCCAAATGACAAGTGGGTCATCATGGAGTTGTGTAGACAACTCATGGAGATGCATGACTTACAATCAAAGTGGCACAAGTCTACAAGTTTCTTTCCAGTCACAGTGGGTTACTACAGCTGCCAGAGCATCCACAAAGCTAGAGGAGTTGAAGCTGAAATGTTTTCTGAGTATGAGCCTGAGTTCTTCCTAATGACAAATGAAATTTGACCCATATGGAGTAGTGAGGAAGACAATCTCCTAGGAATACTCACATGTGCCTTCGTTGGAGGACTTCTGGATGAAGTGCATGAACGAGTATGAAGTCAGAAAGAAATACTTCAGCAGGTTATCAGCGCAACAAGTGTTTGATTATGGTTTGGCACGGATACCTGTAGATCTCACAGATGATGGGCATGTGATACTTGACTCGTATCATCAGATGGGAGGAGATAGAGCTTCTCTTTAGGAAAACATTGATGGCTACTAGACGATTGAAGAAAGTTCTTCTAGAGTTCTTGTTAACACTTCAAACTTTTTGCTACAAAAGGGTTATGCCTAGATGAAGCATTGATGAATCAGATCACAAGAAACTTTACTACAGGAGACTCCAGCAAGAGGAAGCACAAAGGTGAAAGCAACAGAAGGCCAAAAATCTTAAATTTCACAAGAAGTCTCACATACAAGAGAAGGCCAAATCTACAACTATCGTGTTAGTTCCAGCTTCTCCAACATCAACTCATAGCACTTCAGCAGCCCCAGAACCTCAGAGAGATCTTGTTGTTCCTCCTTTGAATCCAACATCATTTGTATTTTCTCCTCAACCACTCAGGTCTTCACCTATCCATGTGGAGAAGTTGAAAGCATAGATGGCGGAGTTTGAAAAATCATTATCTTTGGATAATTCAGAGGGTGGCAATCATAACACGGAAAAATTATGATAGATCCGAGTAAGAGGAGGAGATGGTGGTGCACTTGATGACTTCTCATTCCCCAAGAAGAAAATTTTCATCATGGTTAGCTTTGCAAATGATCCCAAAAGCCAGAGAGGAGATCAACCTAGAAGAACATGACTTTCAGCTGCTCCTGAGTTTGGGTGGAAGAGATAGAAGACCTAAAGTTGCCAAAATGACTTCTAGGTTGATTATTGAGGAATCGAGACAAAATTTTGCTGAGTTATCTATTCCAACAGAAGGAAAGCACAAGGGAGATCTCATGACAGCTGATATAGCAGTGACCAAAGTGCCAATAGGTCAAACTACCATAGAAGGATTAAAGTAGGATACGCAGACACTAATGAATGCTTTATTCCTTAAGCTTGACAAAGAGAAGGCTGAGAGATCCAAGCTTCAAAAGCAGGTGTTCCAACTATGTGAGATCATTGCTAAGGTTGTTAAACCTTCCTCTCATCCCATTCTAGCACATGAGTAGGTGAGTGATCATCTGATGCAGGAGGTAGAAGATGCAGGGATCAAGTCAAAGCTATTTCCCACTGGAAGGAACAAATCATTCACCAAGCTTTAGAACAATTCAAACCAATACTAGCTAAATTAGAGAACATGCATAGGGCAGCATCTCAGCTGAAGGAACTGATGACACAGATAGAAGATGAGAACATAGTTGCTGAAATTCATCTAGATACTTTGGCTAAGATACACTGGTTGTAAAAGGATGTGCTGATTATAGAACAGATTATGCCTAGTGGAATGGTGGAAAAGGGGAAGCATTTAGAGATTTTAGTTTCCTTCCACATAGAGATCCTCAAACTCATGCTAAAGAGGATGCAGTTGCTGGAGAGTAAGATGGGAGAAGTGTCGGTGAGCATCCCAAATGAATTACCTACTTCCCATGAGGAATTTATGTTGGTTATTAATTTGATGAAGCCACCATACCTTTCATGATGCATTTGATTGGTAGACTCATAAAGCTTTAGGAAAATGTTGGGGGATATGGGCCTAGTTTAGAGAAATTGAAGGCTAACACTGCTACTTTATCTAGAGGGTTGTTGCAGTTCAAAACCGAGAGGGATGATATTGTTAAAACAGATGGGAAAATGTTGAATTACATGTTTGACAAGTATATTCAATATCAAAACAAAAAGAAAGTATAGGTGTTACAGCTGGAAGATCTTCATTCTTCTCTTATTTCTTCTCTTATTTCTTATATTCCCAAATAAAAATGTAAATTAAATTTATTGGTTGAAAAACCATTACTTTAAGTTATTTGGAAATATTCTTTAAGATAGGTGGCAGATGTGCATAATTTTTTCTCAAACTCCTGATGCATGTCACTAAGAGAGGAATTCTAGGAAGATGACTACCAAATGTTCCCTTCACTACTTCTTCATGTTCTAGTTCAAACTAGCTTTCCCATTTGTAATTTCCCCTCTAAACACTATAAGTAGAGGAAGAACCTACAGGTTAAAGGATTGGAATTTGTAATCAGCATTCTTATGTTCCAATTTAAGATGAAACCCCGATTTCTGCAAGTAGAGGAATAGAGAGAGATATTTGTGGATAACTTTCTTTCAATGGTGCATTTTGCTTCTTTTTATTTCTAGATCTATTCATAAAATTTGTGTTATTTTAGATTTAGATCTGAAAGTTTCCTTTTCTTTGAATTCTGTGTTTAATGATCTATTTGTTTTAATCTATGTGCATGTAATCAACTCTCAAAGTATTTATTGTGTTGCACATCCTCTCTACTTTCTCCCATTTTCTATTATTTTCCTCTTCTCGCAGATTTTCCTTTCTTTCAAACTTGCTTACTTGCTACAAAATTGTCTAGCTATGGTTCATGAGCTACATAGTTAAAGTAAGAGGAACAAATAGATATTAGAAAATATTACATGGGAGTCTCACCGGTAGATGAGGGATATTTATCTCATGACTTCCTAGGTTTTCAGTCACACAAAATCTAGCCAATAGTGTTGGTCACTCCACTAGGAACAAACAATATTTTGCAGACCAGAGCTTATAGCGCTAGTTCCCACTGAACTTTCAACCTGGCTGAATGCCCATTCACCTGATCTGTCAAGGCTCAAGGAAGGACTGATCATTTCTATAGATTGCAAGAGAAATTCAATTTCAATCATCCTCCTCAAGTTAGAAGCCACAAATCTAGTCTTTTGCCAAGAAGAAGAGTTCAAACATCTCCGGATCCAGATCAACTTCAACATAATCTGGTAGCTGGAATTATCTATCAAGTCTACTCCCAAAGGAGACGTGTTCCATTCATCATGTTGAACCGGAACCAACCTGTCCCATGGGGTGCAGCTTTTGGGCCACTGAACCTAACTCCACCTATGCATGAATTGCCTAAAGGGTCAAGAAATAATTTCCCAAAATTCTTTGGAGATGGCAAGAAAAATCTAGATGATCACTTGGCAACATTCTTCATATCTTGTGGTGTGCTTACAGTGGAGCATGAATATGTCTCGGTCAAAATTTTCATTGAGACCCTAAATGATTTGGTTAGAGAATGGTTCTATTGGTTAGCCCTTGGAACTATAAAAATTAGGCATCCATGCGAGAGAAATTTTTGAAAAGATTTAAGCCTACAGAAGATGCTAGCACGTTGATCACTCAATGATGACGATTAAAGAAGGAACCAAATGAGAACATGTGGGACTTTATTGCAAGGTTCCAAAGGATTTTATATAAAATCCCCACTTCTTGTACATAGCGATGAAAATCAAAAGATGTTTTTTATAAACACTTTGTTTCCCGAAGTTGGATATCAGCTGCGAAGGGCAAGACCTGTGAATCTACTAGAAGCACAAAATGTTGTTGTAGAGGTTGAAGATGACTTGATCATGGCTGGAAAAATTAGACAATCACCCCACAAAGGTGATGGAGCTTCTTCAAGTACTTCCGACCCTTTGCTGCAAAGGTTGGCTAATGACATGTTGCAAATCAAGAAGCAAATATCTCAAGGAGGAAATGTGACTCCTTCAAGAATAGCTCCTACTTGGACCTTTAATGGTCAAAATCAAAATCGAAATAGACTTACTGCTACACCACAATGGTTGGCAATCAAGATGTTTCAAGGAACTAATTGGAAAATAATGAAGAATATCTTGGCATTGATGAATCATTTGATGAAGAGGAATTTGTAGATCCCACTAGTGACTCCAACATTGGTTACCTAGACTATGAATCTGATGAGGGCTATTATGAATCTTTTGAAGATTCTGATGGTCACACATTTGTGGTATTCACAAGGTCCCAAACACGCCAAAATGCTGAAGCATCCTCAAGTGGCCAAAGAAGAGAAAGAGAAGATCTTGGGCCAGATGTTACTATCCTAAAAGGGGCAGTACGCTACCTTCTTCATTAGCTCCCAGAGATAAGCATGTAGGTTCTTTCAATCCACAACAAAGGGCCAACGTGCAACCGGCTAAAGTAAGTCAAGATTTCAACATTATTGATCACATTAAAAAGACCAAAATTTAGATGTCAGAAGCTGAGTATTTGAGGGCATTTCCTGATCAGTTAAATAGGTTGGTAAAGTATGTGCAAAGTAATGGTCCCAATACTCCAACAAATAGTGTTTCACGGGGTATCTTGTCTAGTCCAAAGATTACTCCTCCTTCAAATAATATGGCTGCAAGATCTTCTCCTTCTACTTCTTCTCCCACTACATCGAGAAAGGATCAAGCCATTTTATGTGTCATTACTTATTAACGGTTATAAATTAAGTAATTGCATTCTAGATTCTGGAGCTTCCGACAATGTGATGCCTGCCAAAGTTGTTGATGCTCTAGGTCTCACATTGACAAAAACCATTGGAAGATGTTATTCAATGGAAAGACAAGTACCTCTAGTTGGGAAAATCAAAGATGCACAAGTAGTACTTGCTTCATTCCCAGACAAAATATTAAAGCTGACTATCCTTGTAGCGAGATATCCCAGTATCTTATGGCATGTTGTTGAGTAGGAACTTCTGTAAAGAACTGGGCAGAGAAGTCAAGATGGATTGGTCTTGTGCACACATACCAATCAAGGGAGTTAATCAAAAGTTGGAACCTAAGAAGAAATCCAAGTACACAGTATCGAAATATGAGGATCCTAGATCTCAGATCTTGTTTCAAGAATCCGATCACGGAGTCTATTATCTAGAACTGGATAAAGAAGAAATTCAACCTGTGATCCAAGAGCCACATCAACTAGATAATAAGGTTTGGTCTCTGGAATTTGATGGTAGTTATTGTTCATTTGGATCTCGGTGTAGGCGTTGTTCTTATTTCTCCTGAGGGAAAGGTGCATGCACATTCCTTCAAGTTAATGTTTGAAAATACTAACAACACGATAGAATATGAAGCATTGTTGTTAGGTATGGAGCAGGAAAGAACAATGGGAATCAAGCTCTTACATGCAAAGGGGGATGCTGAGTTGATTGTTAAGTAGATATGAGGTCTCTACCAAGTCAAAAAGGACAAACTTCGGCATTATAGAGACCGGGTCTATTCTACTATCCTAGATTTTGTGGCTTTCTCAGTATCCTATATTCCAAGAGAGAAAAATTCTAGAGCTGATTCACTTGCAGTAACTGCAGCTTTATTAAATCTAGATCAGCCACCCACATTCTTCAGACAAGGGGATTACAAAGTTGAGATGGTCTTCCACCCGAAGGTTCCTGATAATGTCCAACAATGGCAGGTTTTTAATGATGACAAGCAGATTGCTGCATTTCTCCAACAAAAGGACAACTTCAAAGAGATCTACTATGAGGGAAGCAACTCACCTCTAAGACAAACTACTATGGGAGAAATAGATGCAAAGGTTTCAGGAAGTCAAGAGATTATTTAGTTGAAGGGAAATAAAATTCCTAAAGGCTTAGTATCTCTTGAGGAAATGTTCGACAAGCATGATCAGATGCTTAAAAAGAATGAAGAAAGTGAGGAAGGTTCTTCCTCCGATACACAATTATTAAATTTGGGAGCAAGCAATGATCCCAAATTAGTAAATCTAGGTAAGTGTTGTTCAGAGGTAGAAAGAGAAGATTTTACAAAGCTTCTTAAGAAATATATGGATGTTTTTTCTTGGTCTTACCAAGATCTAAAGACATATCAGCCTATAGAAGTACAACACTATATCCCATTAAAGCAAGAACAAAATCCTTTCAAGTAGAAACTACGAAAGTATAACCATACTATTTCAGGGACTATCTTTGCAAAAATCTAGAAGTTGTTAGATGCAAAGATAATTTACCCCATACATCACTCTGAATGGTTAGCCAATATAGTTCCTGTGAGAAAGAAGAGTGGTGAGATTAGGTTGTGCATTGATTTTTGCAACCTCAATCAAGCCTCATTGAAAGACAACTACCCCATCCCCATCATGGACCACACTCTGTAGGTCATTACTGGATCTGAAATATTATCCATGCTTGATGGTTTTTCAGGCTACAATCAGGTCAAGGTGGCTGAGGAGGATCAATATAAAATGACATTCATTACACCTTGGGGAACTTTTTCTTATCAGAAAATGCCTTTTGGTTTGATCAATGTTGGAGCTACGTTTCAAAGAGCTATGGATTTAGCATTTTCTCATCTCAAGGATAAAAGCATAGTAGTATACCTCAATGATCTAACAATATTTTCCAAGGAAAGAAGAAGCACATCTCGGATTTGGAAGAGGTCTTCATCCAATTCCGTAAACATGGTATTTCTCTAAGCCCTAAGAAATCTATTTTTTTGTAAAAGAAGGGAAGCTACTAGGGCATATTATCTCAAAGGAGGGAACCTGTTAGTGTGAATTCACAAAGACCCCCAAATGAGTTATGGATCTAATTTTCTAAGACAAACTCATCTAGTTTGAATGCACAACATTGAGCTTTCTCCAAGGTGTGGGACCTTGCAAGGTGAGAAAACTCTCCAGATTTAAGTTGGTTCTTACTCCTCTGTTTAGGTGTATGCATGTAATTTTGCAAAGGTTCTGATTCAAAATCCTATTCTAAAACTATCAAGGAGACAGGGTTGAGAGAAAACATAGAAATGGGAAACAAAACTAAGAAAAACAAAAAGGTGATACACCAAAGGAGTGCTAAACTCCTTGCTTTGCAAATATAGACACAAATCATGAAGATGCAGCAACAAAACATGCACAAATTACCAGAATGCAATGAAGGATCAGAAGACAATAATAACTACATGAGAGGATTGAAAATTGATCACAAAACATACATTATCATGCCCAAATTTGATACAATACATTCCATTGGCAAAGAGGCAAAAATGTGTTACAATCTCCATGGGAGGTCTAAAACTCCTTCAAATCCACCTACTAAGGAGGAAAGAAGAGCTTGCAGAAGCAAGAACATCCAACATTACAAAATGAGCCAAAACTGGCTTTTAACCATGAAGTAGAATGGAAGAAAGGAGAAAACATGGGAAAATATGATTTTAGATCTCCAACCACCAACAAGATTCATTAAAATAGAAAGGGAACCTCTGTAAATCCACTTCCCAACACATTCAAGCCCGTAAGACAAGAAATTGCCCATACCTCATTAAATCTGGTAGATGGAAATTTACCTTTTCCAGTCTAGAGACGTTTTTCCAATTTTATCCCATGAATATTCACCAAAATCCAAAATTGAGGGATCTAACATGTGGATAATTTCACCATCTTTCCAATGATATAAAGAACATGAAAATCTGAGCTCTGGATCAAAAGATATGGCCCTCTAAAGATTTAGGGCAAAAATGGCAAAAACAGAGTCAAAATTGGGTTGGCGGGGTCAAACTTTAAAAATTTCCCTTTTGGAAAATTTTCCCAAAATCCTCTATGCCTCTACTGCTCTGGGACACGTGGTACCTCCTATTTTTCTGATGGAATCACGGGCTCAAACTTCACTTTTTTCCTTTTGATTTTCATTGGGAAAATTTTCCAAAATTTTCCCCACACTCCACTTTCCCTGACATGTGGCGTCACGCCGGTTCACTGATGGGATTGTAGGCTCATTTCTTTCCTTTTTCCCCTTTCTTATATTTTGGAAAAATTTCCCAAATAGCTTCGCGCCTCCGCCATTCTGCCGTGACATGTGGCAGCTTCAAAATGGTCTGCGGCCTTGACCATTTTTCTCCATTTTCTTCCTTGCAGGCTTGTAGACCAATTTTGGGATTTTAGACATTTCATTCCAAAAGGGCTAAGTGCCCAAATATCTCCCTACCTCCGTCGATGGGCTTCCTTCCCCGTGGGCCTACGGGCCAAAATTTTCCTTTGCGCCTCCGCCAACTCTCTTGGAAAATTTTTCCAACTTACCTCCGCTAGCCCGACCTCCACCACCACGTGGCGCTTTCTCATTGGCCGTAGGCCTGTCTCTAGGGAAAATTTCCCCAAAAAACTCTACCAAGCCATAACTTAAAAATTACAAGGAGCTAGGAGGAAAATTTTACCTTTCTGGAAAGGGGAGAAATTTCTCTAACTGATGAAGCAATTTCAAGAATCCTTTGAGTGCTTGAAATGTGTAAAAATTGAAGTTGAAGCACAAGGAAGGAAAAATTGAAGGCAAGTTAGCCAAAATAAATAGGGGGCTCATTTTGGATAATAAGAACCGATATTGATCTTGAGCATTTCAAATCTGCTTCAAACTTTACCATTGCCAACATCCAAAAAGGGAGTTCACTCTTTCTTTGGTAAGGTAAATTTTCTCAGAAGATTCATCCCTGACTTTGCTGAATTAACACGTCATATCTCAAATATGATGAAGAAGACACAAGATTTCAAATGGAGCAGTGAAGGGAAGGAAGCATTTGAGAAAATTAAAGAGGCCTTGTCAAAAGCTCCAGTCTTGGTTTCACCAGACTTTAGTAAAGAATTCATTCTTTACTGTTATTCCTCCGAACACACCATGTCAGCAATCTTGATGCAGAAAAATCAAGAGGATGTAGAAGCTCCGATTGCTTTCATGAGCATGCCTTTAAAAGCTTACGAGTTGAAATATACTCCCATGGAAAAACATGCTTATTCAGTGGTAAAAGCATGTAAGGCATTCAGTACTATATTCTTGCCTCACATATTGTGGTCCTGGTTCCAGATACTACAGTAAAATCTATTCTCACCCAACAAGAGCTAGGGCTACTAAGAGGCACGTGGGTGACAAAGGTGCAGGAATATGACTTGGATATATGACTTGTAAGAGGTATTGTGCCAAGCATCCATGCTACATCTATTGATCTATATAATCTATGATGACAATTAGTAAGCAAGTGAATGCTCATGTGTGTATGAAAAATATAATGACATACAAAATATCTAAGTAGCATGTGTAACAAAGTGTAAATATAAGCATAAGAAATCAAGATTAAATGCGACCAAGATATGTAGAATGTTGTGGATGAGGTGAAATGAAATGTAAAGTAAATAATAGGAACAACATGCCCCCTAAGAGATTACGAATGGGTATGAATGTGATGAGGTTCATTTATACATTCCCCCTTAGCGCTTGAGCATGAACCATAGAAAAGAGTATGTCATCGGGAAATGGTATGAATGTGTGTCCTAGAAAGATATGATCGATAAATACTTTGTAGCGTAAATAGTGCGTGAATGATTCAAAGTGAGGTGATGTTCATTTTAAATAGGCACCCTTAGAATTCAAGTATGAACTATGGAACTAGAGTGCATCATAGAGTAATCATAGAAATGTGTAGAAGTAAATGTTAGAAATATATGTCATGAGTGCATATAGTAGAGGATGTAATAGAATATGTCATGTGTGTACAAAATGTGTAGTGTTTGAGGTTCATATATATAGTATACCCTCAATATTCAAGTGTGAACAAAATCACAAGAGTGCATCATCTGGTAATGATGATGAAAGAGTGTATCAAGATATGTATGATGTGTGTGAGAGAGTGGACATGTAGTGTAGTGCTATAAGAGGTGAGGAGAATAAGCATGAGGCCCCACATATAAGTATCGTCAGAAAGTATGTAATAACATCTAGTAGGTCATCATTTTCATGGATAAAATTTAATGTATCTAGTTGTTCATGTAATGAGCCAATAATTGTCATTCATGAAGATTGTTCATGTGAAAGAGCTAGTGGAAAACCATGGATGTACCAAATGGTAACCGAGAAAGGGATGCTCATGAGAATATGAAGTAGGTGGAAAGATGTCTAATGTTTCTAGAGGCCCCATATAAGTACCATATCATTCCAAGTGTAGATGCACCAGAGGGCTCATGTGATGATGTGGAGGACGATAAGAAAAATCCAACATGAAAATAACAAATTCATGAGGATAATTAGTGAGGAAAAGAACTCATGGTTTATGGGTCAATCCAGTCATGCATACATATGTATCGGGAAAGTAGGAAAAATTTAATGTGTTCCCAATAGTTTCATGAATCATTGTTCATGTGAAAGAAGGATTTGAATGGTTCATGAGATCAAGAGGTGGAAAGATGTCTAATGTTCTACACTCTCATAAAGTACCAGAATTTGTAGACACATGTGATGATGTGGAGGCGACCATGTCCAACATGAAAATAACACATTCAAGAGGTACAAGTGAGCTAGAGAACTCATGGCATTATGGTCATTAGGCCTACCAAGGGAGTAGGAACTATTATAATCATGAATGGTATTTGAATGGTTCATGAAAAAATATTCTACACTCTCATGGAAAATAGTGGTTACAATAGTGTGTGATTTGAATGGTCTCAGATCACCGAGGACTGTATATTCTACACTCTCGGAAGAATTGACATTGATGCAATAAGGTACTACTTGCATGGCATTAAGTCATGGCCTACCAAGAAAACAATTATAATGAATCGGAAGTCGGTGAAAAAAAAATATAGGAAGGGTTTTGGCCTGACAAAGTGATAGGTAAAGTGATATGACCTATGCATGGATGAATGGAACCATCATATGCACAAAGAGAGATGGATGAGGGACTAACATTAGTAGAAGAAAGGTCAATATCTTTAATGAATGATAAAGGGAACAGATTAATCTCAGAGTCATTATCAAAAATAGTTTGTTTGACACCCACATTGTGGATGTGAATCATGATGTATAAGGGTGGATCATTTTCAAAAACAAAAAGATCAACATGAGGATTAGATGGAAAAGCAATGTGCTGAGAAAATGCATCTATGAATGTGTTATAGACTACATCTAGATGAATATCAGAAGGAACATGAGTAGTAGCCAAGAGAGTAATGATTTTAGCTCTTAATTTAGGGTGGATGAGCAAGAAATCATGAATAGAAATATCCATGATGAGAGGATCCTAGAAGAATGAGAAAAATAGAAGTATGAGGACCCTAGGAATGTTCGAGTGATGGGTTCACCAAAATGATTAAGAAAATATCAAATTTAAAAATAGATGTCTAATCCCGAATTAGTGTAGCACTAAATGAATAAACAATTAAGTACACAAATGACCCAATCAAGTAAGCAATTAAGATTTAAAACCCTAAGTGTAAATGAGGAGATAAAATAACTTAGCTATTTTTTAATTAATCTTAGATGGTACCAAAGTGATGAAGTGATGAATAGAGAAAGAGGAGTGTCACACGTAATCTTAGAAAATGTAGAGGTTCTAGAATATATTGTAATGGGATTCCTAGAATAGCTCGGGGGTACCTATAGGCACTACTGAGACTAGATATGGGTGATCGTGACTGCCAAAACCTTATAAAACCATCTTTGACTTCTTACAAGGTGTTTGATGTCCTTCATTTCTTGTTGCTAGTATGTCACACAATGATCTTCAATGTCATTGATAACTTAAAATAAATAAGTGACCTACAAAACCCTTAAAACTACATCAAATCTCAAACATAAAATAATACAAATGAGGGGTCGACTTTCCTCAACTGTTAAACAAGTGATCTTATTTCTAAGTGTTGCACTACATTTTAGAGCCAATGTAGTTATATGAGTTTGTGAATAATCCTACCCTAGGTGGATCTTTTGCATGTCACACTTAATAGCCGAAAAGAGCTAGATGTAGAAAATTTAGATAGATGCATGAAAGAATGAACTTCCCCTCCTATGAAGTGTATGTAGAATAATAAAGTCCCTTTCCCTTGTGTAGATGTTAGATGAATTCTTGAATTCTCTTGTAATTGTATTTGGATACAACCTTAGGTGGTGATATATAATGCTTAGCGTTTGGTCCTTTATTATTGTAACATAACTTTTCATAATTAACTCTAAAAAGGAAGACTACCAAGAATATAAGATTCTCGAAATAGATAAAAAGGAACCAAAAGATGTTAGCAAAGTATAAATAGGTTAGGGAGACCGGAGGGAAAGGGAGTGTCTAACACTTGGTGTTGTCTCCCGAAAATATTTTTTTGTTTTCCAAGTTAAATTCAAATTTTGAGCTCTCGCCTCCTAAAGTATTTAAGCCAAGTTGAAGGTTTGAAGAAATAACAATTTTTTTGCCCTAGTGTTGTTTAAACCTTTATTTTTCTCATTTTGAGAAATTCTCCATCTCCCAAGATGTGCATGTAATATCCTCTTTATAATATTTTTTTATCAAAATTGTTTGATTGTTCTATGGCACAGGTTGTCAAATCATTTTTTTGCCTCCATACCTCTGACTCATGAAGGAAATTCAAAAATTAGACTCAAAATGATGAAGTTCTCTTCCTCTGTATTTTTCCCACATCGGGAATGATGGGAATTTTCTTCCCCATCAAATTTTATCCCCATCATCCACGGGTACATGGCCATACCTAATTGGAAGTGGGTCGACAGAGAAACTTGTGTTTTTGAGCCTCTTTGTAAAAAAGGAAAAAGTTGAAAAGTGACCCACATGACCCAGTGATCGGCTATGAACTTGCACACACAGAGAGAGAGAGAGAGAGAGAGAGAGAGAGAGAGTTTCCAAATGTAAACATTATCATGCAATGGATTCATATCCAAAAATCATAGAGATTCATACAACCAAGAAAGTAAATAACTAGACAAAACATGCAAACATTTATCTCATGAGAGCAGAATTGTTTTAATGAATCATTTAGAAGAAAGAAAGAAATCTTAATGGGTAGAGCCTATCATGCCTGATAGTGCTTCTCAATTCGAAGGAGACTTCCAGCTGAGCTTCCAACTCTTTTTCTCCTCCACAAAAGGCCAACATCAAAACATATTTTCTTCCATTGCCTCATATACTTTCCTTGGAACGAAAATAGACCAGAGAAATCATAAATAACAACAAAGTAAAAGTCAAACTACTAGTTCAAAGAACCAAATAGCTCCATGTGAAAATAACAAGGCATGCAAGACCAAACAACCTCCAACAAATCCACCTTCCTTGTTTCTAAGATATTTTACACACAAAAACTGAGGTTCATTAATGTAATTACTCCTCAATCTCCTGCCTATCTCTCCTTGCCACCACCTCCTAAAATTGGCGAATGCTATTTCCACTTCAGCATTCAAACTTTAGTGAAGCCTCCATGTATGCTTCCACTAAAGTTTACTTGCCTTTTCCAAAAATGGTTGTACCTCCCATTAATTCAACCAAATCAAAAAAAATAAATGCCATTGGAACCATCGCCGTAATGCCATTTTAACCCTAGGTTCCCTTTCAATAGTTTAGGATAGATTTCTCAAAACTTAGGTTATAACCTTAGGTTTAGTCATAATCATTTCATAAGTAATTTCCACCTTAGGTTAGATCAAAATCACAACCAAATAGTATTAGGTAATAGGTTAAAAATAGCCTAGCATTTCCTTAGTTATTTCCCCCTTATTCCATTTAGCATCAACTTAGGTTAGGACACCATCCCAACAAAATAGAATATGAAGCTTAGGTTAGATTGTAACCCAAATAAGTAGATATATCTAGGAAGTAGGTGCATTTACTTAGTTTATAATACCATTAGGATAATCCCTTAGGTTTAGGATTTAGATTCCCTTCATAGTCGTGAAGCAAGCTTCATTTCGCTTACGCCATTAAATGTCCTGAAGAGATCAATCCCAAAGATCCAAGAACAAACATACAACCAAATGTAGGCATGTTCTTACAAGACCAAAGAATTTGTATCACACAAAAGTTCAATCCTCTATGTTCCTAAGCTTATGAATGTCAATTTACCATTCAGTCCGGTAAGGAGATTTAAAACATTCCTTGGATCATTGGAATTGATCCAAGGATGAGTTAGTTAAAAGAGATAAGTTTGCAACTCTCAAAACCAAATTGTAACTCACCTATAAGAAGTGAAAATGGATTCTTGCAAGCCATATCATTTCATTCTAATGAATCCAAGAGCAGAAATGATTTATCCATAACAAACATGATTTTCAACAATCAAGGGAACACACCTCATTCAAGAAAATCACATGCCAATGCTTGTAATGCAAAAGAGAAATATAACAATTTGTCAAAGGTGTTACATACTTCCCTCCTAAAAGAATCATCATCTTGATGATTGTCTTATGTTTGACCATTGCATTAAGGATAATCAATTTATTCACTTACTTAACATATGTTTGCAACAATATCAGAATTTAAAGTTCCGAAATCAGCATTCACATAGCTGCTTATTTAAAAATAAATAGTTATCTGCCCAAAACTAGCAGACTTATTGACATATAAAGATAAAATCACAAATTTTTATCAGTCATCATAGTCAATTCTGATCAAATAAATATGGAAAATTAGTTTTCATATCTTCCAGATTTTCCCAGTTGCACTTTCTTCATTAAATTGGTCCCACTGACCTTACATTGACTTATTTCATGATTTATTAAATGCAACTGGTGAGTTTCCAACACTCATATAGGTTTAACCATGATTATTCTTGGGTCTTGGACCTACAAGGAATTCCAATTTAACACATGTGATAAATCTGAAACGTATTTCTTAAGCAAAGAAATATGGAAAACATCATGCATTCGTGACAAAGTAGGAGGTAATGCTAAATGGTAAGCTACAGGGTTGATTACTTCAACTATCTCAAAGGGTCCCACATAACGAGGTGATAACTTGGAAACCTTTCCAAAATTTATAGAGCTCTTTTTAGTTTAACCCAAAAAGAAAGACCTTCTCACCAAGTTCAAATTTCCTATCAACCCGCTTTAAATCAACATAACTCTTTTGCCTATTTGCTGCTTCTTTCAAGCATTCACGAATCATTTTAACTTGTTGTTCCATTTCGTAAGGATTTCAGGTCCAATTACCTCTCTATCCTCAATGTTGTCCCAACTAATGGGGGTTTTGCATTTTCTTCTATATAGTGCTTCGAAAGGTTCCATTTTAAGAGAGGCATGATATGTGTTATTATAAGAAAACTCAACTAGTGGAAGGTACTCTTCCCACTTATACTATTGATCCATACAATACATTCATAACATATCCTCTAAAACTTGATTAACTCTTTCAATCTATCCATCCGTTTCCGGATGATATGCAGAACTGAAATTTAGCTTAGTTCCTAGAGTTGCATTAAGTGTTTGCCAAAACCTTGACGTCATTCTAGGATCTCTATCAGATATGATTAATTCAAGTACTCCATGTAATATGAAAATTTCATGTACAAATCTCTTAGCCAATACAGAGAATCATCCTTCAGATTACCAACAATAAAATGTGCTACCTTTGTTAGTTTATCAACAACTACAAAATAACGTCATGTTTATTTCTTGACATAGGCAAACCTTGTACAAAATCCATGCTTATTACTTGCCATTTGTACTGCGGTATGCTATGAGGATATAATAAACCGGCTGGGTGCATATGTTCAACTTTAACACATTGACATTCAAGGAAATGTGTCACAAAATCAATAACATATTTTTTCATCCCCTTCCAGAAATATTGTTGTCTTAAATCTATAAACATCTTTGTAATACCAGGTGTCCCAAAAAGGTGAATTGTGAAATTATTCTAACAATTTCTTCCTTAAATCATTTAGCAAAGGTATGTATACTATGTTTTCAAATCTTAAGATTCCTTCATTGTCAAAGTGAAAACCTTTATACCTCACATCATTTGGATATGCAGCAAGCACTATTTTTACTTACTGAAAGTAAGAATCAGATTCCATAACACTTTTTACTTCATCCTTAAACTGAGTTCTCAATGTTATAAGAGCAGAAATGTGCTTCCTATGACTTAGAGTGTTAGCCACTTTATTTTCCTTACCTTTGATATAATTGATGTCAAAATCATATTGAGACAAAAACTCTAACCATCTTCGTTGTCTTGCATTTATATTTGGCTGAGTGAAAATATACTTAAGCCCAAGATGATCAGTTTTTAATTCAAAAGGTTTACCAAGTAGGTAATGCCTCTAAACTTGTAGTGCATGGAAAATGGCAGAAATCTCTAAATCATGTGGAGTATAATTCAACTCATGTAACTTTAGTTTTCTACTTTCATAAGCTATGACATGATCATTTTGTAACAAAATACCTCCTAGACCTTCCCCAGATGCATCCGTTACAATAGTAAAATATCCATTAGGGTCTGGTACAACTAGAATAGGTGCTGAAGTTAACTGTTCCTTCAAAGTTCTAAATGTAGATTCACATTTCTCATTCCAAACAAACTTCTTATCCTTTTTCTGTAATGAAGTTATTGGTGCAACCACTTTAGAAAAATCTCTTACAAATTTTCTGTAGTAACCTGCAAGCCCCATGAAGCTTCTAACTTCATGTACATTCTTTAGTGCATGCCACTTAGTTATAGATACAATTTTAGAAGGATCTACAACAATTCCATTCTTAATTATTACATGTCCCAAATAGTGCACTTTTGTGTCATAGAAAGAACATTTAGATAGCTTACCATATAACCGTCTCTTTCTCAAAATTTCTAAAACTATCTTCAAATTCTCATGGTGTTCCTTAATACTTTTAGAATATATGAGAATTTCATCCAAGAATACAAGCACAAATTTGTCCAAGTATTCTTGAAATATATTATTCATTAAATTCATAAAAGTTGCAGTGCATTTGTTAATCCAAAAGGTAAAACCGTGAACTCATAATGTCCATACCTTGTTCTGAAAGTTGTTTTATGAATGTCCTCATCCTTAATCCATAATTGATGATATCCAGATCAAAGATATATCTTAGAATATACCGATGCTCCACGCATCTGATCAAATAGATCATCAATTCTAGGGAGTGGGTATCTATTCTTGATTGTTTCTTTGTTTAACATCCTGTAATCAATGCACAATCTAAGTGTTCCATCTTTCTTTTTCACAAAAATTATTGGTGCTCCCCAAGGTGAAACACTCGGTCTAATCAAACCTTTAGAAAAAAATTCTTGCAATTGAGCCTTAAGCTCTACTAATTCTATAGTAGTCATTCGATATGGTGCCTTAGAAATAGGCTCGGTTCTAGGCTTGATTTCAATTGAAGTCAAATTCCCTTTTGGGTGGAAGACTTGGTAACTCTTCTAAAACACATCATTGAAGTTTTGTAATAGTGGATATCATTCCATGACATCACATTTCTCTTCAGTTGTTTCTATAATCTTTACTACATATAAGGTATAACCTTTATTTTTGGCCTTTTTAAGTTGCATAGTTGATAGTTTCCTAACATAAATCTCACGTTTCACACCCTGAATCTCTGTTATTTTCTACAATCATCTAAACAACTAATATGTTTTTCAAAACAATCCACTTTTTCCTTATGTTCAGCTAACCAATTAACACCTATGATTACATCATAAGACCCCAAAGGTGCAACATAAAGATCAACTTCTGTGGAAAAACTAGGTAAGTCAAGGACTGCTCCAAAAAGACACATACTAACTGTATGAACAACATTGTTTCCATAATGTACAGTCCATGTTTTATCCATGTTTCTAGCTTTTCTTTTTAGTTTTGATGCTAATTTACTAGAAATAAAACATTCAGTAGCTCTGGTATCAAAAATAATAGTTATAGGTATGCCAAATAACTTACCTAGAACCTCTATGGGCATGGCCTATTTTTCAGCCTACTTGTCAGCTACTGCAGTGTGTATCTTGTGCTGCTGATTACAATCATCCTTTTTCAAAGGACATTGATTTGTGTAATGATATTTTCCACAGTTATAACAGCCTCCTACAGGTCCCTTTCTAGGCTCATTTATTTCTAGCCCTAGAATTATCATTCTGACCTCCATAGGACTTTTGTCCATTATTATTATTCTTTACAAATTTGTTTCATGAATTACCAATAGACTTATTTGTTGCTTTACTTTCTTATTATTATCAGTAGAAAACTTACTTTTCATTCCAAATTTCTTCCATGGTCCTTTCTTAGGTGCAAGAGATGATGAAGAGGAGTTGGGGACTTTCTTCCTTACTTCCTCCTTATGAGCATAAATTACCTTCAATTTTTGTTCCTGCCTTATGGATTTTTCAACAACCCCTTCCATCGTGGTTGGGTTGTGAACATCCACCTCTCCTCCTATAATGGGATTCAATCCCATGATGAATTTCCATATCCTGAACTTCTCATCATTTTTATACTTGAGGTACATACTTAAGGAGTTTAGTAAACCACTCCCAATACTCAGTTATAGTTATCTTTCCTTGAGCTAAGTTCTAGAATTCAGTCATTTTCTGATCATAGTAAAGTTACGGTAGCCAACGTTGCCTAAAGTAACCTTTAAATTGATCCCATGTGATATTAGTTTCATCAATATTCAACTCAGCCTTATGGTTGTCCCACCATGAAGATGCCTCATGGGAAAGCTGATATGCTCCCCATATCACCTTTGTTTCTTCTGAGAAATTCCTTATTGTAAAGTACTTCTCCATTTTTCTGAGCCAATTCTCAGCTCCATCTCCTAATGTGGTGCCATCAAACTTGGGTGGACTTATCCTTTTTATATCATTAGTGAGTTCAACTACCAGCCTAGCCTTTTTGTTCTCAAGACTGATCAGGTATGTTCACATTGTTATTATCAACACCTAAATTGGTGTTGTCCTCAAGAGGTGGCTGATTATTATTACCAACATATTCTTCCTCCTCATTGCCCATTACTTGTTGTTCAAGTACAGCCAAACAATCCCTTGTGTCCAACAGGGAAACAAGGATCTCATCGAGTTTTTGGGTAGTTGCTTGCTCCTTCCTCGGTGGAGGATTATTTGCAACATTTCCTCTTGTTCTAACCATTTTTTGTTAACAAGAAAATTTAAGTTTCATCAGATTATGGACACAATAGGTCCAAGAGCTACAACCTTCAGCTCTGATACCAAGATGTAACATTCCCATTTTAAGACTTTAGAAACAAGGAAATTTTTTTACACAATGTTCTCTATTCTAAATAAAACATCATTTAGAACACACATTCCATGCCAATCAATCTCATAATAGATAACCATATGTAGTTGTAATGACTCGGTAAGTTACCGATCTCTCATTCCATGACTTGGTTACCAACCGATCTCTCATGTTTGTCTTAAAGTATAGAATACTTTATGTATACAATGTATACTTGGTTTTCCTACCCTATTCCGTACTGAGTGATCTATTTAAAGAACCTATCTAAATATTTGTTACCAATATTCATCTAACATCACATTTCTTTAAACTAGGTGACATAGGACAACACAACCAGCAGCTTGCGATACTTTGGCCAAATATTTTCAACATATTGTTCATGTTACTATTCCTAGATGACATACTCATCATTTTGAATACGTCCTTCACCTCACTCTTTTTATCTAGAATGGTCTTTACTGACTTCTATCAGTCCACTTGCCCAAGGTTTGACCCTAGCCTAGGTTAGCAACATAATTTGTTATAGGAAGATGCTCACGATGACTTAGGGTATATGGGCATACTCGATCGACCTAAGTCAACCGAATGTGCCAAGGTACCTTGAGTCATAGAGAGCTACTCCCTATTCTAAACATGCTACTAACTTGACCTAGAGAGAAACTAAGCTCAAGTCTAGATGTGTGTAGATCCAGATGAACAAATATGGAAGGGTGTTGCCACATGTCAACTTGCAACACTGTATCCTCGAGAAGCCCTTGGACTTCTCAAAGGTATAGTCCTATAGTTGGCATGTGCCAACATCCATTAGAACTGATTCATCATGATGTACATACCCCTTGGTGGTCATTAAATTCATAATTAAATTGGATTAAGATTCAGATTACAGCAACCATGCCTAACCCTAATTCCAACATTCATTAAGTTCTTTATCCATAATTAATCTGATTTGATATTAAGAACTTCATTAACTCATGCTTGCATTGATGTTCATTAACATGGCCTAACAAGTAGTTATCCCTAAAAACAGGGCAAGCAAAAACATCAAATGGTTAATTTTTAATGTAACCTAGTTGTCCAAAGAAGGTGTATCATCCACCTAGATTCAACTAGTGTTTACTTTTTATAAATGAAGCACAAGGATTAAAGATCATAACCACCATTCCTTTTATTTTTCATTCTTATGAGAGAGGAAGAGTCTTCCTCTACATGGTTAGATGTTAGGGTTAACATAACCTTTTTATCATTCATTACTCATATAGTTTAATTGTATGTCCAATGCATATTTCATTATTAAACTATAGTTGTTTAGTTAGAGAATGACATCTTTTGCAATTTAACAAGTTTCATTATAGTAAGGGAGATTGTACTATCCCCTTAATCCAACTTATTAATTGATAACAACAATAGTATACAAACAGATATAAAGAATATCGACAAGATATCACTACTATTTCCTTCATATAAGGTACAAGAGAATTTACACCACAAATTGGAGTCAGTCTCCAAACCTTTCAATTCATCATGATAAAATATACATTTACAAGACTATGCATTTCAGGCATACTGCATGTCAATCAACATTAAGATCATAAAATAACATCACTTTTCTTTTCCAATACAACTCAAGAATGAATCAAAATTCTTTACATAAGATCTAGAATTAAATAAGCCAATGCATCATAAAAAAAATTTTTTCCTTCTTTTATCACTTACAATGTCCATCTGCAAAAATTACTAGCATGGTCAGTTCATTGAACTGAGCATGATAAGCACTAAGCATTAAAATGAAGTGCATTCCACTAATTGTTCCATTAAAACAACTCTTCTTTAATGAAACAATTAATAAGTATCATACAAATAAGCATAAATGATAACAACTAGAAAAGAAGTGCAAATGATGAGTTAGAATTCACTTTTAAGAAAAGAGCATAATATAATCAACAACAACTACATTATAACATATAGTTTAATTGATCCAATCAATTACCTTTTAAACAAACAAAAATCTCTTGTCCATCTAATTATTTCATAATTCATTCTGAATTGAAATACCAAATTTATCTTTACTATGAACAAAAAGAGTTAGCTTCAACATAGTACATATTTAGAATGATTCATCCCACAACTTAAACAAAAGAAGAAGAATCAATACATACTATCCACCATTCACTAATCCTCTAAAAGATAGAAATAGGTTCAGAAAGTACTCAACTGATTACCCACATAACTACTTCAGTTCAAGGAAACTAATAAAAGGATTCAACATTAAAGAGACAACAACTAGAACAAGAATCCCAAATCAATCCGAGGAGGGATAGAGAATCAAAATAGTCCACCTGTAAGTCTTAACTAACTTCTACATGTTAGAAGATATCATTAAAAGATCTGAAACCATACGTTCCAAAATCAAAGCAAGACTCACACAAGGTTAATCTCTTCTCATGTCCAACCAAGGAGGATTCATAATAAGATAGTGTAAAAAAGAAAATCCTTCCAATAAAAATCCAAATGGAGTATGACTCAGTCAAACAAAGCAGTCAGTCAAAACATGATTACATTTTCTCTTCTACATAACCGACTCAACTATTCTCTTTCCACATCATTACAACAAATGACTTAGTACAAAGTAGACTAAACAATCCACAAGAAATTTCCATCTCAGAAGAGTGGTTTCCCACTATTTCCTACAAGACAAAAAGGATAGAAAGGCCAAACCCAAGAAGTCAAATAGGCCTAAGAGAGTAATCACTCTACAGCCAAGAAGAGAGTCGAGCTACATAAAGAAGTTCGATCAAATGAACTTATCTCAACAAAAGTTAAAGGATCTCAAATAGAAAAGATCCAATCAGGGTTTCATTTCTTTTGTACTATCAAATGAATTCCCTTTTTTATTTCAAACTCAGAAGTTCTTTTGCTAGTCCCCAAAGGAGAACACAAAATCAAACCCACAATAAAAAGAAAGCAACACTTCTAGTTTCCCTTATGAATTCAAACTTTATCGAACAACAATATCAACACTATCCTAGTTCATCTATTCCACGTTGTTAAACACAAGTTCAAATTCATACAATAGAGAGAAGTATACAATATAATCCCTAGGTGGAAGTAAAAATTCTAGATGAAACATGATACAGTCCACAAGAGAAATCCATTCTTTTCTCCTTTTTAAAGACCTAGAGTTCCATTCAAGTGAAACTACAGAGAATACAAAACCCAGAGATCAATTAAAAAGGATCAAAAAGAGAGTATGAAAACCCAACACGTGTTTAAGTCAAGCAAGGTCTCAACATTACCCTCAAAATTGACTAAAACATAATCACAACAATCTACATTCACTGCTCTATTTAGTACATAAAGATTGAGACAGAGAATGTATTCATTCCAATCATCTAACACAAGAAGAAATATGAACACCACATTTTTTTATAACTTCAAAACCCCATTATCGATTGTTTCAATGAGCTCTAATCATACCAATGAATAAATAACAATACAATATCTAACCAGAGGTTCCATAGCCCCACAACAAGATACAGTTCCATAAAAGGTCCATTAACCTTCAAACAAAATAGTCAAGCCTTCAAACAAGATGCGGGTTTTCTCAGAGCAGAGGAGAGAAGAATATCCTCCCATACTACATGCCATTACAAGTTCAAAGAAAATGGTACAGTCGAGACAGAAGTACCACAACCATTCCAAACTCAAGAAGCATCAAGGAGAAGATCTCAAAAGAGATTACCAGATCAACTCAAACCAAAACTATTCTCTCAATATTTTTCGAGTAGATAGTCCCATATATGAGTTCTAAGAAACACAAAACCTTGAATACAAGTAAAATGAAAAAGCTTAGAATACAAGTACAGAACCAAACACAATGCTTTGAATTCAAGTTCAGAACTAACAAGCTTAGAATACAAGTTCAATACTAAACACAAAGCCACAAAGATGAGTTCAAAGAGACACAAGTCTTGAGCACAAGTTCATAAACCAACACAAGGCTTCAAATACCAGTTCAAAACAATACAAGCCTCCAATACAAGTTCAGAATGAACACAAAGCTGTGAACACAAGTTCAGTGTAAAAACACAAGTTTTGAACACAAGTTCAGAACAAACACAAAGCTTATCACCAACGAACTTGCACAGAGAGAGAGAGAGTTTCCAAATGTAAACATTATCATGTAATGGATTCATATCCAAAAATCATAGAGATTCATACAACCAAGAAAGTAAATAACTAGAAAAACATGCAAACATTTATCTCATGAGAGCATAATTGTTTTAATGAATCATTTAGAAGAAATCAAGAAATCTTAATGGGTAGAGCCTATCATGCCTAATAGTTCTTCTTCCAATTCGAAGGAGACTTCCATTAAGCTTCCAACTCTTTTTCTCCTCCACGAAAGATCAACAACCAAACATATTTTCTTCCAATGCCTCATATACTTTCCTTGATCGAAAATAGACCAAAGAAACCAAAAATAGCCACAAAGTAAAAGTCAAATTGCTGGTTCAAGAACCAGATAGCTCCATGCAGAGTAAAAATCACAAGGCATGCAAGACCAAAAACCTCCAAAAAATCTTCCTTGTTTCCAAGATGGTTTTCACACGCAAAAACCAAGGTTCATTAATGTAATTACTCCTCAATCTCCTACCTATCTCTCCTTGCCACCGCCTCCTAAAACTAGCGAATGCTATTTCCACTTCAACATGCATTTCCAACTTTAGTGAAGCCTCCACGTATGCTTCCACTAAAGTTTACTTGCCTTTTCCAAAACTAGTTGTACCTCCCATTCATTCAACCAAATCAAATCAAATAAATGCCATTGGAACCATCACCATAATGCCATGTGACCCTAGGTTCCCTTTCAATAGTTTAGGATAGATTTCCCAAAACTTAGGTTATAACCTTAGGTTTAGTCAAAATCATTTCATAAGTAATTTCCACCTTAGGTTAGATCAAAATCACAACCAAATAGTATTAGGTAATAGGTTAAAAATAGCCTAGCATTTCCTTAGTTATTTCTCCCTTATTCCATTTAGCACATCAACTTAGGTTAGGACGCCATCCCAACAAAATAGAATATGAAGCTTAGGTTAGATTGTAACCCAAATAAGTAGATATAGCTAGGAAGTAGGTGCATTTACCTAGTTTAGAATACTATTAGGATAATCCCTTAGGTTTAGGATTTAGATTCCCTTCATAGTCATGAAGTAGGCTTCATTTCTCTTACGCCATTAAATGTCCTGAAGAGATCAATCCCAAAGATCCAAGCACAAACATACAACCAAATGAAGGCATGTTCTTACAAGACCAAAGAATTTGTATCACACAAAATTTCAGTCCGCTATGTCCCTCAAGCTTATGAATGTCAATTTACCATTCAGTCCGGTAAGGAGATTTAAAACATTCCTTGGATCACTAGAATTGATCCAAGGATGAGTCAGTTAAAAGAGATAAGTTTGCAACTCTCAAAACCAGATTGTAACTCACCTACAAGAAGTGAAAATGGATTCTTGCAAGCCATATCATTTCAGTCTAATGAATCCAAGAGAAGAAATGATTTATCCATAACAAGCATGATTTTCAACAATCAAGGGAACACACCCTTTCTCTGTATTTTTCCCACAATCGGGAATGATGGGCATTTTCTTCATCGTAAATTTTTAGCCCCATCATCCACAAGTACGTGGACATACCTAACTCGGAAGTGGGTCGATAAAGAAACTTGTTTTTTTGAGCCTCTTTGTAAAAAAGGTGAAAAGTTAAAAAGTAACCCGCGGCCCCGATCAAGCTATAAAGGTAAAATTCAAATTTTGAGCCTACAGAGAAAAGTCAAAGTTGAAGCCCATAGGGAAAAGTCAAAGTTAAAGCCTACAGGAAAAATTCAAAGGTGAAGCCTCTTTGTTGAAAAGTCAAAGCGGATAAGCGGGCCATCGGGGAACTTTTGGAAATTTAACCAAATTCCCAAAAGTGAAGTAAAAGTTCTAGAATGCTCCGCGGCTCTGCCAAGGTCTTGGGCCTGCCATTGAAAAGTCAAAGCGAAATGACAGAGAACTTTGAGTTTTTGAGCCTTTTTCCAAAAAGGTTAAAATATTGAGAAAAGGGTCGCAACCCCATTTCCAATTAGAGGATGCCACGTGTCAAGAGTTCAATCGAGTAGAGGATCGAAGGAGAAATTTGTGTTTTTGAGCCTCTTTGCAAAAAAGGTGAAAAGTTAAAAAGTGACCCATGAACCCCGATCAGGCTATAAAGGAAAAATTCAAAGTTGAAGCCCATAGGGAGAAAGTCAAAGGTGAAGCCCACCGTTGAAAAGTCAAAGTGGGAGAGTAGAATAGTGGAGAACTTTGAGTTTTGAGCCTTTTTCCAAAAAGGTTAAAATGTTGAGAAAAGGGCCATGACCCCATTTCCAATGAAAACGTGCCACGTGCCTAAGTTAAAAAGTTGAAGTGGGGGTGTGGGCCAATTTGTTCCAAATTGCCAAATCTCTAAAAAATCACAAAACGCAAAGGGCTTTCCCTTGTACCCACTCCAATCTCTTCCTACCACATGGACGGCCCAATTTCAAAGTTATAAGAGAAAATCAAATGGTCTGTATTCAAACTAGCAAACCAAATGTAATGTTCGTGTTGCAAGATCTAGTTTTTAACCCGCCATGAGCATTTTCTTCGCAATGGAGGAATTTGAAGAGGTGTAAATGATTTGTAAAGTTGTAACCATTTTGGCATGAGATATAATGGCTCCTCAGAGCCATTCCAAGGGCTAGCAATTGATTTCAAAAATACCAAAGTGCTCTGTACCTAGAAAAGACAGAAAACACCATACTTCTTTTATTTTCCCTTTTCCTTAGATTTTCCTCTATTCTCAAAGCTCTGTACAAATTCTGATTTAGTTTCAATAATAAAAGAAGGAATTTTCACCTTTTTGATTAAGGGATTGATTGGTACCTTGTGACCAATGAATTTCATTTGGTCTTGTAGCTTCTCCTACGGATTTGTTTTTCTTCTAACTATAAATGCATGTAAACGAAATTTCTAATTAATGTGTGTGGGCATCTGATATTCTACTCACAACATTAGTTTTCTCCTACCTCCATTTCCACTCCCCTTCCCCTTTCCAAGACAAAGTTTCTTCTCTAGTGAGACATTTCTAGCTTTGCCACAGGGTCAGTGGAGTGCCCCTATTGGATCTCTGGTCGAAAGGCCACCATTGAAATCCACCTTTTTGCATGCACCTATGGAAGTTACACCATTCAAGTAGAGGGACTTAGATTCCCATAGCGTTGGCTTGAAACCCACCAATTTGTCCACAAGACAAATTTTCTCACCAAAAACTAGCATCGCAGATGGGTGTTGGTGTCCATAGTGAGAAATGCCAAAGTATAAAAAGGCGATTAGGTAAACAAGAGTGTAAGACCAAAAGTGACAACATAAAGAAAAGAAAGATCACCAAATACATGGGTTAACTTGTACTTTCCTTACTTACAAAGCATATGAATAGTAGTATGTGATCATGACTAGATAGATACCCAAAGTAGGTGATTTTGTGTATACACAAGTCATTCCATGATTGTTTATATCCCTAGTGCATGCAGAATTAGGTAGAGGGATGTGATTTAGAGCTAATTAGTCTTGGCGAAGCATGCTTACAGCATGGTGACAATGTACCGAGGTGTATGGTGAGTTCTAGGTCAAAATTAGAAAGTTTGGTACTTCTATGATGTCCCTGGAAAGAAAACAATGAGAAACATGCAGGTAATCACATGTAAATGAGATTGAATAGAGAGTTTCATAACTATTTGGGCTATGTGGTGATTATTTATAGGTAGACAATGTTTTCATGATGATTCATGACAAGTTTTAGGTCATTTTGAAGAAGATTTTTTAAGTTATGCAAGTTTTTGCAAAACTAGGTAAGGAATAGTGTGATTTTGAGAAAAATATGGACCTTCACATGGGGACCTGAGATCTTTGGCATATCTTCTTAGGTAAGTTATGAAGCTTTCACAAAAATAATGAGGTGGTTTGATCGTCATGTTTTTATGAATGATTGTTAAGAAGGTAAACTGGTTTGAAACCCTAATTAAACCCTAGCTAGGAGTGATTTCGAGAAGAAGAGGTATATTAACCGAGTTTTGATTTATATTGAAAAAGTGATGATTTTATGATGTATATGACTCTTCTATATTTCAATAAAGGTTTTTAGAGCATGTGACAAAGATGTGGACGTCATCTAAATATGCTTGTTTCGAAGAGTTGTAGCTTAAGGAAAATTTTCCTAAAGAAGGTATTAAATAAATAATAATTTATGATTTACCTAAAGTTTTTCTTGATTTCCATGAAGGTTTCAGGTCACGGTGAATGTGAAAAAGTGAAGAATTCTCCCTATTTGTGAAGACTAGTTTTTAGGGCGCTTTGGAGCACTTATAGTAAAATTGACATTGCAGGAGCTACATGATGAATTAGGAGTTAGTTCAAGTTTTGTTATGAAGATGGTTAACATTTATTTCCACTTTTATATATAAATTGATGATTAGATAGCATATGAAAATTTTATGAGTTGTGTTTTGAAGGTCAAGTTTGAAGGATGCTCATTCTAGAAGGGTGCAAATGGATACATGAGGTAAGATGATGTTTCTAAGTTATTCCTTATTTGTACATGTTTCTGAGTGCTTAGAAATCATTTTTAAGTGTTTATATGCTTTATTTAAGTTTGGAATATATTTTTGTGTGATGGAGCATGTTGGGCTAATGGTCAGTTCTTGATTCCAAGAAGGGATAAAATTAGTTTGCAAATATTGGCCTTGTCGAAGGCCTTCTAGTTAGAAGTGAAATGAGTTATCATATTTAATAGAAATAATATTAATATATATTTTCCAATGGTATAATTTTGGTCTCATGATGAGTTTATTTAATGTGTTTTCAATGTCATTTTTGGAGATGAAGGTTTCTTACTTTTCAGATTAACTTCTTTTCTTTGAAAGATTGATTTTTTTATGCATGAGATGGTTTATTTGATTTTTTACCACATAAAAGGTGAATAGGGTTGAATTTGGAATCTAGGGAAGGAATTTATAGGCCTTGAAACTATCAACAAGATTGCAAACTAGTTGAGTTTAAAAAATTAGGTTTTGGGAAGTCTGTTTTGGTGAAGTGTAAAGTTGTTGTGGTTTACATATATGGATGTTTCATGATATTTTGCATAGAAGAGTTTGTATGCAACTAAAATTTCATGTGTTACATACTCAAAAAAATGGTTACAAAAGTCCCCAATTATGATTCAAGTCCTTTCAAAAAGGTGTCTCGAGCTCCAATTTCCATTTAGAGTGTATATTTGTTACTTAGATATCTTTACATAGCCTTCCTGTGATTTTTCTAGCTTCTTGCCTCTTTCTACACATGTTTTAGCCTTTAGTGCAAGGACCACGCCCTGCACAGGTGGCGGTTCTAAAACCGCCACCCAAAACAGGTGGCGGTCCTCCGCTACCCTAAGCGGGGTATCAATCTTGCCTCGCTTTTTCTAAATTCTCTCACACATTTTTTAACATTCGACGGTTCACTTAATTTTGCTTTTTGCATGCATCTCGTGAGCCAATTTTTCTAAAATTAAGTTTGATTTCTTGTTTTTCCTTCCTCGTTCTATTTTTAAATATATTTAATTATTTGGAAATGCTCATTTTTACCTTGAGCTTGAAGGCACCTCCCATCCTCCATTCCTATATATTTTATGCTTGTATTTGAGAAAAGCCCTAAGAATTTTTGTATATCTTTCATTGTATTGCTACTACAATCTTTCTAGGAATTGCATAGCAAAGCTCTAATCTCTTGTGATATCTCTCTTCTACTTGCATTCCCAATCCCTTGGACTCACATGAACACTCGGAGAAATAAAGGAACATACCGATGGGACAAATATAGACAACCGTAGATTGCAAAAGTTCTTGCTTGTCCAGGTTGGAATTGTGTGTTTCTTTGCCTTATTTGTTGAATTGTTGATTTCAAATCACTAGTTTCAATCACATATCAAATGGAGTAAAAAATCATTCATATCAAATAGAGTAGAAAATCACTCATTACAATAAAATTAGTCAATCACAAGTAGATCAAATCATTAGTAATTTTTCTTCTTTAAACATTACCGGGCAAGTTGTGGGGAACAATAGCCTCTTTCAGGGTCATGATTTGTTCTTCACCTCCGAGGTAGGGTTTGGAGGGTTTTGATTAGATTAGGTTATTTTTTTATATTAGATCAATACATTCACACAAGTGACTAGCTAAATATGACTAATTACTTGTCTTTATTTTATTTATTAGGTTAGAACACATTGCTCAAAAATTAGAAAAGAACAAAAAGATTTCATTTGATAGATTAGTTTCATTTTATTGCTTTGATCCAATATATTGTGAAAACTCCAAAAACATAGATTAGATTTCCTTGAATTGGTTTTCTAATCAAAATTCATTTTATTTCATTCTGTATGACCATCAATGGTCCACAATAGGAAAATACATATAGTTGCGATCCCTTGGTCCCACAACCCAATGGGCCAGAATTGATAACTGACATTGATACCAATTTACGTTTGATAGTCTTGTGCACACCTGCAACTTTCACTAAGAAAATAGAATAACTCAATACGCTAAAAATCACTACTAATCAAGCCTACGACTATTGGATTGCTCCTGGAAATAGGGTTTGATTACGCACATGACCATTTAAGGGCCACAACCTCCATGAGTATTTGGTTTTGATCCTCAAATTCCACAACCCAAGCCTCGTTAAACAATTAGACATTGACACTAGTTTGTGTACATTAGTATTTAGATCTTCACCACTTCCACTAGATATTATTGCACAACTTTCCTTACTGAACATAGCAGCCGATCAGGGTAAGACTTTCTGGACCAGTTGGAAAATTACCCATAAATACTTGTGGCTCCATCACGCCTCTCATTCTTACTTCCATGACCTTTTTGGAAATCTATATGAGGCACTTGTAGGTCATTTTCCATGTTTTCAACAACCAACAAAAAAAATCTCAGCCAATCTCGACATTGATTGGAATCTACGAGAAGCTCTTATTCCATACAGAGCCATCACACCACTTCAAGTTAGGAGAGAATTCTTTTCCTTAGAATTATAGATCCCGAAATTGTGTGTTGAAGATATAATATTACCCAATTATCATAATCCCCGTCACCAATCTCACCTTCACACTCATTCTACACCGGTTGTCTCAACACAACGTCAAGAGGTTAGGTGCGAAGAAGGTCACGTGTTTGTTTTCTATTATACAAATTAGTGAACCCGACGTGAAGAGAGTCTCTAAAAATTTCCACTTTCTTTGTCCATCTGTTATTGGTATTCTTATACCCCCAAATATGTCAAGATACAACAAGTACGGTTGGCCCATCCTAGGTTTTGACATGTGCAACTACCAATCAAGTATACCACAACAATCACCTTCACTTTCAACATGGGTGGACAACCGCTAATCTGCTCAAAACCCTCTCAGTGTCGTGGAACCAATGTTGGTTCATCTATATGTATTGAGGAACTTGAACACATCACTCGACCTATCCTCATGAAACATAGATTTCAAACAAGGTGAATTGAAGACCTTAAAACATCATGGAAATGATTTTGGAATGTTTTGGGAAGTTTTGAGAAACTTGGAGTAGTTTGAGAAAAATTAGGGTTCACAAGCCTAGGTAGTACACAGGCCTAAAACAACTACTGGGCTTCAGAAGATGATTTTGGGAGCTCCAGATGGAGTTAGAAGAAAAAAAAATACCAAAAATAGGATTAAAATACCTACATGATGGTGAAATCATATTTTCACAACACCTTGGCACATAAGATTGGAAGGTAGTTTTTATCAGGTACAAGTGGAGTCTCAAATCACAAATCCACTTTTTCAGGGATCATATGGATGAATAAAGACATGATACCCCCACCATTGGATTAAAATTCCATTTCTAGTCAGATCATATAAAATTTCACCAAGAAATTCCACCGAGCTCAAGTTATCTTCTTTCTAAGTTGCCCTCTCAAAGGCAGTTCAGGACTTAGTCATTTTTGGGAGGACACGTGTCAACACTAGAGCCTGGTGGGATTTCATGTCCCCAAAATGTCCCTAAGTTTAGATAAAAAACCCTTGAAAATTACCCAGCCCCCATGTGACCTCTTGACCCTCATATGACCTCCAGACTTGACAATTCAACCCCTGTGTGCATTTTTGAGCATCCATTCCCTGTCGTCGGATCTCGGTGCCACGTGTCACCTCCCAGAAACCATATTTTGGAAACTATGTCCCTTATTTCCCTAAGGTGAGGATGTCCCTTATGTCCCTAAGGTGAGAGACATAAAATCATGAAAAATGTGCCCAACCCCTATAGGGTGTCATTTGGACACCCACATGACCAACTTTCAACTTCTAGGTGCATTTTTGGAGCATCCATTCCCTGCTACCGTCGGATCTGGTGCCACGTGTCAGCTCCAGGACCACCGTGGAAAATGATGTCCCTTATTTCCCTGAGGTGGGGGACATAAGACATGGAAAATTCTCCCATCCCCTATGGGAGTCATTTGGACACCCACGTGACCAACTTTCAGCTCCCAGTGCTTTAAAGCAACTTTTCTCACCTTCATTCCCTGTCGTCGATCATCACCACATGTGTCGTCCTCTTGACCACCATGGAATTTGATGTCCCTCACATCCCTAAGGTCAGGGAAATCAAACATGAAAAATTTCACCCAAGCTTCTCCCTTCATGCATTCAAAATTCAAAAATTCTAACTACCACTCGGTGTTTCTAAGCTTTTCACTTCCACTTCCACTCCAAGTGCATGACAAAACTTCATCCTTCCTCTGCAACTCTCCTCCATCACTCCACCATTGAAAAAATAAAACCATACCTTCCATAGAGATAATTAAATTCACTCCACAAAAGCACATAGGTCCCAAAAGGAGAATTGGAGCAAACACAGAAGGAGAAGCACAAAACAAAGAAGGAGAAGCACAAAGAAAACTTCATAGCCATGAAACAAATAGTCAAAGAATTATCCCAAACGGATGCATGAAACAACAAGTTATATTTTTCTATTCATTCCTATACCCAAGGCCATCAAGAAGAAACCTTAAAACTCTCCTCTCATGCACTAGAGCATCCACAATGAAGAAATCCCACTTCCGGCTCAACGAAGAAAGAAGTGGGATTTCCCATCAAACCAGGTTGCCGGATTGAAGTAAGATCACATGTGAAGCACAAAAGAAAAACCCACATCAAAAATATAATTTTCTTCACAAATGGAGGAGAAAACTAGACCTGCAATTTTGAGGTCCATTAATGGCTGCCATACCTAGAAGCACTGTCAGGTCTAAAATTAAAACTTTAAAATCTCCTGGACTATTAAGCGGGTGGGCCCGAAATTTCAAAGGGGTGATATTGGAAAAAAAACCATATCAAAAACTTTTTTGTCAAATCCGACCTCCAAAATCCACTTTCTAAAAATAGTAGGTCTTCTACTGATAGAGGACTACTATTTTGGGAAAGTAAGTGACAAAAGAGCTTGCGAAGGAGACAAAGACATTGGAGGTGAAATACAACCGAGAACTCACTGAACGGGGCATTTTTGGAACTTACTAAAAATAGAAAGTGGGCCCATGAGAACCTTCTAAAAATAGAAAGTTGATCTTAAGGAATGAGGAAATGTATGGGAGAAAAGAGGAATCAAGGTCACAACACTCAAGTTAGAAGTTCCAGGGACTTGATTTTTCACACTTACTAAAAAATAGTAAGTTGATTTTTCTAAGGAGACATGAAGCTAAAGTGGACGGGTCGAGCATGACAAGCACATCACTTCACTTCAGTAGTATGATGTGGAACCCTTCTCGTTACATGGGCCTAAATGACCTCAAGACTCATTATACCTTCAAGGACCAAAGGAGGATCAAAGACAAAATATTCACAAGTGGTTTGTTTGTTCACTCACACTTATAACACCCAATGCTTGTTTGTGTGAGAGTCTCAAGCTAGTCCTATCCTTCTTTTCCACAATGATTCCAGACAAAACCATCCAATCTAATGAGCTGTACCATAATTTTGATCATCAATGAAATAGTTCACTCAACTTGGAGAGAGTGATTCATGAGCCAATTTGAAAGAGTTTCACAATGTGTAAAGGAATTCAAAGATTCATAGTTTCACTGCATTTGGAGCTTTCCATCAACGAGGATCAATGAACTTCATCGGGAAGGACATATCTCTTCTTCTTCTCTCTCTCTCTCTCTCTTCTCTCCATTCCCCAAAATTTCTCTCTCACTTTCCAATATTCTAATTTTGTGTTGGGGTTGCACTTTTTCACATGTCCTAATGTTCCTAATGTAATAAGTCACCTTTATGTTATAAAAAGGGACTTAAAAGTTTCCTAGGAAGTTGAAAATTTTAAGTTGTGCAAGGACATATGAAAAGGCATTGGGGGGTAAATGAAGAGTCATATTCTACTCTATAAATTGTAATGCCATTCCCATTTCAAAGGGTTGGTGATTGATCTTGTAAACTCAAGAGTGCATTGTACCTAGAGAAAGCAAAGGAGATAGCCATTTTCTTCTACTTTCCTCCACTCTCAAATTTCTTCCATTCTCACATTATGTACAACTTTGATTTGAGAAATCAATACAAGAAGAAGTTTTTATATTTCTTTGACTAAGGGGTTTTTATACTTGGCTTCATTTCATCAATTCTATTTGGTCTTTGTTGCATATTCAGTAGAGTTGTTTCTTCCATAAATGCATGTGTTGAAGTTTTCTAACTAGTGTGTGTGTGTAGGAATCTATTTTCTACCTACACATTAGTTCTCCTACCTCTTTCTCACTCCCTTTCCCACTTTCAAACAAAAGTCTTCCCTAGCAAGATATTTTAGCTTTGCCACAGGGTCGGGAGTGCCCCTGTTGGATCCCCAGTGAAAGGCCACCACATAAATCCACATTTTCTCACGCATGAATATACGATAGATACACTGGTTAAGTAGAGGGACTTAGATTCCTAGAGCATTGGAAAGAAATCCAAAATTTTTCCACCCAAAAATTTTCTCACCAACTATTTTTGGCACCCACCATTAGGAAGATTTTAGAAACATCTACAACCAATATATGACCACAAGGTCTAAAAAAAAAAAAATAAAAATCATTTTCAAGGAAAATAATTTTTTAAGGTGAATCCATCAAGGAATGAACCCCTATCATGTTCATTTCCCACATCATGAAGAAATTTCCATATTGGAGTGAAGTACCAATGAGTGACAAGAAGAAGAAGAAGAAGAAGAAGATGTCTTCCCGGAAAAAAGAAGATCATTGATCAGCCATGGTTCCGACTAGTGTTGACAAAGGAAAGAAGAAAGAACCTATCATCGATGAAGAAGAATGGATTCAAAGGAGACATAAGATAAGGTGTGAAGCTCGAGAATATGCCAAATTCTTGCAAGAGATGAATGAGAAACTTGAAGCAGCCCATAGCGAGAAAGAAGAAGAGGAGAATTGTCCTATAGAGGAAGACCTGAAGATCATTCATACCATAGGGTTTTCATACCCAAAAGGTTCTTGAATGCCGCTAAGAAAATCCTATCCTTGAGCCTTCCAATGAAGATAAAATCAGCATTCAAGAAGATGATGAAAGACAGATGGTGCAAGATCCACTGAAGAAGATTTTTGCAATCTCACACAACTCACTACAAAATTGAGAACATTGTCCTTCTTCCACCATTCTCTAGATGAATTCATTGCATATGGTGATGAAGAAATGAACATGTTGAAAAGAGAATATGTGGAAATACTTGAGAGCATAATAAAAGGAAATTCTGACCCCAAGTCTTTGATGAAATTTGGAGGTATGCTTTAGCTCTACAGAGAAGATATGAACATTTTGAAACTCCACATCAAATGGAGGAAGAAGATGAGATGCACCCTATGGAAGAAGACTCGATTTTCTGCCCATACTATGAGGTTTTCATTCCCAAAATATTCTCGGATGCTTCTAAAGAAGATCTTGTCATGGAACCTCCCAATGAAAGCCAAAGAAACATCATGGAGAAAGAAGTAGAAGAGACAAAGATAGAATCACCATTCAACAATTCCATTTGGCTCAAGTCACAACCCATGGGGGAATAATATATTCAATAAAGGAAGATCCTTTCTACATAATGGATGATCCAATGCTCTCCAAAGACTCCACCAATGATGAAGAAGATGGTCAATTCAAAGTAAGCATGGATGATCTCTTTTCAAGTTTTTATCTTTCAATTGATGATGAAATGGAGAGATGTGAAGAAGTGCAAGAAACTCAGCCAACATCATGGCCCAAAAATGATGAATTCAAGATGGTCATAGATAATCCTCCTTCCTATTTTGATTCCTCAAGTGACGTAAAATGTTGCATGAAGAAATGAAGGAAGTCAAAGAATCAAACTCTCTCCCGATGCAATCATGGATGATCAAATGGAAGAAGCCCACTCTATTTTCAAATCCAAGGAGAATGAGAAATTTAAACACAACCTCTACTCACTTGAGGAGAAGAATCATCATCATGGTGAAAACATAGCCTTTCATCTTTCACCTGAGCAAGAGGATTTAATAATGGATGATCAAGATGTAGCTGAAAATTCTTCTCATATTGCTGCCCCAACACAGTTCTCTACTTCTTACCAAGGAGAAGATGATATGGATTTTGATCTTGAAGGAGCCATTCCCTCAAAGCTTGGACATCTTCTCCTTGTCAGTAGGTGTCATGAATCAAGTATGCCCATGTATGCAAGAAAGTGAATCTTCGGCAATGCAAATCATGAAAGAGGTGAACGAGAATGTTTCAGATGAATCATGGGCCCATATGGATCATATTTTTAACCATCTCCTAGAGGCACAACAAGAAGATTCCTCCAATAAAGATAAAAATATCCTATGGAAATTTCAGAAGAACTATCCGTACAAGATATCTTGAAGGCCATAGAAGAAACTGAGGATCCTCAACTCGGTCTTGAACTCTTGACCCGGCCATGGAGATACAAGAAAAGTATGAGTCAATTTGTGCTTCCTATTTTGGTGCACCAATTTTTGATGTTGAAATGGAGCAGTTGGATAAGCTTGATGACTTCTCTAATACTTTGGTTGACGAGAATAAACATGAAAACATGCCTTTTTCTTCCACATTGTGTGAAGAAGTTCATGAGTGCAAAAGAAGAAAAGTTCATGTATCTCCTTTGGACATCTCCATTTTTGAAGACAACACCTCCACCATGGAAGAAGATAATAGGGAAAACATTGAGCTGATTTGCATTGAAGAAAGTTTTTTAGAACATGGCAAAATCAGCTTTGGGGCAGCGATGAGATGCTCGATGGAGAATCAGCTATATGGATAAACATGGAAGGCAATGACATGATGAAACCGATTTCAAGAGGGGATGAAGGTAGTGGAATTTCCAAGAAAGGACCTGAGCATCAAGAAGCTCACATGGACTCACTCCTACCAAGTACACAAATAATTGTGAAAGCACCTAGCTTTCATAAGCAAACTGAGGAGAGGAGGTTACTTTCTGGAGCCAGTCAATGGCTTTGCAGATCAACATCACTTAGTGTTTCCCACTCAAGGGTAACTCTTGAGGAATGAAAAAGTGCTTTTTTATACCATAAAGTGGTTTGTTTCCCCACCTTGTACCATAGGTGATTTATAGGTGTGTTTCCCTTCCTTGTGTGTGTTTTTTTGTTTTGTGTGTGTGTGTGTTTCCTTCTTCTCTCTCTCTCTCTCTCTCTAAGTTTGTACATGACTCCACATGGCCCAATGGATAAGGCACTGGTCAATGAACTATATATGGTCTAAAATTGAGATTCTAGATTCCCATGTCATGTCTTCACTATGCTCATTCCATGTCATGTCCCCAAGCTAGAGCCAACTGTTGTCATGCAATGTGCAACAAGGAAATTGACAATTTCCAAGCATGAAAACGATACCCCAGTGTTAATTTTTTTCAAGTCCCATCATTCCAAGACACCCCAAGTTAGTCCATTCAGTCCAAATGACCTCTTGAATAATGTTATCTCATCCCCTAGGTGATTTAGAGAAGTATATTCATTCCCCTAGGTGATTTTAGGGAGTTCTAAAAGATACTATCTTCTGGCAGTATTGGGAAGGGCTATCGCTGGCCTTCCCAGGACTGGATCAACCCCTTGAGTGGAAAAAAGGGTAAAAAATTAAACATGGAGGTGAATTGAAGACCTTAAAACATCATGGAAATTATTTTGGAAGGTTTTGGGAAGTTTTGAGAAACTTGGAGCAGTTTGAGAAAAAAATAGGGTTCACAAGCCTAGGCAGTACACAGGCCTAAAACAACTGTTGGGCTTCAAAGATGATTTTGGGAGCTCCATGGAGTTAGAAGAAAAAAAAAAATACCTCCGGAAAGAGGATTCAAAATACCTACATGATGGTGAAATCATATTTTTCACAACACCTTGGTGCATAGGATTGGCAAGTAGTTTTTATCAGGTACAAGTGGAGTCTCAAATCACAAATCCAATTTTTCAGGGATCATATGGATGAATCAAGACATGATACCCCACCATTGGATTAAAAATTCCATTTAAATTCAGGATCATATAAAATTTCACAAGAATTCCACTGGAGCTCAAGTTATCTTCTTTCTAAGTTTCCCTCTCAAAGGCAGTTTAAGACTTAGTCATTTTTCGAGGAGGACACGTGTCAACACCAGAGCCTGATGGGATTTCATGTCCTCGACATCCCTGAGGTCAGGTACACAAACCCTTGAAAAATTCTCCTAGCCCCCATGTGACCTCTTGGACCCTCATATGACCTCCAGACTTGACAGTTCAGCCCCCAGGTGCATTTTTGGAGCATCCATTCCTTGCCGTCGGATATGGTGCCACGTGTCAGCTCCAAGACCACCATGGAAATTGATGTCCCTTATGTCCCTAAGGTGAGGGACATAAGACCTTGAAAAATTCCCATACCCCTATGGGAGTCATTTGGACACCCACGTGACTCGACTTTCAGCTCCCAGGTGCATTTTTGGAGCATCCATTCCCTATCGTCGAGATCTGGTGCCATGTGTCAGCTCCAGGACCACCGTGGAAACTGATGTCCCTTATGTCCCTAAGGTGGGGGACATAAGACATGGAAAAATGTCCCATCCCCTATGGGAGTCATTTTGACACCCACGTGACCGACTTTCAGCTCCCAGGTGCTTTAAAGTAGCTTTTCTCACCTTCATTCCCTACGTCGGATCACCGCCACGTGTCATCCTCTTGACCATTGTGGAATTTGATGTCCCTCACATCCCTAAGGTTAGGGACATCAAACATGAAAAATTTCACCCAATCTTCTCCCTTCATGCATTCAAAATTCAAAAATTCTAATCGCTCAGTGCTTCCAGCTGCTTCCACTCCAGTGCACAGACAAACTTCATCCTTCCTCTGTAACTCTCCTCCATCACTCCACCATTTAAAAAATCAAACCAGACCTGCTATAGAGATAATTAAATTCACTCCACAAAATCACATAGGTCCTAGAAGGATAATTGGAGCAAAACATATAGAAGGAGAAGCACAAAACAAAGGAGGAGAGAAGCATAGAGAAAACTTCATAGCCATAAAATGAATAGTCAAAGAATTCTCCCAAACAGATGCGTGAAACAACAAGTTATATTTTTATATTCATTCCTCTACCCAAGGCCATCAAGAAGACACCTTCAAACTCTCCTCTCATGTGCACTAGAGCATCCATAATGAAGAAATCCCACTTCCATCTCAACGAAGAAAGAAGTGGGATTTCCCATCAAACCGGTTGCCGGATTGAAGTAAGATCACACATGAAGCACCAGAAGAAAAAAACCACATCAAAATATAATTTTATTTGAAAATAGAGAAGAAAACCAGACCTATAATTTTGAGGTCCATTAATGGTTGCCGTACCTAGAAGCACTTCCAGTCCAAAAATTAAAACTTTAAAATCTCCTAGACTATTAAGCGGGTGGGCTTGAAAATTTTAGAGGGTGATATTGGGAAAAAACCCATATCAAAAAAAATTTCATTACACGTCAATCCAACCTCCAGAAGCCCACTTTCTAAAAATAGCAAGTCTTCTATGTAGAGGACTGCTATTTTGGGAAAGTAAGTGACAGAAGAGCTTGCGAAGGAGAAGACATTGGAGGTGCAATACAACCAAGAACTCACCAGAATGGGCATTTTGGCACTTACTAAAAATAGAAAGTGGGCCCATGAGAACCTTCTAAAAATAGAAAGTTGATCCGGAAGGAATGAGGAACACAGGGAGAAAGAGGAATCAAGGTCACAACACTCAGTAGAAGTTCTAGGGACTTGATTTTTCACACTTACTAAAAATAGTAAGTTGATTTTTCTAAGGGAGACATGAAGCCAAGTGGATGGGTCAGAAGCCAACACAACCCTTCACCTACAAGTATGATGTGGAAGAAAATGATGTCTTGTACATGGGCCTAATGACCTTAAGACTCGCATGGCCTTCAAGGACCAAGGAGGATCAAAGACCAAATATTCACAAGTGGTTGATTGCCACTATTGCGCAAACACCTAGTGTCTTTGTGTGAGATCTCGAGTTAGTCTCCTATCCTACTCTTTCCACAACAAGCTTGAGACACAAACCATCTAATCTGACAATGGTACCACAATTGTGATCATCAAGTGAAATAGTTCACTCAACTTGGAGAGTGATTCATGAGCCAATTTGAAATATTTTCACAGTGTGCAAGGAATTCAAAGATTCAGAGTTTCACTACATTTGGAGCTTTCCATCAACGAGGATCAACAAAATTCATCGGGAAGGACATCTCCTCTTCTTCTTCTCTCTCTCTTTCTCTCTCTCTCTCCCCCAAATTTCTCTCACTTTCCAATATTATAATTTTTCATTGGGGTTGCACTTTTTCACATGTCCTAATGTTCCTAATGTAATAAGTCACCTTTATGTTATAAAAAGGGACTTAAAAGTTTCCTAGGAAGTTGAAAAGTTTTAAGTTGTGTGAGGACATATGAAAAGGAATTGGGGGGTAAATGAAGAGTCATATTCTACTCTATAAATTGTAATGCCATTCCCATTTCAAAGGGTTGGCGATTGATCTTGTAAACTCAAGAGTGCATTGTACCTAGAGAAAGCAAAGGAGATAGCCAATTTTCTTCTACTTTCCTCCACTCTCAAATTTCTTCCATTCTCACATTATGTACAAATTTTATTTGAGAAATCAATACAAGAAGGATTTTTAGCTTTCTTTGACTAAGGGGTTTCTTGATACTTAGTGATCAGTGAATTCTATCTGGTCTTGTTTTTATTTGTAGAGTTGTTTCTTTCCATAAATGCATGTGTTGAAGTTTCTAACTAGTGTGTGTGTAGGAATCTGATTTTCTACCTACAAAATTAGTTCTCCTACCTCTTTTCTCACTCCCCTTTCCCACTCTTCAAACAAATTATTCCCTAGAAAGAGATTCTTATCTTTTCGTAGGTTCGATGGAGTGCCCGTGTTGGATCCCCAATCGAAAGGCCACCATAGAAATCCACATTTTCTCATGCATCGTAAATGCAACATTTCCCGGTTTCATGCCTTTGATTCCATATCAAGGTAATCAACCCCCTATGTACACATGTATTCTAAATCTCCACAAGGGGACATGTATACCTACTCGGGTCCATATGGACAACCAAAGGGGATGCCATATGCCCCAAAAACTATCTATGTTGTCCTATTTTAACAATTTATGTAGTCCCCACCTCCCCAACAAGGATCTTCAATGGTGGAAACATACACAATCGAGACCTATTCTGAATATCTCAAAGAACCACTAGAATTCTCCATTCAGATAGTCATGCTCCCAAGACCCTTTCCTATCTTTTGAAATTCAAAGGGAGGGTGATCTTAATGGCCACATCAAGGCTTATGGAATGGGAATTTGAGAGTTTCTCCCATGGGACATAGTCATTGCAAAATTTTTCCCTAAGACACTTTGGAAGGTATTTATCTCGATTGGTACTATAGGATACCGGAGGCTTCAATACACTCGTTCAAGAAACTCGTATCAGAATTCATTAAATATTTTGATATGAAAAAACTCTTGAGAATGAGAATAATGGAATTCCTTCATATCAAGCAAGAGCACAATGAGTCTGCAGCCCACTTTATTCAAATGTGGTGACAAGTTCTCTACTCCTCTACAAGCACTCCAAATATGGATCAAATGGAACTTTGTGATTTGTTCCTCCACTCTCTTAATAGGGAGACAAAGGAAGAGGTTCAAAATTTCCCGCTAAAAATCTATGAAGAAGTGTTAGAGGGTGATATTCGAATTGACCAAGCAGCCATTGATAGTGTTCGTAAGACTTATGGAGCTAATGGAAGGTTAGTCACCCCTAATAAAAATAATCCCAATTACACCAACAACACAAATAGTAATCAAGGACCAAAAATCCTTAATAAGAATTGTGGAGTCATGACAAATGGAGTGACGGACCAACCTAAGAAGCCTAATGTTGTTAACGCCCCTATACTTCCACTTCAAACAACCACAATAACAATGACAACAATCAAAGAAATAACAACTTTTCACCCTCAGTAAATGTTGTAGATTTTAACCACCACCACCAACAACAACAACAACCTCAGCAAGAAAGAAAAACATAGACCCAAGGCCCTAACCAATACCCAAGCAAGTATCCAAACCAGTTTCAAAATAAAGGGAAAGGTTTCCAGAATTTTAATAATAATAACCAACAATTAAACAATAACCGTAATTTCAAACCACAACAAGTTGCAAACCAAAGGCCTTGAGATTACGATATTGATTTATACCGTAGTTTCCATAGGGTTCATGGGCATGGAAAAAGAATGTGCCACAATTGTAACAAATTTTTACAAAGATTTGATAGAGGAACATAGACAATTATTTGTTGACATGTTTTCTACAACCTAACAACACCCACTCAAAACACCTATATGGGACCACTTGTCTCCAAAAACACATCGTTGGGGATCTTTGACGATCCTCTCCCCACACATCTAAAGGATGATAGATTAGATCCCAATGGTTTGAATAAATGTATTGTAATAGGGACCCATGATCACGAAGCCTCGACTTTGTCAAACCCATAAGTGGCACCTCCTTTGGATGGTCACCAGCAAATGAAAATTGTGGGGTTGGTAGAGTTAGACACTGAACCAAAAATTAATGCTACCACTAGAACTAGGGATTATTCTTTACATCCTATGACGATCTATCCAACCACGCGATGACATCCATGATACACTAAGTAGGCCAAGAGTAGGAGCTTACGATTTGATCAACGACTTAACTAAGACATTCTCACACATTTCCTTCTTGGATTTGTTAAATAATTCCCTTGCTCATAGGGCCGCTCTACTAGAAGTGTTGGGTCTTGGTCATTTGACTAATGTCACCCCTCCTCTAGAAGCACAAATAAACCATGTGGACTTTGATGTTTATCCTCCAGACAACCTGAAAGAGATGTTGGATTTGTGTTCGATATCAACAAGATGCCGGCTGCAGACGTTAAAATTATTTGTGGAGGTGATCTCGATGTTGTTTTTACAAGTCTGGATTTATAACAACTATGTAAAGTGTGTGATGATTGATGATGGGGAAGCAGTCAACATAGTCCCTTTCTCTTTCCTTCAAAAACTAGGGTATGGAGAGACTAATTATTCTTCAACATGAAATACGCTGACGGACTACGATAGCCTAAAAGCAACATCAATCAGAACTATAGTGTTTCCGGTCACCCTTGGGGCTAAGACCGTACTAACCAAATTTTATATTATAGATTAGGAAACCAACTATAATATGATCCTTGGCCATTCTTGGATTCATCGCATGAAGGATATTCCCTCCACTCTGTTTCAAGAAGTTAGGTTCTTGCATTTAGGGAAGGTTATTTTTAAACAGGATGATCCAAAACCCTTTGACATACACTTAGCCAATTTGAAAAAGAGGCCAAGAGTCCACTCTAAGTTTGAGCTTCCAAAAAAACATTTAAATAAACCAACAAGCTCAGTGCACAGAAGAAACGTTGGTTCCTACAATGGAATTAGAAGTCACGGGTTTGATTGAAGGCATTCCAGCAGTCAAAGATAAAACCATCATCATAGAGACAATATTGTTAGGGACTACGACAAATATTGTCAAACTATTTGAAAAATATTTACCAATTATCCTTCCTTTTGATTCTATGGGCATGGGACATACCCTAAGACTTAGTTCTCTCCTAGAAAATGAGGTTTGTATGGTTGAGGTAACCAAAGTGAAGGAGAAATATTCAAAATATGATCCAACATCCATTTTTCCAAGTAATTGTTGGACTCTCCATTTCGATGGAGCCAGGTTCTGTTTTGGTGCTTGGGAAAGTGTGAGTTCTACCTCTCTTGAGGGAATGGTTCTACCTTTTCCTTCAAGTTAAAATTTGAGTGCACAAATAAGGTGGTTGAATACAAATCCCTTTTACTTTGTCTCATTGTAGCTAAAAGAATGGGTGCTCTTAATATCAGAGTGTTGGGTGATTCACAACTAGTTGCAAATCAAGTATCCGAAGTGTATGAGACTAGAGCTGAGCATTTGTAACTTTACAAAATGACAAAGTGCTGAATTTAACGAAGAGGTTTGACTTCATATCAATTGAGGAAATTCCATAAGACCAGAATCTCCTCGCAGACTCAATCACAACATCTACTTCTCGCTTTACCCCAAGTGGTGAGTTAGAAGATTCAAGCTTCACAGTCTTGGTTCATGTAGAACCTTTGGTCCGTAAGACACTAGTAACTCTAATGTTGACATACGTAGAGACTGAGAGTGAGTCTGTCATTACAGATCATGCTGACATTGACGAAACAACTCTAGAATATCTAAACACTCTCACAGAGCTACATCTTACACATCATGAGGTTAATCTTTCTCTAATTCCACACTCTTCTTCCTATTTTGGAAATCCCATGATAGATTCTTCCCTTGGGAGGGAACTTGAAATTTTGAGGTGGCAGAAGAGGGGGATTTAGAGTTACCTCTAGCCCCACCTGAGTTTGAGGAAGGAAACACCTCCTTAATCAAGGGAACAATCGATATAAATATCGAGGACCAAGGAAGAACCAAATATTTTGAAGCTAGGGTCCTCTTTAACTCCTGAGGAAGTTGAAATACATACCCACATTCTCAAGGAGCATCAAAAAATTTCACATTTAACTACAAAGAAATGACGGGAATGCACCACACATTGTGGTGCACAATTGAGTAACTAAACTAGATGCAAAGATGATTAAGCAAAAGTCAAGGCCCGTGAAGCCAAAAGTGGCCCTCATGGTGAAATAAGAAGTGATGAAACTCCTCTAGGTGGGATTCATCAAGCCAATTGATTACTCTCAATGGGTATCTAACATAGTCCCCATTCTCAAGAAAAATGGAAAGATTCACATTTGTATAGATTTTTGGGATATAAATAAGGCTTGTCTCAAAGATGATTTCCCATTACCATCCATCAATGTTATCATTGACACAACAACTGGTTTAAGTTGTTGTCTCTTATGGATGGATTCTCTGGGTATAATCAGATCAGAATATCTGAAGAGGATCAGGAAAAAACCACATTTATAACTCCTTGGGGAACTTACTATTATGTGGTCATGCCATTCGGGCTTAAGAATGCTAGAGCTACGTACCAACGAGTGATGAATTATATATTCCATGATCTTATACATAATATTGTGGAATCCTACATGGATGACCTGTTGCTAAGGCCAAAAAGCACTTTGTGATCACCTAGAGGTGCTTTGTATCATCCTTTCACACTTAATCAAATACGACATCACATTGAATCTAGAAAAGTGTGTATTCGATGTAACAGAGGCAATATTTTGGGGTACATCATATCTTCACAAGGAATTGATGTAGACCTAGCCAAAATATGAGTTGTATTGGAAATGATTCCACCAATGGATGAGTCTGGCATCAGATATTTTCTTGGAAAACTTAGGGCAATCCGAAGATTTATCCTTGACTTGACCTTTGTTGTTCACCCAATCAACAATTTGTTGAAAAAGGATTATAGCATTGATTGGACAAAAGAATGCAACGAGGCCTTCGAGGTAGTTAAACGATTCTTATTATCCCCTCCCATGCTAATTCCACCTAGATCAGATTTCCTTTGATCTTGTATTCACGAGCTACGATGTTTCGCTAGCCTACATGTTGGCTCAAGAGGATGATGATAAATGAGAGCGTGCAATTTATTTCATTAGTCAAACATTGCTTGATTATGAGACATGTTACACCCAAGTAGAAAAATAATGCCTTGCCATAGTATTTGTAACAAAGAGCTTAATGCCTTAATGCGTAATCAAGAAATGACGGTTATTGTTAAGTCAGATCACTTGCAGATATTCCTCACACAAGGATCCTTGTCTAAGAAGGTCGGGCACTTCATAACTCTGATGGGTGAATTTGAGTTAATGTTCATTAACTAGAAATCCATCAAAGGAAAAATCATTGTGGATTGGTTAGCTGATAATCCATTAGATGGAGGTGATCTGGTAGATCTATACTTCCCCGATGAGTGCATGTATTTTGTTGAGACTAGGCCCCCCATTTCTGCATGTCCATGGTATATCAACATCATTAGTTTTATAGCAGACCATACATATCCAGAAGGGAAACATCTCAACAAATAAGGTGGTTACGTGTCATTGCTGCTAAGTATGTTATTGTAGAGTAGGTTCTCTATCGTAGGGCCTTCGATGGAATGTTGTTAAGATGTGTTGATGCCGAAGAATCCAAAAATATTCTTTATGAGTCACATAGTGGAGTATGTGGAGGTCACTTCGGTGGCCATGCCACTACTCAAAAGATACAATGTATGGGCTATTTTTGTCCCACTTTAGAACATGACACAGTATATTTTGTGTGTAGATGCCATAAATGCCAAGAGTTCTCTACAAGATCCACATACCAACACAAGATTTGAAACCAATCGCAACCCCATGGACCTTTTCCACATGGGACCTGAATGTAATAGGGAAATTCTCTCCCTCATTAATGGATGGCCATAACTTCATAATCACGGCCACAAAATACTTTAGCAAGTGGGTAGAAGCCATGCCTCTTACCACTATACTCAGGTCTATGATCGCTAAGTTCATCTTAAACCATATCATTTGTAGGTACAGTGTCCCACAATTCATTATCTTGGATAATGACACGTCTTTTAAAAATGACGAGATGTGTGAATTTTGTGCAAAGTTCAAGATAAGTCATCACACGACTTCTCTTTATTATCCTCAGGTCAATGTATAACATGAGGCTATGGATAAAACATTAAATTCCATCCTCAAGAATGTTAAGGAGAACAAACAATATTGGTATTTAAATTTTTTTCCATCCTTGTGGACCTATCAGACGTCAGTTAGAACACTAACATGGGAAGCCCCCTTTTATTTGGTATTTGGTGTAGAAGTAGTTTTACCACTTGAGGTTGAAATACCGAGTCTTTGTATTTCACAACACAGAATCTTGGGAGAGAAGACGGATATCAAGAAGAAAAACTCTCTAAGTTATAAAGTCTTGATGAGGTTAGACTCAATGTTGAACAATGACAAATCTTTTATGCTTTGACCGGATGGCTCGTAAATACAATAAGAAGTTTTAAGAAAGTGAAATATACGTGGGAGATTTGCTATTAAGACTTGACATCTAGATAGACTAAAAACTGGTGAGGGAAGGAAATTCAAATGTATGTGGTTGGGTCCATATCAAGTAGTAGAAGACTACAAAAATGGGGCATTTTACCTGTGTACACTAGAGGGTGAGGATTTTAACAAATCTATGAAATATCTTCACCTAAAGAGGTATTACGCATGATCCATTAGCATTTTCATATGTACATTACTACATCACACTTTCATTTTCCAGTTCATTCTGTAAAATTTGTGATCAAGGGATTTATTCTTATAGAAACTCCTAAAAAATTCTGAAAAACATTGGCAAAACATTCAAATCATGTCTCTTCAAATTTTCATGGTATCATCAATTTTTTTCAAATCATTTCATCAATTCAAGAAGGATAAGACAAAGTTTTGATTGTGATCATACCAAGGTCTCGTATACTTGGTTCTTCTTATAGTCTCTTTCTAGATTAGGTTTCTTGGTCCATAGTCTGTTATAAAAGCTTCATGGTGTCACATCTATCCCATAAAAATCTCTTTGGAAAGAGTAACATACTAAACACTTTGCCTAGATGAGTAATTGAAATGCAAATCCATAGAAAATCTTTATTTTACACATTTATTTTCCCTACCAACCTTTGGTGTTGAGCCTGCATCTCTTACTAATGATGTAGGGTTGGGAAAGGAGATAAATGCCTTTACTCACCTATTCCTTATCCATGGTGATGAGCCCATACTCCCTACTAGTAGCATGGGGCAAGGTGTAGGGGGTCTCTTTGATAAAATTGAAAGTTACAAATAATTTTCTCAAATGTTGTGAAATCATAAGTCAAAAACAAAGTGAGTTAGATGTCCAAAATTCCAAAAGAGTTTAAAACCTCAAGACTATATTTTTCAACCAAATAGCCATATACATATCTAAGTCTAGATAAACTGGAAAGTAAATCACATTCTAAGCTATGAAGTAACTTGAGTAGGGTGAGGTTGTAGTGTCTCAATTTGGTCCTGTCAAACCATTGTCTTTCCCTCATCATTACCATTCAACAAAATTTTGTAAATTATACCCTTATGGATTTTGGTGTTGAGCCCTCACATCTTATTGGTTGCATGGATTTGGGAATGGGGAAAGCACATTAATGATCATATCATTATATCACCACATTTTTCCAAGACAATATGAAGTATCAAATATTTCTTAAAGAAAATAAAGTTCAAACATGATGTTTTGTTCGCATTATCATATATCAACATTATGAAATACAAAAAGAAATCATTATGTTATCATTTCACATCCACTGCATACATTCTGAAAAGCATAGAAAAGTGGAAATTCTAAACATCTAGAGTACACATGAGAAATAAACCAAAAGAGAGTCAACTCAAATACAATGGATTACCGAACCAAAAATAAAAGTCTATATATATCATAGTGGGTCAAGTTTCTATACAATGCCATCACGCGCTAAGGCGTGGTAAAAATGCTTGCAATGAGTCCAAAATATACAAAAAAATTATATAGTTCTGAAAAAGTGGCAACAAAGTAATAAATGGCCCATTGGCCTATCAATCCCTATGGGATCTCTCGAATGGTGCATGGCCATTTCCAGGGATCCTACTATGGTTGCGATGATGTTGGGAGTGAACCGAATGGTGTGAGTGATTGTGACAGTGGCCGCTGGCTATAATATCACTATGGGAATGGATCCACCTCATTAAACACTCGACCGCCTCATATCTAGCCATCATAGTATGAAGGGAAGTCACTACCTCCACTATCCTCTAAATAGGAGCACACACGTCGGTGTTTCGCCAAAAATAATGGCTGACTGAATCATTAGTCAACGTGGCTTGAGTCTTCCCCAAGGGGATTAGTAGGGTGTCTTTGCACACCCATAGAATGAGCTCTCTCCAATCCTGTGTAATCACTTCAAGAAGGTAAGGGGAAGAAGCAAATAATTTAGAAAACTGCAAAACATGAATCAAAAGAGAATATCAAAACTAAGGTTTCAAATTAACAAAGGCGAGAGAAGAGTGTCAAACATACTCGGATCTATGGGCATCTAGGTAGGGTCAGTGACTACTACTACCAATGCTACTAGTGGTTATGAGGCCTCCCTAAAGCCAGAGGCCAAACACTATCCGATCATGGACTCATCATCCCCCTCCCCACCTAGAGGAAATAACTCCTCTGAGACTAAATTATCTCTCTCTACACTGACCTCCTCATGTGCGGCTCTCAACATATCCTAAGTTTCATGCCACTTAGGATCACTCTCCTCCTCTGTCATATGGGCTACCTCACTAGTATTGGAATCCCCCCTCATCCTCCCAAGTCTCCTCTCTCTCCGAATAAATCCTCCTCTATCTCATCCCTAGTGTGCTCCTCAAAATTGGAGCCTACATTAATGGGCTCATCATCCTCTTTTTGTGGGCGGGAGTGACCGTGATCTAGAGTAAATGTACTTAAGGGGTACTAGCAACCCATCGAGGAAAAACCACATGCCTAACTATAATAGGCATGCCTAGAATGACCATTGTCTAGCCAGATCTCCTCTTGGGCCCCTCTCGGGCCTCCTGAATGGTCCTATAAACTAGAATGGTTGGGGGAGGAACATCAGCGTATGGTAGGCCAAATTGTTGAGGAAACTAATAAAACAGGTGAATCTCAACTCTCCCGGCTCTATCAACTAGCTGGCCTGTAGTAGAACAAGCTACCATTGTGGTCACCTCCTATCCCCATAACCCTATCATGTCCTGGTAGGGGTAGAAACCATGTTTGCTATGGTAAGAGAATCCACTAGATGATGAGGTGTCCTAAGAACCAACATAGCTTTCCACCTCACTACCTAGACAGAACCGGGTCAATACCTATACTCCCTTCCATAAGGGGTGATACGCTCATATACCCACTCATGACAAAAGTGGGGTGGCTTAGTGATTGCCCCTACAATCAGACTACCATGTACAAGTCATGGTAGGTAGTCCCTAAGATGTCCACTCCCCATGCATACCTATGGCCATGTCCCTCAATTTGTGTGATAATGGGAGCCCAACAATAGAGAAGAGTGTCACCTCCCTTGTCCCCGATCAATCGTGAGGACAGGATACCCATAATGGCCCTTTGGATGATCGGAATAGGAGCAGTAGTAATCAACCATACCTTCATCCCCTTCTTTAAACTAGATGAGACAACAATGTCTCCCATATATGTGGCCCATTGTGTCATCATGGCCCTGGATCCTGTTGTCTCTAAAGTTAGTCTCCTCCCAAGAATCAAGAGCCCAAGGATGCGGTATACATCCTCTAGAGTAATGGTCCACTCACCCCTAACACCTGGAAATCGGAAGGTGTTCCGATCTACATCTCGTAGGAGAACAAGTCACACAATATGTGACTAGAAAGTGGTAATGTGGGTACCCATGCGATCCTCTAGATATTTGACCTATGTAGAGTGTCCCTCTCAACCTAAGTTAGCTGATCCAGAATCTCGGGATCCAATCACACACACTCTCTCTCTACTCCAAAGGATGTATTCCTCCTTCTGTGTTCACCAAAACATGAGAAAAGAGAAATTTAATAACATATACAAGAAGACAAGCTCATCAAAAACATGATAAAGCATGATAAATCTAACTTAGTGAACATTTTGGTCATTCTATTTGGAATCATCGCCTAGTGCAGGACGGTGGTTCCAGGACCATTTTCCAAACATGTTGTTAACCCTAAAAAAAGTTCAAAAGTACAAAAATATTTTTTTCGACAAAATAAAAGAATTTTGATGGGTCGTTGTATTCTCCAATCATTTAACTAACTAAATCTTCCATTAGTGTCATTATAAATTGGGGTTGTGTCTTAGATTGTATGCAATGGAGATTTATGTAACCAACTTTCCTATTGTGGGGTTGTTGTGAGATTTTCATTAGTTGGTTACTAATCTACAAAATCTTAATATAAATCTATGGAATTTAGTTTTGTGATGAAATGAAGTTTAAAATATGGACTTCTAAATTAAATGGAAATGCACACACAGAATCTGAAAGAATGGAATTGAAATTACACACTCATAACTAAGAATCAGTAGAAGTAAAATCATATGCTAAGTTCTTTTATAAAAGGAAACACACATTTTGAATAGAAATTCCAATAGGAAAAGAAAATACATTCAAACTGAGATTGCATGAAATATACTGAAATAAAGATTGCAGTGAAACTTATCAGAAAACCAGATGTGCATGTAAATGTAAACAACCTCTTGTCTCCTTGGTCGAGTGGGCCCTTGCTCTCCCTTGGGACAAAGGAAATATCTATAGATTTAGATCCTCAAAATGACGCTTACTTATATTAATTCAAACACATTCCATAGCATATCCAATACATGAAAAAAGAGTTCTCAATACCATAAGCTATGTATTACAAAGTATATAAAAATAACAGCTACTATCATGTTCTTAAGAAGGTGTCTTTATATAGACACAAATAGTTATAGAATTCTCCATAATAGGTGGCACTAACATCTCCCACTAATCAACATTAACCATGACTCATAAATTCCTATGGGACTGTTAGAAACAAGTCCCATACTTATAGGTTGATGGGTGGAAAAAGTCTCCTACTCCCGCATTCCAGCTCCAAACTCGGACCTCTTAATTGCATCGGCAATAAATGTTCATCATTTCCCTACACACATCATCACATTTCCCTCATGAAGACAATTAGTAGGAGGTTATATGGTAATTAGGTTGCATGAACAAAGGAAAGGAAAATGCATCAAACTCACTAAGATATAACTATACAAAGCATCCCCATGCATTAGAAAATCATATCTAAATGACAATTTATTAACCATAGGAATGATATAAATGAGCCAAATAATGCACTCATCATTTCCCCACACTTTACCTGTTGCATGTCCCAATGCAACTTATCTATGCCCTACCCTGTGACCAAGTTGTTGGGCCATGTCATACTCTTCAAACTGATCAACATACTATTTTTGGTGCCTTTACACCCTTGAGTGTTGGAAGTTACTTCGACCCAAGCTGTAAAACCCTCATTTGACTGAACAAAATTGTTTTTCCAGGTGGTAGTAGGACTCAAGAGGAGAGGTGGTCACACCTGAAGTCCTACCCATTCATCACTGTACTTTTGCTAGTTTTTTCTGATAATTGCCTGATGATTGTGATGAGGGCATCACCTCGTCACATACTCCAACTCAAATTCTGAGGTGAGATAACCTCCCTTCTCTTCAATGGTAAGCTCAAAGTGTCCCATCTCCTATCACATGCCTACCTTGCTACCCCAAAGTGCTACTGACTATAGGTTTCAAAGTTTCCAACACATTTCAGTAATATCTTCGAGGTATTCTCTCCAATACCAGCTTGGTAGTAAAGAGATCTGAAGTTTTTCCACATAGCCACATCATTGTGATGTGTAGGCCAAATATAGAATCCTATTGTTTGAGTTGTGTGATTAAAGATATCCATTTTTCACCCCACATGATTTGATTTCAAGCAAGGATTGAAAGGATTTTAACTAAAATCCTCCACGATATAGTTAATGAAGAATTTAGGGACATTGGTGACTAACATATTATGGAGGTAGAACTCACATAGTAGGTTTTAAATTTTCGGGGTACTATATTTGTAAATGGACATGAAAACATTACCATCAGGGGCTTTGTAAGGAACCTAACAACACAACTACATCAACTACTAGGAGTAAAATTGTTCCTAAACAAACATGTTGTAAATTGAATATGGTCTCCTATAAGATAGAAGCTTACAAGCCAAAGGACGAAGAAAAGTCCAAAGAGACTGAAATTTTTGTTTTTCACCTTAGATGATTTCCATTTCCCCCTTTAATTTATTATTTTCCTTTTGAATTTTGAATTATGAAGATACATTTGGTGGAAATCATTCAAAATACTAAGAACTTTATCTCTCTGCCAATTGAGGTCGTTACCTCTACTTGTAGAGCTGTAATTTCTCTAACCTTGTCTATTGTGCGTTGAGTAAATTCAGTTTGTAAAGAAAGGTTTGTTTCTTCCATACCTTTCAACTGGGATTTAAGGAGTGCAATATCCTCCAAATAACTATGAGGATTGGTAGCTTGACATAACTTGAGGTGACCAATTCCCATTACAATTGATTTTGGAGCTGGATCTTGTGCTTCAGATACCGAAGTAGTTTCGGAGCTACGGAATGGATTTTTGAAGATGAGGGCATAGCCGAGCCCTGTGGGGTTAGAATAGCTGGAGGGAATATAGTGTCTGGTGATTTATTAGTGGGGATAGCTAGGTTTCCTTCCTCATTCCTTACTTCCCACTCAGGGGTAAAGGCACCAACAAAATCCATAGACCGAACTTTTAGGTTTGGGAAATGCACAGGACCATTGTGGCAATAGAAAAATAGTAGAAGATGGAGTCAAAATTATTTCTACCTTTAGAATTTTATGGTATTAACACTTGATCACAAGATTTCTCCATGTTCACTTGGGTGCCAGGTTCCTCCTTCTTGTGTGCATGACAAATGAATGATGCGATAGTGGCACGCGGTGTGGAAGATGGTCCTAGTTTGAGCTGCTTTAGATTTGAGCCTTCCCCAAACTCACCACCTTCATTTGGGCTTAAAAAAACTTGATACTGAACATAATAAATGAATGATCCCTGGATGCTTTAACACTACCTTTCCTCCGTCAGTCTTGTATTTTTGACCAACTTTAATAACTACATCCACCAAGTATTCTGGTAAATTCACCTTGAGTGCAGGGTTGACGCATCCTTTCTTCAAATGAATGAGAATTTTGAGGGAATCGCCACCCAACACAGATGGCTAGCCATCATATATAAAGTATCAGGTTAACCCATTTGGCCATCTCCCTCCAAATTTTAGGTAGATTGTCCCACTTAACACCTTTCTAAACACCCTGGGAGGTAAGGATTACCTCGAGAAATGCCTCACCCTCCTCATGAAACAAAGTAATTAAGTCTTTTAGGGGAGAATTTGTCATGAATTTCAGACCAAAATCTAGTAAACTAGATAGTTCAGAAACTACCAAACTGGTAATCTCCACTCGCTTCCCTCCAATGTGGGAGTAAGTAGCTTCAAATTTATATAGGAATTCATGCAGGATTCCTTCATCAAAACCTTTAAATTTCTGGATGAAGTCAAGGCAACAGGAATTATAAAATACCCGTGAAAGTGTATCATTTTACGAGCAATGGCTTCGAGAATTAGGCTCAAATTTTCATTTTTCCCAAGATGAAGCCGAATGAATCCAAACAGTAGAGAAATATGAACAAGGGTGTGCTTGAATTCACGGTGTGATGGAAGGTAGAAAGTTGCATTCAAAGTTCTCAAAGCAATGAATAAAAGTAGTTAGGAACTATAAATTTGAAATACACCTGGATCCTTGAATCACATAAAAGTAGAGAAAATTTGGTAGCATAAAAAGGTTGACAAGACTAGGTATCCATGAGTAATTTTGATATGTGGGATGGTGCACATCCCATCACTTGAAATAGAAATTCCACTTGTCCCTTTCATGGAGGATGACACATGTGGTGTGTGTAGAAATCATGACTCATTACACCCTCATGCCATCATGTCGTAGCATCGGATTTAGAAGGATATCCATAATAAATACATCGATCATTGTGTATGGATGCAATTATGATAAGTTTATGCATGGGGAGTTTCTTCATAAGGAAATATCCATAGTGAATTAAAATGCACTTACCCATGCTAGTTCAACATCCGATATCCATAGCTTCCCACGTCCTGCAGTCTGAGAAAAAATGTGATTAGTGGCCTTGAAACAATGAAGATATTGACATTTATTAAAAGAAACAAAATGACTAACTAAGGAAGAAGATCAAGGTCATGACCACCCTCCTTTATTGAAATTGAAAGATAAAAATTACTCCTAGCTGGAGGGGCAAAGAGCTACCTCAAAGCATGCATTTCCTCACTCAGCATGATGTCACTGGTGAAAGTTCCCTTGTCAAGAGGTTATTGGTAAATCTTGAGCCTATGGCCATTTACAAGAAGAGTCCTTTTGTCACCATCGATCGGTACCAGTTGAACAGAACCATTATCAAACACTTTTTTGATTTGATATGGACCCAACCAACATGTCTGTAACTTACCTTTAAACTGTTGATATTTAGAATCAAAGAGTAAGACCCATTCCCCTTCGTGAAATGTCCTGGATTTGATATGAGCATCATGTTAGGTCTTCCTCTGATGTTGGAGAATTTCCATCTATTGTTGTGCTTCCATCCACATTTCATCCAATTCATTTAGTTGCATCACTCATTCACGTTGTGCTTCATCCAAATTGATGTCGACTTCCAGTGTTGTTCTCCAAGTGTGTAACTCAAACTCAATAGGTAATAATGGCTTCTTCCCATATACCAACTCATAGGGAGAAAAACTAGTAGTGGTTTTCCAAGTCATGTTATAGGCCCAAACTACCTTGGGAAGTTTTGGTACCCAATTTTTCCTGTCAACACTAACCACTTTAGTGAGAATGTTCTCAAGTTCTCTGTTGGTGACTTCCACCTACCCATTGGATTGGGGGTGATATGGTGATGATTTTCAGTGCTTGATTTGGTAGATGTCGAGAAAATATTTGATCATTTTAGACACAAATTAAGGACCTTGATCAGATATAATGGCCTTGGGGCCCCAAATCGTAGCAATATCCAATTGTACAAGAAATCAACAACAACATCCTCATTGGAAGATGAAAATTCTTTAACCTCTACCCATTTTGTAACGTAGTTTGTGCATACCAAGAGGTATTCTTTTCCAAAATATGGAGGATCAAAAGGTCCAACGAAATCAATTCCCCATTTCTCAAATGGTCCTAAGACTAGCTAAGGATTAAGAGGAATTTCCATTGAGGTGTAGTCTTCCACATTCTTTGACATACATCACACTTGCCACACATACTTTTTGACAATCTTGTGGAGGGAAGGCCAATAGTACCCAGCACTAAGGATTTTGTGAATTGTCCTTTTTATTGAGTAATGTCCTCCTCTGGCTCATCATGACAAGCTCACAATATGTCGTATACTTCATCTTCTTGAATACACCTTGAAGAACCATATCAGGACAACATTTGAATATTCCATTACACCATTTATATGTTGCACTATTTTTAACCAACCTTCATCTCTCTTTATGAGTAAAATAGGTAGGAAACTTCCCTATGGTTAAATAATTTGCAAGATCAGTGAACCATAGAGTCTGAGTTGATATAGAAAACAAATATTTGTCTGGAAATTGATCTTGGACTGCCTCCTCATCACTTGAAACATTCAATCTTGAAAGAAAATAAACAACAACATTAGATTTCCCCACCTTATCAATAATGGTTAGATTGAATTCCAGTAATAAGAGTAACTATCTAGATTATCCAACCACCGAAGAATGGTTTATTCATCAAATATCAAATGGTAGAGTGGTCAGTATAAACAAATATTTTATACCCAGTGATGTAATGTCAGAATTTATTCAAAGAATACACAACAACTAAAAAATCCTTTTCCGTAGTGGTATAGTTCCTTTCCGTAGGAGTTAGATTCTTGTTGATAAAGTAAATGGCATACATGTGATCCTCTTCATCTTTCTACCCAAGAACAAATCCCATAGCTATATTGGAGGCATCAGTGTGGATATGGAAAGGTTTCCCCCAATCGGGACCTCGTAAGATTGGGGTTGTGGTCAACTTCTCCTTGATAATATCGAATTCCTACTAACACTGAGGGGACCATTCAAAAACACAATCTTTTGTCAGTAATGAAAACATAGGTGCAGCAATTTTACTAAAGTCTTTAATGAATTGCTGATAATACCCTGCATGTCCAAGGAAACTTTTGATGTCATTCTAATTTGTTGGTGTAGGTAGTTGAGTGATGAATGCAATCTTTTTGGGGTTGACCTATATACCTTTGGCAGAAACATGGTGACCTAAGAAAATTCCCTGATCCACCATCATCAGACATTTTTCATGACTCAGGGATAGTTGGTGCTGCTCACATCTGCTCAATAATTTCTCAAGGTTATGCAAAGATTCATCAAAATTGGATCCATGGACAGTGAAATCATCCATGTAAACCTCAACACAGTCATTTGTAAGATCTGCAAAATGGCCAAGACTTCTCTCTAAAAGCGTAACGGCATTACAAAGACCAAAATTTAAGTCTTGATAAGAAAATGTACCCCAAGGGAAAGTAAAGGTGGTTTTATCCTAGTCAACAGGTGCAATACTTATTTGGTTATACCCACTAAACCCATCCAAGAAAGAGAAATATTTCTTACCGGCAAGATTTTCCAAAACCTGGTCAATAAAAGGCAGGGGAAAATAATCTTTCTTGGTGGCTTTTTTGAGTTCCCTATAGTCAACACAGATTCTCCATTTACCATTTTTCTTGGGGACTATAACTAATGGTGAGACCCATTGACTATCAGATATAGGGTAGATGAATCCTACCTTTAGCAATTTTTCTATCTTGTTTTTTACTATCTGTGAGGGATGGGTTAATTCTTCTTTGTGGCTATCGTATGGGTTTAACATACTCATTGTAGATATGGTGAGAATAGATTGTAGGATGAATTTTTTTCATGTCATTGTAATCCCAAGAAAAGTGTGAGAATGTTTACTTAAAATCTTGAGAAGCCTAGCCTCTTGGTTGGCCTCCAAATTATTACCAATGGTCAGTTATTTTCCTATGCCAATAGGCACTTGTTTGGTATCTTCCAAAATGGAGAGCTCTACATTGGTGATTAAATAATTCAATGGGAAAACATGGGGCTAAAGCATGTGTAAAATGGATACATTTTCAAGAGACAAAATCTTGGTTAAAGGACAATAGAAATCAGAGACTATGGATTCCGTATTATAAGCATAGATTTCCTTACAAGCTTCATTAGAAGTATCACTTACCGAGGCAAAAATATTGGTCATGTCTAGAACAAATGTATTTGCAGTTAGAGTTCTGATTTCCATAGCCACAATGCTGATTTCTATAGTCACAGAGCCCTCTACATCAGTTAGTGTGTATGACTCAACAACTTCCGTCATATGGTTTTGCACTGCAATGGTGGCCAAATAAGAATAACTGAGAGAATTAGTATCCAAATAATCTACCCATAAGGCTAGGTAGGAGGATATAATGAAATATGTTTGGATTTTTGCCCATTTAGAATAGTCTTATTTCCCAACCTACAGTAAATATATGTAGTAACAGTAGCCAACCAAGGTTATCCCAAAATGATTGGATATCCCAATTTCAGAGATTTAGGCTGTAAGACCATGAAATCGATAGGATACTCCCAAGATTTTATGGTGACCATTATATCCTCAATCACACAATCTAGTACAATAATGGATTGATCTAGTAATTGAAGAACTGGATTAGTAGATCTGTAGTCTTGTTAAGGATAGCAGATTGAACACATCTCGTTATAACATTTATGGCAGCACCAAGATCCACCAAAATGTTAGATATTGACTGATTTTTATACAAATGGTAATGAATGGACTCCCAGGATCCTCATATTTTGGTGAAATAAGTGTGTTAGCAACAAGATCAGCCAAATTTCCTTCCACCCCGACAGTCTTTCAGTATTTCTTATTTCTTTCAAGTGTATTTATACACTCATTTCTAATGGTTTGGTTTAATTCTATGATGTCCCTTATTTCTTACAGAAGTGGGACCTCAATGTGTACATTTTTCAACTCTTGAACTAGCGTCGTTTCATCAAGCATTCAAGTATCCTGTAATCACTCAGGGAAAAGGAGCTTTATGAGCATTTTGATTAGTTTCTAGACCATTTTGAGTGTTTTGTGTTTTTAGAGAAGGTGTAGTTCCTTCATTTTCCTCAAGTATCTCATCTTTATCAGTGTCTATTTCCCAAACATTAGTCTCAAATTACCAATAGTATTAACCTGCATTGTATTACTTGGTCTTGCTTCCTCAATTGAAGTAGTCTGCTAATTTTTCAGGTTTGATACAAGCTGGGTTGGGAGTTGTGTCTGTGTTTCCTATCTATTATGTTGATAGTTTTGTGGTGGGGCCATTAAAGCTTGTTATGGTTCATGGAACCTTTGTTATTGGTTAATGTTACATTTGTGGTGCCTTGCTTTGGTTTTAGTTAGGATTCTCGCTGAAGTACCCACTGTTGGTTGTGCAATGGAATTGATGGAGTCAGTGGTGTCCAACCGAGATGAGTGTAGGGATTCATCAAGGAGGTGGATGTGGATAATTCATCCAATTTTATTTTTCCACTCAGGTTGTCCCCAAGTAGGCAGAGGATTCTAACTAGGCCATGACATCTTGCAGGGGTTTTGAGAAGGTCAAGGGGAATATATAGCTTGATTATTTTGCCTTTGAAAAAATTTGACCTCTGCATCAGCTTGAGAGACAACATTCAAGCCTCCTTTCAACTGTGATAAGATGGTGCAATGATTAATGTCATGGCCAACAACTTCACAGATCAAACACATGTTTGTAACATCCAAAGGACATTCTTTCAGGGGATGTATCTTCCTATACTTAGGGAAATATATGTCCAGAGGTTCTTTGGAAGCATTAGTTTTGGCCTTAATTCCATCTATGGTTGAATTTAATTGTAACAAAATATCTATTTTCATGTTGGCCATTTCCTCCAAATTTTTCTCTTCCTTATAGCCCTTGTGTTCGAGTAACTTCTGCATAGCTCAGTGATTTGTTCCATAGTAAGTTTATGCACATCTCCTCTACCCATAAGATGGAGGGAATATTTGGTTTCCTCATCAAGTCCTTTAAGGAAAATTTTCTTAGTGATGTCTGCATGTAACTCATAACCACTTTGTCGATGAAGAAAGAGAAATCTATCCAGATAATCCTCTAGATTTTCATCCTCTTTTTTCCATATTTGGAAGAACTCTTCTTTCCTATCCCTTCCCCTATATTAGTCTTGGTATTTATCCAAAAGGATATCTCCATGGCTTCCCAAGAATCAATGGAGTTAGAGGAAAACCCCATGAACCATCTCATAGCAGAGTCTTTGAGAGTGGAAGGAAAGATTTTGAGTTTTTGATTATAGTTTTGTAGTCATAGGTTTGGCAAAGAATTTTTAACTCAAACAAGAATTGATCAGGGTATTCCATAGACATGCCTCGAAAAATAGGGAGGATGGATGGTGAGATGTTTTTCATGGGTATGTCCTCATCCTCATCCAAGATGATGGGATAAGTGAAGGTTCTACCCAAGGGTTAGTCTCCATTATTCCCGTGGTCCCCATTTTTGAGTGCTAGTCGGAGGATGCAGGATGCTCAAAAAGGTTTCTAGGTGTTGTGTTGGATTCAGTGTCACTCTCAGTGTTCCCTTCGTATATTATGTTTAGATATATTTTTGGATTTTTCATGGTGTAAATATCCCTTGTTCATCCCGTGGCCTATGCATCAAGGTTGGTTATTGAAACAAGGCCCAAGACTTCTACTGGTTGCATATGTAAACTCCATTAACACCCATAGCATGTGAAGTGAGAAAAATGATGTGGTGTGCTATGGTGTCCTCAGAAATGGCACCAAAAATGATGGGTCATTATATTCTCCAATCATTTAACTAACTAAATCTTTCGTTAGTGTCATTATAAACTCGGGGCTGTGTCCTAGGTTGTATGCAATGGAGCTTTATGTAACCATTTTTCTTGTTGGGGGGTTGTTGTGAGATTTTCCTTAGTTGGTTACTAATCTACGGAATCTTAATATAAATCTACTGAAATTTATTTTCTGTGATGAAATGAATTTTAAAATCTGGACTTCTAAATTAAATGGAAATGCACACACAAAATTTGAAAGAACGGAATTGAAATTACACACTCATAACTAAGAATCAGTAGAAGTAAAAGCATATGCTAAGTTAAACTTTGTATAAAAGGAAACACACATTCTGAATAGAAATTCCAATAGGAAAATAAAATACATTCAAACTGAGATTGCATGAAATATATTGAAATAAAGATTGTAGTGAAACTTATCAGAAAACTAGATGTGCATGTAAGTGTAAACAACCTCATGTCTCCTTGGTCAAGTGGGCCCTTTCTCTCCCTTGGGACAAAGGAAATATCTACAACTTTAGATCCTCAAAATGACGCTTACTTATATTAATTCAAACACATTCCATAGCATATCTAGTACATGAAAAGAAGAGTTCTCAATACCACATGTTATGTATTGCAGAGTATATAAAAATAATAGCTACTATCATGTTCTTAAGAAGGTGTATTTATATAGACACAAATAGTTACATAATTCACCATAATAGGCAGCACTAACATCTCCCACTAATCAACATTAACCAAGACTCATAAATTCCTATGGGATTGTTAGAAACAAGTCCCATACTTATAGGTTGATGGGTGGAAAAAGTCTCCTACTCCCACATTCCAGCTCCAAACTCGAGACCTCTTAATTACATCAGCAATAAACATTCATCATTTCCTACACACATCATCACATTTCCTTGCACACATCATCACATTTCCCTCATGAAGATAGTTAGTATGAGGTTATATAGTAATCAAGTTGCATGAACAAAGGAAAGGAAAATGCATCAAACTTGCTAAGATATAACTATACAAAGCATCCCCATGCATTAGCAAATCATATCTAAATGACAATTTATTAACCATAGGAATGACATAAATGAGCCAAATAATGAATTCATCACATGCCTTGTGGGTGCCCCCTAGAGACTCATTTAGGACAAAAACATTTGAAAATAGTCCCCTTAGGTAAATTTTCAAACTTTTTTTACATTTAGGGTATAAAAAGACAAAAGTGAAAATAACCAACCTTTGAATGTGTTGGTTGATCTCCCAGATGTGTAGGCATGATCACTATCCTACAACAAGTGTTTTGATTGTACTCTTGTCAGAAACGGTCATCGTGAATCCAGAGTTCCAAATTCACCAAATCAACAATGCACAAATGAATTAAAAAGTGAGTTTGTTTTGATATATATATGTTATTTTTAACCTCATTTTGAGTGTATGTGTTTGCAAGGCTAGAGTGTTAGTGCAGGTATATTTCTATATCCTTGCAAAAATGGTAAGTCCTCTTGTCATTTTGATTTAGTGTTTATTTTTTGATATTTTATCTATCTGCACTTGAATCTTCTCTTCTCTTGCAGGTAGCAGGAGTTTGGGTAGTGACATTTTGACACACGGGCATGTCAAGTATAACTTCTAACTCCCCTTTTTGGGAATTTCATACTCGGACTCTATGTTCTATGAATTTTCATGGATAAAATGATTCTCCAAGGGGAAAATATGTATGCACCCAAAATTGCATGTGCTACATTGTTAGAAAAATGGTTACAAAATTCCCTTAGGTCCTTTCAAGAATGTGTACAAGCTCCACTTTCCATTCACAAAGTGTATATTGTTTGCCTAGACGTATTTACTTAGCCTTCCCGTGCTTTTTCCAGCTTCTTTCCTCTTTCTGTGCATGTTTTTACCTTTAGTGCGAGGACCGCCACCCTTCCTAGGCGGCGGTTCTGAAACCGCTGCTTGCCAAGGCAAGGTGGCGGTCTGCCCGTTTTCTTGAATCCCTCACGCGTGTTTTAACATGTGATGGTTCACTTAATTTTGCTTTTTGCATGCATCTATGAGCCAAATTGTCTAAAATTAGCTTTGATTTCTTGGTTCTCCTTCCTCCTATTTTTAAATAGATTTAATTAGTTGGAACTTCTCCTTCTTGCCTTGAGCTTGAAGGCACCTCCCATCCTCCATTCCTATATATTCCATGCTTGTATTCAAGAAAAATGCTTGAGAATTTTTGTGTATCTTGCATTGTATTGCTACTATAATCTTGCTAGGAATTGTATAGCCAAGCTCTGATCTCTTGTGTTATCTCTCTTCTACCTGCATTACATCCGGACTGCCATCAAGCTACCATTACTCAAGTGCCATCCTCCTACTATTTTTCTTGCATTCCCAATCCCTTGGAATCACATGAACACTCGGAGAAAGAAATGAACATATTGAGGGGAAAATATAGACACAACCAGATTTGCCAAAGCTCTTGCTTGTCCAAGTTGGAATTATGTGTTTGTTTGCCTTGTTTGTTGAATTGTCAATTTCAAATCACTAGTTTCAATCACATATCAAATAGAGTAGAAAATAATTCATATCAAATAGAGTATAAAATCATTCATTTCAATAAATTAGTCAATCACAAGTAGATCAAATCATTAGTAAGTTTTCCTCTTTAACATTACCAGGGAAGTTGTGGGGAACAATAGCCCCTTTCAGGGTCATGATTTGTTCTTCACCTCTGAGGTAGGGTTTGAAGGGTTTTGATTATATTAGGTTATTTTTTTTATATTAGATTCATACATTCACACAAGTGATGAACTACATCCGGCCGATTACTTGTCTTTAGTTCATTTATTAGGTTAGAACACATTACTCAAAAATTAGCAAAGAACAAAAGATTTTGTTTGATAGATTTGTTTACTTTTATTGGTTTGATTTAATATATTGTGAAAACTCCAAAAACATAGATTATATTTCCTTCAGTAACTAGTTTTCTTATCAAAAATCATTTTATTTCATTCTGTATGACCATCAATGGTCCACAACAGAAAAGACATAGTTATGATCCCTTGGTTCCACAACCCAATGGGCGAATTAATAACCGAAATTTATACCGGTTTACATTTGACAGTCTTACACACACCTGTAACTTTCACTAAGAAAATAGAACAACTCAATACGCTAAACAACACTACTAATCAAGCCTATGACTATTGAAATGTTCCTGGCAACGGATTTGATTACCTGCATGACCATTTAAGGGCCAAAACCTCCACAAGTATTTAGTTGTGATCCTTAGGTTCCACAACCCAACGAGCCTGATAAATAATTAGACATTGAAACTAGTTTGTGTACATTAGTATTCATATCTTTACCACTTCCACTAGATATTATTGCACAACTTTCCTTACTGAACATAGCAACTGATCAGGCTAATACTTTATGGACCAGACTAGAAAATCACCGATAAATACTTGTGGCTCCATCATGCTTCTCATTATTACTTCCATGATTTTTATGGAAATCTATATGAGGTGCCCACAGGTCATTTTCCTCATGTTAAACAACCAACAAATAGAATCTCGACCGAGCTCGACATTGATTGGAGTATACGAGCAACTATTATTTCAAACAGAGCCATCACACCACTTCAAGTTAGGAGAGCATTATTTTCCTTAGACTCGTAGATCCCGACATTACATGTTGAAGATATATGATTTCCTAATTAGATTAATCCCCATCACCACACCCACATTCACACTCATTCTACACTGGTTGTCTCGGCATGACCTCGGGAGATCGTGTGTGAAGAATGTCACGTGTTGATTTTCTATTGTAGAATGTTTTAAAGGTTCTATAAATTCCATTTAGTGGTAACATGCCATAGTTGAGTTCAGCTTGAGGGGTCTTGAGGCCCAAAATGTTTTTATTAGATAGGGTAAAAGAAAGGGATGGGATCCTAGAGGCCAAATACAAAAATATTACATCATGATAGTACTAAAGAGAGACAAAAAGAGGAATAGGACCCTAGGAGTTAAACAAACTTAACTCCAAAATAGAGAAGGAGGTCCAAGAAACAACTAACAAAAGAGACCTAAACCATTAAACAAAAAGAAATAGAGAAAGTTCCTTGAAAGTCCCAGATAGTTTAGGAGAAGTTCCTTTAGTTATCTTTACTATTGTTGGAGGGTTTAACCTCCCTAATCTCATATTTCTTATTGGGTTCAGTATTCAACTTCTTCTGGGGATCCTCGATGTCATCTTCCTCAAAATCCTCCTCAGTCTCATCCTCATCCTCTTCCTCTTCATCAGAACTAGCCCACCTCCTTTTTCACTTCTCTTTTTCCATAGCTTCCAAATGAGCACCCAAATCCCGAACCAAAGTATCCAACTACTTGATATCCCCTCTAATGTTCTTCTGGCCAAGAATATTTTTTTGGTGGCTTTAATGCTATCAATCACATCCTTCCTCACCACCAAGTTAGTCTCTTCCATGACCTGAACCACCATCTCCAAATACTACACTTTTTTCTTCCACATCTCGAGACAATGCTCTCCTTCTAGAGGCACTTTATCCTTACCCTTTGATGGACTAGATTCCTGATTTTCCATCCCTTCCACATTCTTCCCCTCTCCCATATTATTAGTACCTAGATTACCCTCCCTCATCTTGGAAAGACACTCAACTAGGGTAATATCCTCCTCATCCTCAATTTGGGGCATAGGTTTATCCTGAGTGTCGATTTCCCATTTCGAAACAAGAGAAGAATGAGTCCCTCATGGATGGGGGACTCCACCTTACTCCATTGGAAATCCTTCACCAAGGTGGTCAGAGACATAAATAAAAAGAAGGGAATACTAAGCATTTTATTATGTCTGAACATATTCAAAAAGGACAAGTGGTGAGTATATATCTTGCGATATTTACCTTCTAGGGTAAGATACTTCATAATGTGTAGACATACCTCCCTCCACACCCCAGGAATGTAGGAATGAGCAATGCCATCAGTGAAGTAATGGATGGTTTCCTTACCCATAAAGAAAGTTTTGATTTCATACTCCCTCCAATTCCTATCCTTAAATATTTTCAAACCTTCCATGTCCATGCCAATTATACAAGAAATGGCCTCCTCTAACATCTCAATTTCCATGCCTCGAATCACTGCCTTCCCCTCTTTCCATGCTAGCCCGAACTCCATAGTTAGCGAGGGATCATGCCCTTGGAGTCTGGTAATAAATTTCTTGAAACCCCCAATCCTAAATAGGTGCCACATAGACTTATCATCCACAATACTCCCATGACTGGATGGCTCAACTCTGGTTCTATCTCCCCATGATGGCTAAAATTTTACCCCAATGCTCAGCTCATTGAAACCTGCAAATTTTTATATTAGACTTGCCTTTCCAAGAATAGATAAAACTAGACTCGCTTTTACAATTTTGGAAAATGATCCCTTTATTCTCCCTCACACGGCTTAAGGTGAAGTCCTTATGATTTTTCATGATTAATAATATCATTAATAGGCACAGTATGACATCACCTTTTTGCCACACTTTGAAATCATTAATTTGAACTCCCTCATTCACAAATCTATCTCGCACAAGTATTTTTGATGCGAGGGATATGAGTGATGATATAGGTATCAAATATTTTAATATGCTCTTTAATATCATGAGTAATATTACCCAAAGCCCAATTATGGGAACTAGTCTTGTTGATGGCATTTAAAATGAGAAGAGATTCCCCCTCAATAAGAATGTGTTTAATTCCTTTTTCCTTAGCAAGAATGACACCCCAGAGAAGAGCATGAGCTTCAGCCACATTGTTACTCTAAGTCCCCAAAGGTCCTACATAGGCAAGGATCCAGTCCCCATTATGGTCCCTAATTATGCCTCCTCCACCGCCAGACTAGGGTTGCCTTTTGAAGCCCCATCAAAATTAAGTTTGACTTTTCCCCTTTCCAGTTTAGACCACTTAATGATAGTGGATGGGAATATAACTTGAGGCAGATTGAAGGTGAACTATTTGAGAACTTCCTCTTCTTTTCTAGAACAAGCATTTTTAGTCTTCACCTTAATGAGATTGGAGTTCTCTTTAATAGAGGAAATCAAACAAGCACTGAACCTTTTTGATGTTAGCTTTTTAATTTCTGAAGATGAGAGCATTCCTTTCCTTCCATAAACTCTAGATGAAGTGGGGAAGGGCCATTTTCTAGGTAGCCATAAGAAAGGGGTACCTGAAAGGAAAATCCCATTGTAACCAACATTCCTCAATGGAGTTAGGGTAGACCCATTGCACTTTGAAAATCTCCAACACCTTGGAAAACACCGCTTGAGCAAAGGGGCAAGAGATGAGGAGGTGGTTGACACTTTCCTCCTCTTTTTTACAAAGCACACACCTATTGGGAGGAACATCCCATGTTTCCTCAAATTATCCACAGTGAGGATTTTGTTCTGAGTGGCCAACCAAAATAAAATGTTAACTTTAGGTAAAAGGTCCTTCACCCAAATTTTTCCTAGTAGTATTTTTTTGCTAGAATTCTTGAAATTTAGGAGGTATGTTGATTTGACAGAGAAATTTCTAGAATCCTCTTCCTTCCATATAATAGAGTCCTCATTCTATTGGAAGAATGGAATATAGAATCTCTTTAAATTAGAGTTGAGATTATAAAAAAATTGATTGTTCCCAATGAAATTGGGAGGGGGATGCACATTCTCCCAAAAAAAATGATTATTGGAGAAGTTCCAATAATCTCTAACCCAAAATTTTCCATTGTCTTCATAGAACTGCACCACAGTTCTCCCAGTTCTTCCTCCACTAATGGTTTATCAGAAAGCCAACAATCCCTCCAAAAGTGAATTATATCACCTTTCCCAATATTCCATTTAATACCCCTACTTAGGATCTCCCTAGAAGAGAGAAAATAATTCCAAAAGAAGGATCCCCTAGGGATATTGTCCTACAGAAAGAAAGTCTCTATTCTTCCAGTATTCCTTAAATATTTCCTTTTGATGATATCAATCCAAAGACCTTCTTCCTTTATCACTCTCCAACCAAATTTAGCCACAAGAGCTTCATTCATGAGTCTCATATTCTTTAATCCTAGCCCACCACAATCCTTAGGCTTGGTCACTTTTTCCAAGGGCACAAGAGGAAATTTGAGGCCCAAAAGTAAAATCGGGATGTTGAAAGTAGTTGTTTTGTGAAGGATATGAGCCAATGGGCCCATTTAATAAAATATTTGATTGGTTAAAGTAAATGTGTGATCACGTATGATTTTGTTTTTGATATATTATTCATGTTTGCTAAATTTTAGATCTTTGATAACCATGGTTTTGGTATGAGTGTATTTTTCTCATCCTAGTGATGGGGTTTTGAGGCATTTTGGTGCATGATGAGTGGTTTTTGGAATGGCTGACCTATATTGGTCATATGTGACCTTTTTTATTATTTAAATGGAATGCAATTAATTTTTTTGTTTTAAAAAGGTTAAGTACCAACCTATGGTGAGTTTGAAGAAAGAGAAGGCTATAAAGCTAGTGTTTTGAGTCCATTTGTGGGTTAGTGCTCTTGGAGGGAAAAGCGTGACCCGTGTCGAATTTATTTGCATGTTTAAAGGAATTTATTAAACAATAATGATGTTTGTTTGAGGCTGAGAAAGGTTTGACAACATGTGTGCAAGTTTTTAGAGAAAATACAATCCAATGAAGAAGAAGAAGATATAACACGTTGAAGGAATGTGTGTTTGAGAAAGGGTTTGAAGGAATTTGGAGTTTAACTTTGGTATCAATATCATTTGTGGTATTAGCATATTATTAGTGGTAATACTTAATCAAAATATCATATGATGAGTCACTTTCATAGGAATATCTTGTTGTGAGTAATATCAACAAGGGTTTAGGTGTTGGTGCTCTTTGTGGTGTTGGTGCCTCACTACATAAATCTCTTCTGATGTGTAATATTCACTTGATGATTTTTGGCATAATATCATAAGAGTTTTCAGTGGGTTTTCTTCCCCTTGAGGGTTTACCACTTACATCTTGTTTCTATGTTTTCTCTCTCATGTTTCATTTTCATGTGAATGTATGATGCACACCTAATAAGCTAATGTGGAATGTATATGATTGAATGGATGTTTGATGGATGTTGTATTAATGGTAAATGAAGGATTGAATTTTTAAGACTAATTCACCCCCTTACTCCATTATAATTATAACATCCCATGCATATTTTTAGACAATCAATTCATGTTTTTGGTGGTTGAAGGTGGATATTTGAGTTTCCCTCTATTTTCCCTCCTCTCTCTTTCCCATCTTCTATATATTGTAAAATGATGCCCATTTGTAAAGGTTGGACCCTCTTAGAATGTTGGTGCATCATTCTTCAAGTGTTGCATGTGTATTTTGAGTTGCAAGCCTCAATGTTGACTTCGAATGGCGATTCTTAAATTCTTCTTCATTGTAATGGATTGTGCATCTCTTTCAAGCAATTCAATTCATGTTTTTTTGCTATTATCTTCCCTATCTTATGTTTATTGCATTATCTTTCCTCTCTATTTCATTTGTGGTGTGTTGTGCATATTTATTCACTTTTGTAGGGTTTATTTGTTGTACTCCATGGAAATGAGAGTTTGAATGTTATTTTGGACTATGGCACTCATGTCTGCCCTCTTCTCTTGCATTTTTCTCCCATTTCCATTCATATGAGAGTGTATTTCCATCACCTCTATTAGCTTATGATTTCCATATTTTTGTATCTTCCTCTATCCCTGATCCATGTGGATGGTTAGAGTGGATTAGATAGTAGCATTTCCTTCCTTAGGAGTAGTTTAACATTAGGAATAGGTAGATGAACCAACCTTCTATGGATATTTTTCTCAAGTAGTAAGTCCCACAACTTGGAGACTATCCCATGTTCCCAAAAACACTTATTTCTCACCCATTCATTCATGAAAAATCAGAGGGTGATTTTTTTCAGTGATAACACTAAATTGATTTAACTTGATATTCAATCTCAAATTATAATTTTGGTAATTTCATATCGTAGAATTATAAATTTTTGTTCTTATTTATCCCTAATTTTACCGACATGGTATTAGATCTTGATGTTTTGGTTGAGTATGATAAATTATATTCTAAAGGTTTAAGATGGTTTTAAGAAGATAACTTAAAGTATTAAGAAATGAAAAACCTCTAAATCTAAGTATATGTAGCTTTTTCAAATTTACAAGGTGTTAAACTCCATTTCCTCACATTTTAAATAATTTTGGAAGTGTTGAAAGATATAATTAAGTGTGAAAGATCAAAATCAAGTATTTGATTGTGTTTATTTTTTCCACAACATTTTTATTGTATTTGTGTGTTTGGCCATCTACATCCTTCCTTAGCATATTTTTAAAGTATTATGCGAGATCTTTAAGTATTATGTGGTTTTCTAAGTTTTTGTGGTATTTTGAACTCTTACATGGTTTCTTAAGTTTTGTATGGAATTTTTAGCCTTGTGTAGAATTTTAAAGTCTTTTGTAGAATTTTTTAGTCTTACGAGGTATTTTGTAGGTTTATGTGGCTTATTCGTGTACTTTGAAACTTTTGGCTTGTTTTATGGATATTTCTTTTTCTATGACCCTCTAATTTATTTCATGATATTTTTTTACATGACATTGTAGACTTGCACAACCTTGTTATGACTTGCATGGCTATTAATAGCCTTGTGAGGTTTTTAGTGTTGCATTGCTTATTTTAGTGTTGCGTGGATTATTTTAGTGTTGTATGGATTATTTTAGTGTAGTGTGTATTTTTGGAAATTTTCCTTTTTTTTGCAACTTTTACTTTATTTTTCCACAGAACACTAAAAGGTCAAAACCCATTAAACATGTTTTCTTTGTTCTAAACTTGGCATGTTATAGCTTCTTTTGTGTTGCCTTACGTGTCCTCATGGTATAATTTTATTTATTTGTGTATTCTTATTAGTTACTCTATATATTTTTAATGATTTCTAATTTCTTCAATCCATTGTATTTTTTTATTTCATAGACTTCTATGTTCTGCAGACCTCTTGTTTTATTCTATTGACTTCTTGTGTTCAATGGCATGTTTTTATTATTCCATGTATTTTTTCCTTTTACGTGGGTTTCTTGTTATGTGGAACTCTAAAATTAAAAAAACTTGTCGAACATTTCTCTTTTGTTCCACAACGTGTTAAAATTTGAAATCGCTCTAACATTTTCTCTATTTCCTTGTGGCCTCGTAGCTAGTCCATTATGTTATACGGCATCCCTTCATGACTTGAAAACATATTTGAGTTTATTAATAAGTTCTGAAGTTAGAATTAAGTGTTTTTATTTTGTTTAAAATTTGTATAAGTTAATTTCTTCTAATTGCGGATATCTGCAATTGATTAAAACCCACATAACACTAGTTTTCTCACAATTCACTAAAATTTTTCAAAAATGGCTAGCTCATTTAATTTTTCCATGGATAAATAATATTTATTGAATGGTACTAACTATAGTATTTGGATTTAGGCTTAAATATATACTTATGGCTAGAAATCTATGGGATTTGGTTAGTGGTGTTGAAAAGATACCCACTGGGAGACAAGCTACCCCCGAAAACTTAAATTTTTTTCTCCCAAAAATGCTAAGAGGACATGTCAATCCTATTTCAAAGAATTAATGATGAATTATTATTTCATATAGGTCACATGGAGTCTCTAGTTTCTACTTGGATCCAATTGGAATATGTGCATGAAAAAGAAGCCACCTTTCTAAGATAATAAAACTTATCATGGAATTATTTACAACTAATGAAAAGAGATAAAATGATAGTTAATTTTCTAGCTAAGATTAGGAACATTAAGGCTTGATTAGATGGTTGCAATTGTGAACTATTCCAAGCTAATTTGTTATATTTTATTATTCAGATTAACATACATGAGAAATTTATAAATTACATGTCTATTCTCGAACTCTAAGTATCAAAATGAATATGATTTACCTATTTTTGATGCTCTTTATACTCTCCTAGTTCAAGAAGAAAGACTCATGGAGAACTGGACTCAAAAGAGAATGTGATGCAAGAGCATTTTCCAATATGTATTTGTACATTTGTGTTTACCTAATCTAATGCATTTATTGTGTCAAAATACATTCATAATTTTCAGGTATTGGTAATATTTTTGGAATAAAATATTTCTATAGAAGTTTGAAGATTCAGGAGAAGGGGTCTTAAAATGGATACTTTGTTTTTCTAAGAGAAGGATGTGTATGTAATCAATCAAAGGAAGACTCATTTTGATCAACAAAATTTTGTATTTTGTCATATACGTGGTCACGATTCATTAAAGAACATATTTAAGAAGAGTTTTAGGTTGATAATTTTTGATTTAAGTTTGAAAGAAGGAAGAAATTTTGAATGAAGTGTTAGAATCTGCCACAAACCTATGTAAGTTAGAAAGCACGAGTTTTGGAAGGATAATTCATTATAAATCTCATCTTTTCTTTAGTTATCTAAAGCATCATATCCCAATAACCTTGAGGGATACTAAACAAGAGTTTAGGAAAAAATTCTAAGTCTTTAAATTGAGTTTCAACTTTCTTATTAAAAACTACTATTTTGTGGGTTATATATAAACCCTCACTAGGGTTTGAGTAATTTTATTAAATGAAGCAATTTGATATATAGTCTTGGCATCATATTAGGAAGATATAATCTTAAATGATTACCTTAATTGAATCATAAATTTATAAGAGCTAACAAATTTCCATGAAATTTATGTTCATGACAGAGTTAATAAGGAATTGCATGTTACGGTGGCATAGTGGGAAGGAGACAAGATAAAGAAAAGGAGAGACAATAGGTTTAAGAGACAAGTTGAAACTTGAAAACACCTACAAAGCATCCCAAGATTTTGAAAAGGAATATTTTAGAGGATAGAGGTGTTGATAGTTCCCATAAACACCATAGTTTATATCGAATCGTTACAAACCCTGAGCACATGCTGACTTAAGGGGAAACCTAATAAGAGACTAGAAAGGTGTGTTTTGACCAAAATTTTCCAAAGAAAGATACAATGAAATTTTTCATGAAGAATAAAGGGCCAAACGGGTATCCCAAAAGGCCCCTAGTTTGTGAAATGAGTTCCTTAAACAAAATTTATGTCATAAATACTAGTTTCATAGGGCTACGAGAAGTCTAGACAAGGTAATAAGGAGTGGGTGTATAAAAGATACTTAGAAAGGGAATTGGATAGTAAAATTTTGCATACAATTTAAGGAGGAAAAAGATACTTGGAAGTGTCTTTATTTTTTCATGGGTATTTTTACTTTGTTTTAACTATGAACTCACCAGGTGGTATTTGCTTAAGAAGCTTGGAAAGGGTAATTTTGTAAGACAATGAGAGATTTGACACTTTTGATGGATTTGTTTCATTTTGGTGGATGAATTTGTTTTTTCGAGGTCTAATACAATGGTGCAATGATTGGTTAAGTGTAATAAAGTTATAAATCATAAATTTTCATGATTAAGGGGTTTGTGGACTTGAGAAAATAACTAGTTTGAAGGTCTAAGAGATTGTTTTGAAGTATTTTGAACATTATAACATTGTGGGTTGATTTAAAGTGATAGTAGTTTTGCATCATTTGGTATCATAGAAATCAAATAGATTTGAAGAAGTTGAGAAAAGAGTTTTATAGTATAGAAGAGGAAAAATAAGTAAGATGGTATCAATTAGAGAAGAGAGACAACCATTTTTGGAAGAGAAGATGGATAGGATGATGGAAGTTTTGATGAGCAAGTTTCCGATATAGAGGAAAATCATAGAAAATTAAGAGAAGATATGAGTGTCTTGAAAATAAATGGGACAAATAAAAAGGTTTAGTTTGTAGGAAGATGTTATAAGTGTCATAGGTTTATAGGAAACAAGACATATGAATGCCCTAAGATGGATACAAGGATGAAAAAGGTTGAATAAGATGTTGATCCTATTCTTCAAAATAGAGGTAAGTCTCTTTTCTTGAGAAGAGTTCTATTGAAACCAAGTAAGGTAATGCATGATATAACTCAAAGAAGTATTTGTTTTTAGAACTAGGTGAAAAATAAAGGAAAATGTTGTAATATGATTATAGATAGTGGAAGTACTAAAAATTTGGTTTCTTTTGAGATGGTAGATAAGTTGGGTCTAAAAACAACAATGCACCCTAGCCCATATCAAGTATATTAGATGTAGAAAGGTCATCATGTCTTTGTTAGGGAATAATGTCAAGTAGAATTTCATATTGGAAAATATTAATATAAGGTATTGTGTGATTTTGTACCTTTTGTATATTTTTTTCACCCCTGCAAAAATAGAGAAACTTGGACTGCCATGGACTTGGATTAAATGCCTTGAAGAGTTGGAATGCATGCTACATAATCATTTTAGCATGTCATAGATGAAAATAAAATAACCCGGCTAAGGAGTGAATGTCGTGGAGTAAAATATGGGCTTGGATGAAGCCACGATAAAGGAGAAGGACCACCAAAGTTTGGGTTGTACTCGAGTGAGGGACAAATCTTGGTAAGATCATAAATATTCTAATAAGCCACGATGCAATCGAATAATAAAACCATAGGTAAAATAAAAACAAGAATATTGTGGATTGAAGGAAAGGAAATCTATGGATGTGGACATGAATCCACACTATATTGGATACTATGGGATAAAGAAGAGAGTCGGAAAGCCACGAATCTACAATGGATGGCCGTAGAGTGAAGAAAATGAACTTTGAAGGGTTAACAAAGTCTATAGCATGGAAAGAAATAATGTAAAATTAAAAATCCATGCAAAAATTGAAGATCGAGCCACTAAGGTAAAAACCACACAAAACTTAAAGGAGAAGCCACATATTGAAGAAAAATAACTTTTTTCCGTGGGAGAATAAAAGAGCCATAACTTTTGATTGGATGATTTTATCTTTACAAACTTCATATCGATGGAAAGGTCTCAACATACAATTTGCAATGGAAACTGGACTTCTTAATTTTACTAAGGATTGGAAAACAAAAAAGTGGAAGACTTCTCCAACATGTGAAAGGTGTAGTTCTTGGTGGCACAACTACCAACATTTAATGCGGTATGGGTTCTGAATAATGAAGATGGCGCTCTAACAAAGGATAACCGAGAGGTGCCCCAATTTCTTAGGAAATTTATTGCTAGTTGTAGGTGGTTGGGAAAATTGAAATATGATTTCCCTCTCCTTTTTCCTTTCCTTCTCTTCTTCTTTTTCTATAAATGTAAGAGCTCGACTCATTAAAAGAGATCTCTCTTTTGTTGTAACGACACCATGTCAAAATGGTGGCCAACTTCCCATGGGTTTCAGACCTTGAGTTTGGTCTCTATAATGTATTTTAACCTTCTGCCATGAATGTAATTGACTGTGCATCCTTTAGCAATAAAATCAGATTTTATGGCTATATTTTTGCCCCTGGTCTCATGTTTTATTTCTCCTTGCCTCTCTGTTTTCATTTCTTGGCATGTTGTGTGTTCCCTCTTACTTACAGGCTCCATTTCATGTGTTTTTCATGTGAAGAAAGCCATAATCTGTGTGGTTCTTTTCTATGGTGAGATCATTCACCCTTTCTCCCACATTTTCCCTCTTTATGTCACCTTTGTGGAGAGTGATCGACCCTTTTCTAGTGTTATTGCCTTCTTTAGCTTAGGATTTTCCCTTTTTCTACATCTCCTTCTATCCCTGGTCCCTTGGCATGTTTAGGTTAGGATTTTCTTTCAATTTTAGGAGTAGTGTTAGCCTTAGAAATAGGTAGAGGAATTCAGCCTTCTCCGGAGGTCTGTCTCGGTTGTAAGTCCCACAACTAGAAATAGTCCCATGTTGACTCAAATTTCAGGTTTTCTATGATTTGAATGCAGGTGTAATTTTGAGCTCCATGATTCACCGATTCTTAGAAAATTAATGAAATAGATAAGGGTAAAAGGCCAAGGAGGAATACCTATTTGTGATGTTGGTTGAAGGTTGTGCACGTGTTCTAATTTTTTGATCTAGGTTGATTGTGAGAGTTCCCTTTTGGCTATGAGGAACTACCCATAAATGTAAAACAATACCACTAGATAGAGTTAAAAAAAAATGAGTGAACTGCCTAGTAGGAGGTAGATCCGGGAAGGGTGATGCTTCTTGAACATGTTGTCAATCAAATTTTTATATAATAGTATTAATGTTATTCGAAAAATACATGAAATAATGATCTTATTAGAATTGAAACACTTTAGGTATCTCATACAAAACAATAAGAATGTTAGGTAAAAGGTGATTGGTTGGTGTTAAGTTACGAGGTCTAGTACAGGCTCGGGTAAGGTCTCAGTAAATATTAGAAATTTTTTTAGGTTGTTGGGAAGAGGGTATTAGCTCACCGATCTAAGGTATATTTCTAGATATAGTAACCGATGTCATCTATGTGATCGATTCTAGTTAGGTAGAATGAACGACGCGGTTTGCTAATGAGTGTCGGTAGGGGCAATTAGTAAAAAAGACTTAAAACTTGTTTTTCAGACTCTCTGTGATTACACAGAGGTTGGAAATGGTGAGGGTAAGGTCGTAAAATGGCCTTGGAGGCTCAAAGATGATTAAAAGAGGATAAAACTAGGTGAAAGGGTTGGGTATGGTAGGGTGATAGGTTGGTAGGAGGAGGGGAGTGTACGGATGTGGAGAAAGATAAATTACTGAGCTGAATAATAAATCTTACTAGAATAAAATAGAAATAAATGAAGAGATGTTAGGTACTTACTGAAGAGTAGGTTTGGAGAATGTAGGTGATGGCAGAGATCCGGAGAGAAGATACATTGTGTTAGTTTCATGGTAGTTCAAACCTCCATGCTTCTCTGTGTGAATTTGTGATCATGAAGAAGATGATGAATGTCAATGGTTGTTGGTAGTGCTCCCATATATTTTCCTTTGCTTGAGTGCTTTTGAGTGCTCCAAGTCTCTATTTGTATGATATCCTAAAATGCAAAGGCTTTTGGAAATGTATTTAACCTAACCGGTGATGGTTAGGTGGCCATGCCGGCTGAGATATAACCAATGTTGGTCAAGGCGGGAATATCTAGGTTGGCCAAAATAGCCTGATTGTTGTTATTTTTGGTGTGGTCTCCAATCTTCTTCTGATTCTTGAGTGATAGATCACGAAAGGATGAGTAAGAGTCTTTCTATTTTTGTTAGTAAGTTTAAAGTATAGGTTTAGACTAAGTCCTACTTAGTTAGGATATGTTTAGACTTGGTCTTAGGTCATTAATGAGGTTTGAGTGGGTCATGGAATGAGGTGGCTAGGTGAGGTGGTTAAGTGATGATATTAATTAATTCAATTAACAAGTTTACTAGGGGATATAAATGGGTAGGAAATGGTTAATTTTATTGTGGGGCTTTAATGGAATTATGACCCAATTTTGGTGTCTAGATTTGCCCCTTTTTATTGTATGGCTTGTATTTGTAAGCGATACTAACAAAAATAAGAAGTGGTTTCCCCAAATATAAGTGGGAGTGAGGTTTCCCCAAGTATGGGTGGAGGTGATCCCCCTCAAACTAGGAGTTGATGAGGTGTGAGACAGAATCGGTGAGTGGTTTGATAAATGGGTAAGTGATGAAAGTGAAGGTAGGTGAGTTGTAGGTAAGGGTAAAATTGGGTAATGGGTAATGGGAAAGGGTCAAATTGGGTAATGGGTAATGGGCAAGGGTCATATTGGGTAATGGGTAATGACAATCAAATGCATGCACACATATAGATTGTGACATGGTACTAGGTTGAAGAGTGTGCAAAATCTACATCATCCAAGGTCGATAGGTTTATCCAAATAAGGTTGAAGTGATTTAGGTATCTAGGGTACATGATATGGTCTGGAAACACAACTTAGGCTAGGTGCAAGAACGTTTAGGTATGATCTAGTACACCAAAGGTTTGGTCGGGATAAATAGCATGGCAATAGGCAAGGTAAGGTCATTAGGATAAAACAACACGGGTAATAACATCACAAGGTATAGCGAGTACACAAGTTCAAAGGTCACAAAAAGTGGTTCAGGTCAAGGTATATAGGTCATGGCATGGGTAAGGCCGAGGTATAGGTAAATAAAATGTCCCTAAACGTAATTAAGGAAATGTATGGGTAATTTAGGCTTGTGGGTAGGGTGTAATATGTATTGGTAAGGCCAAAAGGTATGTGGTAATAATGAGTGTAGGTCAAAATAGCAAAAATGTAGATGAAATGGTATTGGCAGGTGACCGATGTCAGTTATAAGGTAACTGATGTCGGTTTTGGGTGACCGATGCCGGTTATGTTGGGTTAGGTTTATAAGGTTAAAATTCAATATTTAACAGAATCATTGTTGTCTTTTGACTATGAGAAAATGACATGGCTGAGTGACTTATGCATTTTTCTTGGAGGAAAAGACAAGGCATCAGTACTGCTAAGGTGGAGGTTTATAAATGGTGAAAGGAGCTAGGTATATGGGTCTATGAGAGCGGTTGGAGACGTGTGATTGGTGGAGGGATTCGAGGTAGATTTTGGCATGAAAGAGGTGGGAGAAGGTTCAGGTGGACCATCAATGCAACGGCCATACGTGCCACCACATAGGTGACACCGTGATGAGGTAGGGGCATTTTCTAACTTGTTATTTGCTAAAGTTTGGTGAAAATGAAGAAATGGGGGTGGGGGGTTTTCATTTTGAAATGCAGGTTAAAAGTGGGTAAAAATGAAGGGAATGAGGAGTGGGAAGGTCATAAATAGGTTAAATAGGTTTGGGAATTAAGTTAGGATAGGGTAGGATGGGTAGATTAGGGTTTTAGGTAAGTTTTTGTTAATTTTTGAAAATGGGGGATAGGTTTTTGGTTTGTGAAGATGTGATAGAGACCGATGTCATTCAATTCTTGGCCAATGTCAGTCATTATTTACCAGCATAGGTATGGCCTTAGGTGACCAATACTGGTTAAAGGGAACCGATGATGGTCAAGATGACTGATGCTAGTTAAGGTTAAAGAACAATAGGCGTAAGGAACGCTAGTTTGGAAAGAAAAATAGGTGGGAAGGGGTAAATGAATAGTGTTGTTAGGGGGATGAGGGTAAAATTCTAGTTTGACGGGGTAAAATTGGTAAGTAGGCTCAATAATGTTAAGACAATGGGTCATGATTGTAAAGGGTATTATGCTTACACGTGAATTAGGTAAATGGGGTAGGAATGATTGATGTGGTTGGGTATGGTGTAGTGGGTCGAGGAAAGTTTTGGGTAGGCAAGTCTTAACAATATTGTGTTTTGTTGGATGCGGGCTAGGGACCAAATTTCATGGAACAAGGTTCCACCTCTTTTGGTAGTAATGTGGTCTAGTGTGATTGTGGAGGAGTGGGAGCATGTAGTCATATTTTATACCCTTCGAACAATAGTCTAATCCCATGCACATTGTACTATCACCCAACATCACCAATAGTCTCTCCTTTATGTGAGTCTTATGAGAATGCATCATCTTACAATAGATATTCAAATGGAAATGAGTAGAAAATTACCATGAAACATTTTATGAACCTAAAATGAGTTATCTCATTACATTCAGAAAGAGAAATAATAAGAAACATAAGGAAATGGTTCATATAGAAGGGAAATACATAAGTATTATACTCATGAACACACATGATTTATAACAGAGCCTTATATTCATCTTAACAGGTTTGATAATCCACATTAGAATCCTTTGTGGTTATAATAGATCCTCATATATCTATGCAGAGCCCAGTCATGCATCAGAACTATATTAACTTCATCATATTTAAAAAAAAAGAATAAAAACCCATCCCCCTAAATGTGCCATTTCTTACAAAGTTATCCTAATCCCTAACCCGTAACATCCCCATTCAAGAGGGGCTTCACCTTTATTTTCTCTCCTTCGTACTCTTTACACACTATCCATACCATATCTTCTTCTACTCACCTCTTCCCTCTCGATTCCATCGTGCACTTGTATTTATAACCTTAGCAACCACTTCCATGCCTTTCATAAGTTACAGATAAGTTTCCAAGTGTCGAGGTGGTCCTCCATGGAAGTATTCTTTCTCAGATCCGAGATCTCCACTCCTTGCAATGATGCCTTTTGGAACCTTTAATAAAATGCCTAAAATATTCCTTTTTGATCCCATAGTTGCTAGGTTGGCACCTTATCCACAAGGGTCATAATTTTCTCGTGTGTTGCCTAGGGTACCAAATGCAGCTAAGTACAAAACCCATTTTTCCTTGCACATGTCGTGTATTCAAAAAGACCCCGCCATAACCCTTCCATGTGTGCCTTCAACCCGTGCGCCCTTCTTCAACTAGGCCCCGTGTGCCCACGCGCCCTTTTGTACTTAGCTGATATTTTGAGGCCCAACATCACCCCACACTATGCCTATTCTCCATCCTTAGAAACACTCTTCAATAAAGAAATAAAGAATGGTGGATCCTTAAAAATGGTTGGAATGGAAGAATAAAGGAATGAAGAAATGGGGAAAAGAATGAAAGAATGGGGAACTTGTTTACTTCTAGAGGAGGAGAGGGAAATCCTTCCCTAACTCTGCTTCTAACTTTCCCCAAGTGTTGACCTTGTTCTAAGCTTGCTGACAGAGGTCACCCACTAGGGCACTCACTTCTTAAAAACTTATTTCCTCTCCTTTGGCACTCATTTTTATACGATCTCCTCCAGTTGTTTGGAAAAATCCTCGAGCGCATCCATCCTCCGAGTGATTTGGGGGTACAATTCCTTTAGCTAGGTTTTTATTGAGCCCTTAAGGTCTCAATGGCCTATGATTTCTTTTCTACTTTGGCTAGGATTATTTCCTGGTCATCCATGTTACCCTTGTTATTTTCTTGGAACTCCTTGAGTTCTACTTCATGGGTGGAAAATAAGATACTTTCCATTCTATCCATGTCCATGTAGTTATCATAGATAGCCTCGTAAATCTGAGTGGTGGTATCCTTTACATCGGTGAGGAACTTGTTGTACTAGGGAAAAATTTCAGCAACCTTCCTCTTATTCTATTCCTCTTGGCGCACCAATGCATCTTATATATATTCTAAGGCAAGTGGCTTCCTATCCATAGTGATTATGTGGGTTAATTACTCTAGGCATTGCAAGAATGATCCATACTTTTGCGCGGTGGTGTTAAGTCTAGATGCTTTAAGATAATGGCATCCATGATCATCTCTATCTTCTTGTATGCCTCACACACTCTTTCCTTCTCATCCTTTAACTCACACCTTAACTAAGTGCTGATTAGTTCCTCTTACTTCAGGTCCTTGCTTTTCTCAAGGAGCTCTTCCTCCTTTTCTCCAACTCTACCTCTAGGAACTTCACCTTGTCATTTCTCCCGAAGAGCCTGGCTTCAACCTCAACTAAGACTTTATTGAGTGCATTGCATATTTTCTCATATGATAATTATTGGGCATTTACCAAGGGGTTTACTCCCTTTGTTTTTAAACCTTCAATAATGATCCTTATCTTACTTCAAATTTTGGCTCATCAATGTGGGACTCAAATGCCCATGATAGCATTTTCCTTGTTTGAGGGTATGCACCTTCCTCATCAAATGAATTCATGGCTAAGATTTATTCAATTAGCATGGTACTCTAGAAGAAATCGTGATACACCTTGATTGGATCATCGATGTAGCCCATTATTTGACCTTGCATTTCTTTTGTGCTCTTCTTCCTTATGTGTGTGGCTCTTGGAAAGCTTACAGCCAAACTAGGATCTCTTCCCATGTTGCCATATTATTTTCCTACGCTTTCCTCCTCAACTTCCTTCAGAACCACATTTGTGCTACGTTCAACCTCTTGTTCCACTAAGTTCTTGATGATTTTCACCACTTCTCTCTCTGGCCTCATCTATTTGTTCCTTCGTGAGGCTTGGGGTCCTTTGATCTCTTTTTTTTCTTCCTTGCTCACCCCCTTTCCTTGGGCCTCAATTTCTTCTTCATTCTCCTTCTCCTCATCTCCTTTATACTCCTCATCTTCCTCTTCCTTAGAGTCATGTATCTCATAGATAGGATGTTCTTCACCTCCTTCTCGGCTCATCATCATCATCCCTATCACCAATGTAGGCATCTAGACATCCCGTCTCTTCGTATCTACCTCATCGGTCACCTTCGCTTCTTCCTTACTATGGATTCCGACAAAGAGATTCTTCCTTTTCCTTTTCTTTGATAGGTGATGTCTTCTCTGGAAATTCCCCACAGGTGAGGGGCTCTTTGTGCTCCACACATCTTCTTCGAGGCCTTTTCCTTGATTGGAGACTTCTTTCTTCACACATAAGTACTAGACTTAATGCTCACTTCTCGGTGCACTTACCGTTTGTGTGGTTTGAACACTTGGTGTCTTCTTCACCTCTTATCTTTCTCTCTTCCTAGGCATGGCCTTATTCCTTCTAGTAGGGTCTTTAGGGATGGAGACATCATTCTCCAAGTAAGCACCTTTTTCAAATTTTGTCCTTATGTATAGATACACCCTTGTTGCGGTCCTTCTTGCAATTGGTAGAATTAAAGGCTTCATCATTTATATGTCATGAGAGATGTATCTCTCCACGTACGTGCACTTATTTAGGTAGTTAAGCTTCCAAAGTGCAGCTTAGGGTGGTCTATATCTACCTCACTAAGGTCAAACCTTAGTCTCTTGGCCTCCTTGAATTGATTAACTCCAGCTTGGAAGTATTGTGTAGTGAAGGAGAAGGGTAGCTTGCACCATGGAATCATATTCCCTTCACAATACAAATCTGCCAATGCGAAGTGTTGGTACACAGTAAATTCTTCCTCTCCATCCACAATCATGGGAAACTAATCTAGGATCCTCCACTCTACCTCAAATGTGTCACACATTCGCTTATACCACCTCTCTAGGCATGCCTTATGAGTGGTTGTCATGGTTTCACAAGTATATTTTGAAAACCTTTTTCCGGTGAGGGATCCTCTTTTCTCTTCCTCCTGCGCTTACGCTTGATCTCATCTCGTGATGAAAGTGGACACGTTTTAGATGGTTCCTTCAGATATATTATAGAATACATTCAATCATGCCTTATTCACTTATGTCCACCATTCCCGATCATTTAACTTGGGCACCATGTGCGCAGACATCCTCATAATCGGGTCTCGGAATCGGGGTGATGTCAAAGTATTGTGACCCCTTCTTATAGTCATATGTGGCTACAGTCTCCTTGATAGCCTCCTTGTTTCTAAGATCATCATCTATGTTATCCCCTTCACAATTGAGGATCATGAACTTGGATATCGTTGTCGTGTGATGCACATTTTGTGCCCCGTAAAATAAAAATGATCTTTAGGTACACGTGACATTGACAACTGGTAAAGGAACTCATGCTTTCCAAAGTATGGCAACTCATATAGTTGCAATAATCCATCCTTCTAATTTAACCTTCACCTCATCATTGTAGATGGGCATTCAGTCTCGCATCCTATTGTTAGTTAGTCGGACCAACTCTAGTGCCATTTCCTTCTCTGTTGTGCTCATGTGATGGTTATAATCACTTATTTCCATCTTTCTTAACTGTGACTCCCACTCTTTTCCTAGCAATACCCCATCTGGGTATTACATTTATACTATACTTTGTTGGTGTTCGTGATAACAACAGCTTTACTTTCCCCTTCCCTTTCCCTTTGTTTTCATCGGTGAAATGGTTGGTTTCCTAGGTGCCATATTTTCTAGTCAGACTGAGCTTAACTACTCCCTCTTGCTCTGCTTTGCTACACTCGGTTAATCCCAAAGCTTACTCTAAAGCTTTAACTTTTGAAACGAGTCCTTCTTTCTTCGTGCCCTAGCTGTCAAACCCTAACTAGGAAATCCTTCCACAAGATGACACTCTTCACACAACCTTCCTTACACCAGTGTACTCCTTTCTTCTAGTTCATGGATCTACTCTAGATGCACACTCAAATTTCTCAGATTCTCCTTTCTACACACAAATTTCTCTCTTAGATGCTCTAGTTTGCAAGAGCTTCTTTCACTTTGTAATCTTAAGGAAACAAATGACTTTTCTGACCTTGTATTTATAGTTTTTACTTCTTTCCAACATTAAATGCTATACCACCTACCAACGTACTTTAACCTTAAATGCAAAATTTTACCCTAAGCTGAATTTAAGTGCCTTTACCCATATGCCACATCCAAATGAAAAAAAAATTATAACCTTCTCGTGCATAAAAATTCAACCCAACCGAAGACTCTTACACACGTGTCTACAACACCAAAGGAAATTCTTCTATCCTTTTACCCAATTTTTTCCTTTACCTACCTCATGTTGTCTTTGCGCTCTTCATCCCTTTTTACATGGTTCCCGTAAAGCCTTTTGACACCATAATCCAATATCCACCATTTCCTCATGCACTTTCATCACCTTACCCACTTTTTATCCATCAACTGGGCCATTCACCACAACTTTTACCGCCAACTCAACCTTGTATTACAGGCCTATATTTCGTATCACTTCACCCCACACTAAAACATATGCACAATCCTCTATGCATACATAACCTTGGGAAAAATAATGTGGTTACTAGTGCACAAGGCACAAAAATGAAACAAAAAGAAAGGAACAAACAATGAGAAAGGGAAACACAAGAAAGAAAAAAATAAAGGAAAATTCTAAGCTAACTAGAAATAATGCCTTATTACAAACACCAAGAATACTTATTTATAGTAGGGCTTCAACCTAATCCCATTGAAGTGACCTAGTAACCTTGTCCCATCTAGCACTTGTAATTGGAGAGTTCCTGAATCAAGAATGTATGAGATGATGTAAGGTCCCAACCAATGGAATTTCCACTTCCTAAGATGGCGCAAATACTTGGAATAATACAAAAAAACCATTTTCCCAACCTCAAACTTCTTTTTCTTGATATGACGATCATGCCATGCCTTTTTTCTTGTTTTTTCTATCTTCTGATTCCATCTAGCAAGTGATCGCCTTCATATAACTACATCAAATTATCAATTCTTTCTTCCAAAATTTTCCCATCAGCTAACCCTCCTATGCGCACTATATGTAGTGATGGTAATATAAATGTAATGGAAAAATAGCCTCTTTGCCAAACACCAATTGAAATGGTGCGGCCTTGTTCAACCTTTTGTAGTTTTTCTTGTATGCCCACGTAACTACCGATACTTTTCATCCAAATCTTGTCTTCCAACATCAAAATCTTAGTAAATGTGTGAATTAGTATCTTGTTAAATGCCTTAGCAATTTCATTTACTTGAGGGTGATATGGGGTAGTCTTATGATGGGCCACCATAAATTCTGCTAATAGAATCCTAATTATTTCATTGAGAAAGTGTGTACCCCTATCACTTGTTAAACTTAAAGGGAAACCATACCTGCTGATTATTTTTTCCCACAAGAATCTAGTAGTTATTGCTGCGATGCAATCCTTCATAGGCACTTCCTCTGCCCATCGTGTCAAGTAATCAGTACAAGTGATGATATACCATGAACCATTCCTTCACATGACTAGTGAAATTGGCCCTACGAAGTCAATTGCCCATTTTTCAAATGGTTCAATGGTGGCTATTTTTCTTAAAGGAATTTCATCTCTCTTTCCAAGTTTTCCAAGGCACTGGAAAATGGTCATAGGCCTTGAAAAATTCAATGCAATCCATGTAGATGGTTTCCCACCAAATCCTTGCTAATAAAATCTCCCACATGGTAGCATTTCTTGCATAGTATCCTCATGTAATCCCATCATGCGCTTCCTCCATAATTGCCACACGATCATGCTCTAATACACATTAGTGCAAAACCTCATCATGACCTAACTTATACAGGTCTCCACTAATCAACATGTAAGGTGCGACACGTATTGCTAATTGTTTTCTTTCTAGAGCCTTCATCCCTTCCAGAGGCTGCCATAATTATTTTTAATAATACGGTGATATCTTCCAAGTCTGATGGCACACATCGTAATCTAAAGAGTTACACATCCAATATGGTATCCTCAATGCTTTGTGCATCCTCCCCTAAGTTAATCCTTTATAAGTGGTCAAGTCCTAAATTATTTTTTCCTAATTTCACGACCATAATGAACTCAAATTATTTAAATAATAGGACCCAACAACATATGCACCCTTGTATAATGGGTTTGTATAAAGAATATGAATGGTGTTGCCAAAAAATACTGTCTAAACTTGTGTAGCATGTAGAACATAGAAATTTTTTTGTGCTCAATAGTTGTGTAATTTTGTTCTATTGGTGTAACCTTTCTACTTGTAAAGCACAAGGGATGATCAAAAATTCCCTCACCAAGTTGTGTTAGCACTACTCCCATAAGTGTTCCTTAGGCATCAACATGCACATGGAAAGGCTTATCCCAAGAAGGAAAACATAATATGGGCGTTGTGACAAACCTATCCTTCAAAATGTCAAATTCCTTATGTTGTGCCTCTCCCCAATGAAAGGCTCTCATGTGTTTTAATAATTCCTCTAAGGGCGTAGTGATCTTGGCATATCCCATGATGAATTTCCTATAGTACCTTGTATGCATAAGGAATATGCGTAGTGCAATTTTATTAGTAGGCTCCCCTAATCCTACAATAACTGTAACTTTGGTGGGATCCACTAATAATCCTTCTTTGCATATAATGTGTCCTAACAGGGTTCCAAATGGAGTAGCAAAGACACATTTCTTAATGTTGAGGGTTACCCTTAATTTCCAACATCTCTCAAACATCAACCTTAAATTTTCACATGATCTTTGACCAATCCACACATAGTCCAGTCATCAAGGTAAACTTGGAGAAACTTATGGATGAAGTCCTAAAATTCTTGTACCACAATGTGTGAGATCACATCATGTGTATTCTCCAATCCAAAAGGCATAACCAGATAGGAAAAATTCCCCACTAAGTGGAAAAAGTTATCTTTCTCTCTGGTCTTCTTTTGTAATCCCGACTTGGTGATACCCGAGAACCCATCCATGAAAGAGTAGACTTCCTTTGCATACTCCCTCCAAAATTTATTCAGTAAAGGGGGTTGGGAAAGGATCAATGACACACACTACATTCAGATCCATGTAGTCAACACAGATTCTTATCTTACCATCCTTCTTGATGTTGATAACCATTGGGCTTATCCATTTTGATTCTTCCACTTCCTCAATGATATTAGATGCTATCATCTTGTCTATTTGTTCCTTGACCTGTACGCATAAATTTGTATTCATCTAAAAAGGCCAATTCTAAATCAGGTGCACACCTTCCTTCAACTTGATCCTCATATCTCCCAAGGAATGGTGAACACCTTGTATTTCATGGTACCCATGAGAAAATAAATCTTGGAAATCACATAACGGATCAATGACCTTTGAAACTTGCAACACACTATCTCCATAGCATTATATCCCATTATAAAAAGAATTAGAGGCACTATCTCCAACAACCTATTCTCTACCATAGCACTATCTCCCATTATAAGTTGCTTGATTACTTATAATGCCTTAGCCACTGATGGCTTGATACTCCTATAATCTAAGGCTTGAATGAGATTAGAGGCTAACTCCGCCAAATACCTATTTGACAACACATCTCTAAATGAATATACCATGCACACACATAGCCTTGTAAGGTGGAATACAATTTATGCACCCATAGTGAAAGTGGTAATGCTTTTACACTTCCCATCTAGGTCTTCTCACATGCTTTGATGTGAAATGAAGTGGCCTCTTTACCATGGTAGTCTTGTATGATGTGGGTGCGTTACTCCTAGAGAACCTTATAGAAAATTCAATCCTCACCTTGCACCACTCTAAGAGGTTCTCCCAATGTGTATCCCACCAGCAAACTATAGTTCTAAGTAGGTTGTAACTAAGCATTCCTCTTCTTTCGTCCTCATTTCTCCACTGAGCTTCCATTTCTCGCAAGAAAATTTCAGGATATGCTCCTCTAGAGTAACTTGGAAACTTCTTTCCTCCTAGGCACTTGACTGAGCATGCATTTGTTACCCTTGTTATAGATCCTCTCAACTATCACCCAATTAACTCATAAGTCCCATGTGCCCAATTTTTGCATGCCACACTAGTGGTATCACTCAAGGATTGAGCATCTTCAAATTGGATAACTCCCTCTGTGGGGTGAATTATCTCAAGATCTCTGATGGAGTGCACATAGATTCTATCAAGGAATTATTCTCCTAAGGGATCAGTATAGGGTGCTGAATTCTCATCTATCAAAGGAATGACCACCCTTTCTTCCTTATTCTACAAGATGATATACACTTTGTTAAATTGTAGGTCAACATTGTTCTTGTAACACCATGGGCACCCAAGCAATGCTGGAAAGTTTTCTACCTCGATGAGTACTAAGATTCAAACTCTCTTGTGAACTTTTCCCCTTGGATGGATATATTTGCATCCTTAAGAAATCTAATGGGAATTTCCTTAGTTTTTTTTTCCATGTATAACACATTCAAAGATGGCTGCAATGCGGGCCTTCTCATTTGATGCTAGGAATCTAAGGTAAGAACATTGATTGTTCTCATATGTCGATGAGGATATTACTTAGAAGCCACCCATCAATAACCACATTCAATGTAATATCCTTGTCATAGTCAAGGCTATGAGGAGGAAGGTTTGCATGTAAGATATTCATTTTGTGCTCTACTCCAATGCGTGGTACCTTCTCTCTTAGACATTCTCCTAGCAAGGGAATAATATTCTCTTGTTGTAACATTTTATATACTTCCTTTACCTCATCCAAGTCATTATTTGGAACCTTAGTATCCTTCCTTTTCTCTAACTCCCTTGATTTCTCCTTTAGACATTGGATCTCCCCTTGTAAAATTTGAATCACATCCATAGTCTCTCAATACACTTCCTTCTAATGAGCATGCTCTGGATAATTTCTATGTACCACATCCTCTCTTGAAACTAGTATCCTTTGTCTCGGCATCTCCCTAGCATGCACGACCTCTGCTCACTTTGTCAACAACACATGTTATATCCTTGACTCATGTGCCACTCTTGGCATCCACTGTGAATCATCCTTCTTGATGCTCACCATCCCAACACCTTTATCTTTCTGGTATTGCTGATTCATATGCTCATAAATTTCTGGACATTCTTCATACTTTTGTTTCTTTTCACACTATGAGAATTGTAATAGGTCAGGACACTCGTATTTGTAATGATCTATAGATCCATAATTATAACAGGTTCCTCATGGGAACTCACTTTGTCCTCCACCACGGTTACTATGATCACAAAATCCTCTACAAAAACCCCTTCCACGTGTTCCTCCATCTACATGCCCTTCATAATAATGGTCATCATCCTTTGAAATGCTTGTAAGGCTTGTTTTGCACACACCTACATCAATAAGCATCGGGGATCTAATCAATTAGTCTGCAATGCTTGGTATCATGGGTCGTAGAGGTACATATTTTGCAATAACAAGAAACATGTTTACAAATTGCATGCTGAAGTAGGGGGCATCTACTTCCATCATGATCCCCATGGAAAATCTCATAATCTACCATCATAGTAGGTACTTGACTTATGAGGGAAACTATCCTTTGTATGTCCCTCCACTTCACAGTTTGTACACCAAAGCCCACTATGAACCTCATGCACTGAGTTTGCAGATGGCTTCTCCAACTGCTTGGTCATTGTAGCATTTTGAGCATCTAGAAAAGGACTAATACTAGTATCAATGCTCCTAATAGCTTCGATGTGCAAGGAAAATAAAAATTCCTTGCATAAGTCTGTGAAATTATTGTGTGAAAGAGCCCTTCTAAATGGTGTTATCAATCCTCTGATAAACCAGTAAGCATGTTGAGAAGGATGAATGTCATAGGATAGTTAAGATAAGAGAGTCTTTAACCATGCATCATATTTCCACACACTCTATATCATTCCCTATTGGATTTCCTTCAAAACTTTTATGCTCTTCTTCTCAAACTTAGGGATATGGAACTCTGCTAGGAAGGAATTCTTCAATGTGGTGTAGTCAACCACTATTTAATGGGGTTCATACTTCCTATACCAACTATGTACGTGCCCTTGCAACGTTGTTGCAAACTAACTTGCCTTCTTCTCTAGGGTAGTGATTCCCTTCATGTGCCATATTATTTCACACTTTTACACATGACCTGAAGTATCTTCAATCCCCTATATTTTGGTAAGTGTAAAGACATCTCAAAAAACACTTAGGGAGTTGGCTGGGGTCCTTATCCTCCCAATCTAGATCCTTGGTTCCCTCTGGTGTTTCCTCTACCACTAGATTCACCGGATCCACCAAGTCTTGTTCCTCCTAACCCACTAGATCCACCTCCTACGGTTGAAAAGGGACCATAAGTTTTCATGCCTAGTGTTCCTAATGTCCCACTGAACTATGCGCCAACATTTTGTGATATTGTCCCACTTCTAGTGGTATGTCCCACACCACTCCTAGACATGATACCCAATCCTTGTGTACTTATAACTTGTCCAAAGATTCCTCCAAATACAGAATGGCTTACACATCCATGGATTTTCCAAACGGGAAATTATATCTTCTAGAGAAGATTGGTTTGTCTCACCGATACCAACTAGGTTAAAATACTTCTCCTTGATATGGAAAACCAAGCATCAAGGTTTGGTTGTTAGGTGGGTTTAGATGCATGCCAATAGCTCTTATTTCTCCATGCGATGAACTCTCATAAAAATATGAAGGGTCCTCTCTCTGTGCTTTCTAAGATGGGGTAGCACAAACTTCTCAAGTTCCACGTCCTCTCGCATGAACCTCAACTCCTTCCCACAACGTCTACCTCCATAGATACATCACACTTGCAACCTTACATTGTTTCGTCATCTCCATTTCATAAGTTTTTCTATACTTGATTTGTCTCTGCTCCCTTTCCTTCTCATCGGTAATGTCCGCCATCTTCCTCCACCCTATATTCCTCCTCTAAGCACTTAGAGAATATTTAGCCACCATGGGAAATGCTTCTAAACTCAAAGTAATGACCAAGAGCTTCATATCTAAAGGAATAACACACAAAAATGATCCTCTAGGCTCCCTTAGAAACTCAAACTCAACAACTTCTAGGGCAAGAATACATAGAAATGGTGTATTTAAGAGTATAGTTTGTCAACACTCCCTTCCACCAGTGATCAAAAACACGAGTCCAAGTCATATCTACATCCTACAACTTCTCATAGTCATCTTAGATCCATTTACGCAATCTATAGTACTAGCTTCATCTAGATGCGTATGTTGAAAGCCATTCACATAGTTCTATTGGGAAGCATAAAAAATGTCTCATATATCTCATGGTATAGGTTCTCTTCTACCCATCTACGCACATCGAACTCAGGTCTAGTGTTGAACCTTTGAGAAAACTTGTCCTCCGTGTTCTTAAACCATGTTTCAACACTTTCCAAGGTCCAATGCTCTATCATCACACATTATAAGGGAAAAGATGTATGTAATTTCTCACAACAACTTCAAAAATATGTCCCAATAATAGAACCAAGATGTAGTCCATTTTATACCCTTAGACCAATAGTCTACTCCCATGCGCGCCATCCTATCACCCATCGGGTGTTGGGCACTCACCTGAGGCACGTGTGGGTGCTGAGTCTCTCCTTTATGCGAGTTTTATGAGAATGCATCATCTTATAATAAATATTCAAATGGAAATGAGAAGAAAAGAACCATGTAAAATTTTAAGAACCTACAATGAGTTAAATCTCATTACATCCAAAAAAAATAAAAAACATCATAAGGAAATGGTTCATACATAAGAGAAATACATAAGTATTATACTCCTTAACACACATGATTTATAACAGCATTATATTTATCTTAACATGTTCAATAATCAACATTATAATCCCTTTAGGTGATAACAAATCCTCATATATATATATATATATATATATATATATATATATATACAGAGCCTAGTCATGCATCGAGAACTATATTATGCTCATCATATTACAAAAACAAGAATAAAAACCCATCCCGCTAAATGTGTCATTTCTTATAGAGTTATCCTAATCCCTAACCCGTAACATCCCCATTCAAAGCAGGATTCACCTCTCTTTTCTCTCCTTCACACTATCTATACCATATCTCATTTTACTTGCCTCTTCCATCTACTTCCATCGAGCACTTGTATTTATAACCTTAGCACCCAATGCCATGCCTTTGAGAAGTTACAGATTGGTTTCCAAGTGTTGAGGTGGTCCCCCATGGAGGCATGATTTCTCAAATATGAGCTCTCCATGCTTTGCAATAATGCCTTCGGAACCTTCCATCGCATGTCCGGAATGTTCCCTTTTTGATCCCACAAATACACCATGCGACACCTTATCTATAAGGATCATGCTTTTCTCGTGTGCTACCTAGGGTACCGAATGTAGCTAAGTATAAAACTCATTTTTCCTTGCACAAGTGCATCGTGTGTTCAGAAAAACCCTACCGAACCCTTCCCTACATGCCTTTAACCTATGTGATCTTCTTTAACTAGGCCCCACCCGCCCATGCACCATTTTGTACTTAGCTAATATTTTGAGGCCCAATAGAGCATATGATGGATGTTGGACTGATTGGGATCCAAAACTATAGGCGTATAGCCTAAGGTTCCTATCTTGATGGTCACACTCATTGATAGATGGGATGTGGCGACCAAAAAATTTTGTTTACCGATGGGTGAGATGACTTTCACCCTAGAGGATGTGTCAAGATCTTACGAATACCAATTTTTGGGAGCCCGTGTATTCTATTTCTTTAGAGACATTAATGGAGCTAATAGTGGCTATATTTGGGGAGGTGATGGGTGAGATGAGGTACCATAGTGTGAGCGTTAGTTATGGAGACATGTATGTAACCCATCCTCAAGAGATGAGGTTGGTTATTTTGATGATGGAGGTGATATGTTGTTTCTCCCTACCAGATGTTGAGGGTGGGAGATTCCCATGAGCAATGATGGGAGTGCTCCATGATATGATGTAGGATTAGACCTAATTTACATGGGTACTAACATTCTTGGTGCAAATATATAGGGAGCTATGGGCCTATGGGGGACTGTGGCGGTTTAGTTTGTGGTGCACCTTTCTTCTACATTGTTGGGTTTACCCCGACATGATTGGTTTAGGGGTGGGTTGGTCAGAGTTGGATATAGATGGTGGGTACCAGTTGGTGGGAAACATTGTGTGGCTAGGGCCACACATGATGTTTCATATAATAGGCAGTTATTGGAGGGAATCTCATGAGTTGATATTGTTTAGAGGCCATATGTTGGTTATCCCTTATACAGGGACATGGTGGAGTTAGAGGAGTTACAATTCATCGAGGTGGATTCAAGGTATCGTGTCATTAAGCATGAGATGATACCTATTGATAGGGTCAAATGAAAGTTTGGGCTTCTATAGGACATGCCTATACCTTTCCCATAATATAGGAGAGATGACATGGAGATACATATGTCTCCAAAATGACCAAGTGTTTCGAAAAGGTAGGATGAGTAGGAGGTGGATAGGTGGATTGATGATGTTGGGGTCACCAATATATATAGGTAGTGGTGGGTGGCACAAATTAAGAATGGTACCACCGAGGCAAGGGAAGCCAAACTTAACCATCATCACAAAGATAAAGGGATACCATTTAGGTTCAAGTAACTTCCCTTTAGGCCCATATTATAAGGGGAAACTTACCGGGTCAGAGGCATAGGTTTCCATTTTACAAGCTCAAGTGGTGGCCTTATAGGAAAAGTGGCACTAAGACGGCACATGCACAGGGTGGAGATGGAGATGGGGGATAAGTATCCACCTTATAGGTGTAGGTAACAAGTTTACAGGGCCATTTGGAAACTACAAAAGCTCAGGTTATGGCATTATAGGCCCAGGTTATAGTGTAGAAAACTCCACAGAGTCAAGGATAGGGTCCCACACTATAGGCAACTATGGTAGGATAGGATCCCATGGCACGGGGAAGAGGATAGGGCTCACGGGTATAAGTTCTCGAGGCCAATGTCAGCAAGTTAGAGATCACAGTTGTTGTTGTGATACCTATGGTACAAACTTAGATAGTGTCGATGGTGAGGTTCAGGGATTCCCTGAATGAGGCACGGTATTACCAAGATCATCTGACAACCTGCCAGGGATAGATGTCCCCTCCTATGCTAAGTATAGGCATAGAAGGTAGTGAGTGAGAGGACTAGATCTTGCACTCATATTTCAGAGAGCACATGGGACCAAAAAGATGAGAGGACTAGAAGGTATGCATACCGATGATAGTGAGGATGTATATGAGGGTTTTGAGATTTTGATTTTATACCGCCCGCGTGCAAAGATAGTGAGGATGTATATGATATTTTTGAGATATTGATTATTTATTTGTATTGGTGTACATTTGTATTGATACACAAGACATTCTTATTGTTATGGATGATGTACTTACATTTGAATTTTCATTGTTATTGTGTATGTGATGGAAACTAGGTGAATTAGGCATGATTGAGTTGAGGTCATGTAGGCATGATGGAGTTAGGTATAGGCATGATTAAGTCAAGGTCAGTTAGGCATGGTTGAGTTTAGGTGATTTAGGCATGATTGAGTCAAGGTCAGGAATGGTGGAGTTAGGTCAATTAGGCATGGTTGAGTTAGGTTTTTGGTTTTGATTTAATTTCCAAGTTATTGGTAACATGAAAAAATAAATGATGATGAATATGTATGGTATGATGTTGTAAGAAATAGGTAAGTATACATGTTTATATACTTGTATGTTTGTTTAATTTCCAAGTAATGTAGAAGATGGAAACTAACTAATGGTAGAATGTAAATAAAAAAGTGGGGGAAAAATTAGTTAGGGTAAAGAGTGGTCGAGCTAACCTCCAAGGGCCCCATGCCCTCGGAGTGCTGCCTACATAGCCCTAGCAAAAAAGGGGCCTTAGGCTGATGTAGTTCTCCCATAAGCTAGGGAATAATATGATGAGGTAGAGGAATGGGTTAGTAGGTTTTAGGCATGGTTGAGTCTAGGTCAATTTAGGTATGGTTGAGTTTAGGTCACTTAGGCATGATTGAGTCTAGGTCATGAAGGCAGGGGTGAATTGAGGTCATTTAGGTATGGTTAAATTGAGGTGTCGAAGGTTGGGTCCTATATAGGATAATCAATGAGTAATGAAGAAGGTGAAGGGTAAGAGGTGACAAAAACAACCACCTAATTGGTAAGAACTATCATACCTCTACCATACCGAAGATGGGCTTATGAATGTAAGACCCTAAAGGCACTTGCATGATTGAATATTCTAAGGGTGAATAAAGTCACATGATCATGAAATGTCACATTTTGCAGCACATCCCTTGACAGGTAGGAAATTAGGGTGAAAAAGGTGATGAGGTGAAAGTAGGTTGGTTTTAGTGTAACCTAGTGTGAGATAGCATGCCGACTTAGCAAGACACCCAAGATCACAATAGGCAAGTCCATGATGAAAAAGTTAATATTTTTTTTTGCTTTTTCTTTTTGTTTTGTTTTGATATACTTGATCGATGCAGAAGTCTATGTTGAATGTGTAAATTTCCTCCTAGATGTCTTTGTGAAGCTGATTGATGTGGGAAGATTAAAAAAAAATATTTTATTATTTGCAAGAATAGTCTTCTTTTAATGATAGACTAAGTACAATATGGCTAGCTTTGTATAGCTATCCTTCGAGGAGCAAATCTATTTATAAGCACAAGATAGAAAGCGTAGATGTCCTTTTTTAGGGAGTCATATTTTTGCTAGAAGTTTGACTCAAGGAGTTGAATCCCATTTTACTTTTGAAATTGTTTTTCTTTTAGACTTTTAAGTCATGGACAAGACTATAGAGAAAAATAGGCTCTTGTTTTTAAAGACAAAACTATAGCACATAGAGGTTAACTATGATAGAGAGGTTTTAAGTGATGAACAACCATGGGATTCCATCTTGAAAAAGACAAAAATTATCCATGAGAATCATGCCATGAGTAGATCTATGGTACTCATATTGAGGATAAGGTTGAAAAAGTAACAGTGTAATCACATGATTCTTGTTTAGTCATTGATCCTTAAAATAGGTAAAATGGAAGGTGAATGGTGATCAAGGGACGGGTGCTAAATAGAAAAGAGGTGATATAGGGATTAATTCAATAGTATAATGGTAAAATATGCAAGGCATTGAGGGCTCAGTCCAGTCTACCTTTGAGTGAAGAAAAAAATAAGCACCTAATCCATTGGTATGAGTAACGATATAAGGTCTAATCCAAGTAGGACCAAATTTTCTCCGTTTACTTTTTTCTTCTTTTGTTACATGTTGATTTTCCTTGAGGATGAGGTCACTGAATTGGAAGGTTCATCCATGGAAAATTTTATTGTAAGCCCACTAGATACGGTTTGGGTAGATTTAGAGATGATCGAGAGCATTGTGATGACATTTGTCCAATAACTCAAGTTGTGTCGAGACGATCTTCGTGAAATTCATCATTGTTGAGCATCTCTTTGAGTGAGATATGAAGAGATGGAATCTAGAATTCAAGAGGTAGGTACCATAGACCAGAGAGAAAGGCATAGCCACGGTCGAGGTACAAATACTAGTATGGTAAGCCCATAAGGCAAAAGGAATGTGCGTGTGCCAATCCTTTCTAGTATCATCCAAAACTTTCATAACATTTTTTTTAAAGGTTTTGTTGGTGGATTCTACTTAGCCATTTGTTTAAGGGTATTAGGGTGAATAAAAATTAAATTGAATGCCAAAGGAATCACAAAGCTTCCATAGGGTTTTGTTTTTGAACTATTTTCTATTATCGGTGATGAGACAATGGGGAACAAAAAAGAGAAAAATGATGTGATGACTAATGAATTAACATATTTTCTCAACTTTTTTTGAAATAAGAGGTATGGCTTCAACCCGATTAGTGTAGTATTCAGAGTGGAGATAATCCATTGATGACACTATGAAAATGGGGACTGATTTCTCTAACAAGATCCAAACCCCATTGAGAGATAGGCCAAAGATCTTATGAAACCTATAAAACATGACTAGGCGTGTGATGAAGATTAACATATTGTTGGAAATTCACATAACGATCTACATAATCATAAAAATCATAGTTTAAGGTTGGTCGATAATATCCTAGGTGAAGAATGTGTTTAGTGACAACTAAACCACTAAAGTGACCACCACAAATTCTATCATTAACTTCCTTGATGGTGTATGGAATTTTAGAAAGGTGCATTTTCCATTACGAGTAAGGTCTGGAGGTATAATTAAAAGGGAAAGGTAATAAACAAACTACTTATACCAAAGGTCACATGGGTCATGTTGAATGGTTCTGATGAGGTTGACATCTCGAAATAGATAGGAAGGTGATTGCACCCCTTATACTGTGAAAAATATTTTTGATTCGAAGGGAAAAGCACGTATCTGAGAAGCAAGGGAGACCATGGTATCCATAAATTTGTTAGTAGAATGTGGAGTGGTTTGAAGTTCATAGTAGTCAAAGGTAGTCAAAATTATGTCTACATCATGCTTATAGTTTTGAAGTATTTTGTTAGGACAACGGTATATACCATTGACTTGATTTACAACCAGTTGATATTTGGAAAAGATATTAATTGATTTGACGTCTAAGGTGATGGTAGTTTGAAGGCCTAATATGAGTGCTTCATATTTGGTGATATTGTTAGTACATTCAAAATCTAGTTTGAAAGATAATGATGTAGGCTCACCGTTAAGAGGAATGAGGACAACTCTAGCACCACCCCCACACTGAAATTTGGAACCATCAAATAATAAGGTCATGTGGTAAACGGTATCATCCAAAGAGAGGGTAGTGATGGATTTGTCTAGGAAATAAAAGTTAGAGGATTGATCTCTAGAGAGGTGTGTCTGCAAGTTGGTCAGTGATAGTTTGGCCTTTGATAGATTTTTGATGAGTGAATTTGAGGTTTAGGTCTACAATAAGCATGAGCTAATGTGCAACACATTGATGTTGGTAGGGATTAGCGTATATATAATGTAAGTGGTCTCATTGGTGAAAACAAAGGTTTTTGGTTAAATAGGTAATGGTGAAGTTTAGTAGAGAAAAAACTAAGGATAAGAAGAGTTTTTTTCGGCATGGGTGTATCAGGTTTCATAATCCAAAAGTGTATGACTTATATAATAAATTACTTTCTCCTTGTGTTGCTCATCACAATGAGCGAGCATGGCTCCCAAGGAATGATCCGTAGTAGAAATGTAAAGGTAAAATGGTTGGTCATCCTTAGGAGGAATGAGTACAAGTGGTTGGAGGAGGTATTGTTTTAAGGCCTCAAAGGCTTTGTGGCATTCATCATCCCATTTAAAGGAGAAATCGTTTTTGAGGGTTTTGAAAACATTTAAGTATTTTGAAAAAAATTAAGTGTTTTGAAAAATTTTAAGTGTTTTGAAAAATTTAAGTGTTTTGAAAAAATTAAGTGTTTTGAAAAAATTGATTTTTCGCTTGCAGCACGGATGAAGAAAAAGAAGGAAAAAACACCGAATAAGAACACCGAAGAAGATGTAGATCGAAAAAATGAATCATATATTATCAATATATCCAAAACATGTTTCGGGGAATACACCCCTCATCAGTTGGATTGAAAAAAGAATGATTACAATCGATCACCGGAGAGGCTATTTAAAGGCGGAGAAGTACCTTTTCAAAGCACCCTTTCGAAAAGTCACCTCAAAGCCAACCTAAAATTCTCAAATAGTAATTAGAATTATTAAAATAATTAGAATATTAAAATAATTAAAAATATTAAAAATATAAGAAATATTAATAATATTTAAAATATTATAATATTTAAAACATTCTAATTAAAGTAAACCGAAAATACTCAAAGAGAGTATAACGGTAAGAGTAGTATTACGAAGGTAATATTACCATTTAAAAAGAATGTAGGAAATATTATAATATTAGAAATATTTAAAATATTTAAAATAATTTAAAATACAAAAAATGAGAAAAAGAGGAGGGAAGAGGGAAAAGAAAGGGGGAAAGGGATAAGACCCGCAAATTAAGAGAAGAATCTGCTGCGAAAAAGGGCTGAGCGGAGCTTTTTAGGGTTCCACCAGCAAACTCTCGGAAAAGGAATATGCGTCAGATCGGGAACTTTCTGGCAAAGCCGATAAAGTGTAGGGTTTAGGGAGGCCCCCAAGTTTAAAGCTTTAGCGGAAGAACTATAATCCAACTTAAAAACGAGGGGGGTCCCTTTCTTCTTTCGAACGCCACCATGTAGCCGAGAGAGAAGAGCTGACTTTTCTTTCAGAGAGACTTTGTTGAAGCAAGCAAGCAGAAACTTCTTAGGATAGCCACGGGCACGGAGCCTAGAATAAAACAACCTCTTGAGTTTGATGAAGCCATAGGGATCGGATTCCCGAAGAAGATATCGCCGAAGTTCACTAACAATGAAGGACTTCTTTTGGTGAACGGGATGCCAAGAGTAGAAGGGAATATACTGATAGGCATTCAGAGGTTTCTGGAAGCAAGAAGTATCCAAGAGACCACTGCAATGGAACCGTTCACCTTTGAAGAAGGTGATATCAAGAAGATCAACAGAACAGTGAGAGACCACTGGAGTAATCCGTATTTCAGGATAGAAGCTCTGATACTGGAGAAAGAACTCATGAAGAGAGGCTTCGGAGCCAGTCCAGATGCCAAGGGCATCATCAATAAACCTCCTGAAGAAAGCAAGAGCCGAAGTGTCGAACCGTTGCACCAATTGTCGCTCCAGAAAACAAAGGAAGAGACAGGCATAAACAACAGCAAAATTACTGCCCATAGCAGTACCACGGATCTGTTTGTAACAAACACCATCAAACTCAAGATAGTGTTCACGAAGAACTAGTTCGGCCAAGTTGAGAACCATATCAAGAAGGCACAAATCCAAATTCAGCTCCAAAAAATGCTCCGTTACCAAAGAACGAAGGGCAACAAGGCCTTCGTTTGTGGGAATGCTTGGGTAAAGAGATTCCACATCAAAGGTGAAAAGAAGGCAGCTGGAAGGAAAAGGCTGCTGACCAAGCTCACGGAGAAGAGTAAGCGAATCTGGAAGATGGAACTTTTGCTTCAGGAGAATCGATACAAGAGAAAATGAAGAAGCTTAGAAGCGGGCTCCAACATATACCCAGAATAACTGCAAATAGGTCTACCAACGACAACCGGCTTATGAAGCTTTGGAAGAAGGTAGAAGGCACAAGCTCTGGAGGATGATGGAGGAAACTTCTTTAAAAACCCGGAGACAGGATCCAAAAAATCTTTGAATTTGGAGATGATGAACAACAGTCGGCTCCAAATGAGTCTCCAAGGAATAGTTGCAACATGCTCATAAACATCAGAATTGGAAAGCTGACGAAGACCTTCATTTTTGTACCAGGAGGAATCCAAGACAACCAACCCAAGATTTTTATCGGCTGGTTTGAGAATGATGGATCTATCAGTGTGAAGCTCCTTGAGGCTCTTGAGGAGCCTAGTGGGGAGGGCAGGTCGAGCACCGAAGGGGCAAACAACAATCAGATTGGAGAGAATAGACTCCCCATGACGAATTATCTCCTCGAGCGGGTAATTGGGCTCATCAGGATGCCAAAAAGGATTTTTCTGATGGAACTGATGAGGAAAAGACCGTCTGATGAAAGGAGAAGTGATGTTTGAAATGCGGGAGTTGGGGGAATTCCTGAGAAGTAGAATTCGAGCTTTCTTCGGGGCCAAAAAAGGCACGGAGGCGAAGAAGTCTGGAAAAACTCCTGAATTCAGCATGAATGTTAGCAACAGGCATAGGAGGAGGTGGGGGATAAAATTTGCACCTAGAGAGAGCAACTTTCGATCATCAAAAGAGAGGCGGCGAGAAGAGAGATTATGAATGGCAGAATTAGAAATTTTGTTGTCTACTTCGAAGGCCGTCTTTCTGGAGAAGAAGGAAAGGGCAAAGAATTCTCGATCTAGGGCAGGTCCCTAATAATTTAGGCGGAAGCGGGTGCGGGAGTGGTAGAACCACCCTGACCCAAAGTCGTGTTCAGGTTTAAAAATTGACGATGACCCCGGCCTCTCCATCTTCCACGACCCCTTGCTTGACCATTGTTGGTGCCACGACCCTGAGCTGATTTGCTTCTTCCTCTGGATGAAGTTGTAGGTGCAGCAGATGGGGCACTCTTCACTGGAGGAGGATCGGAAGAGGGAACAGATGCAGATGGACCAGAGGCAGTCAAGGTGGTATTCTGAATGGAATCCTTGACTGCCGAATCCCCATTTTTTGGCAAGTCGGAAGGAGCGGAAGAATCAGCAGGAAGCTTCTTCGAGTTGTTGTTTTTCTTCAATTTCTGGTTCTTGTTCTGATTACGAATAGAATTTTTTGGAGGAACATTAGAAGAAGCAGGAGCAGGGCCACCAATCTGGTTGCGAAGACCCTGAATTTCTTTAATAATGTTACCAACTTTCTGATTCAACTTGGTGTTGATAATTTCTGAAATAGATGGATCCACAGGAAGTTGATCAGCTTCAGTCATGGCTTCATCACAAGATTGTTGACGAACGGAATCTGCTTGAGCACGAGCAGCCTTCTTGAGAGCACGATCAATTTGAAAGGAATTACACAAAAGGTTGTATTCCTGTAGAGCTTCCTGGAACCAATCACCAGAGGGAACGGAAAAATTGCCAAAGAGATGAATTTGCTCAATGGCGATACAGGTTCCCTTGAGAGAATCAGAGAAATGCTCAGTGGCTTGAGAAATGGCCCGCTTGTGGTTGGTCGAAGCCTTAGAAAGGGCAGCAATATAAGCATCCAAAAAATGCTGATTAGTTTCGGATTGAATAGAATCCAAACTAGAGGAAAGAAGAGAGTTTCCTTCCGCATCATTAATGGTAATTTTGGGAGGCTTAACAAGCAGATTTCTAGGAAGAGAGCCACTAGTTTTAAAACTTTCCAGTTTTGAAAGAAACTCCGAAGAACGTTCCTCGATAAGAGAGAGCCGTTTAAATAAAACGATGAATAGACTACAAATTGCTTTGTAAAATATGTAGTTGGAGAAGGTAGTAGGTGGAGGAATTTCGAGAATAGCCTTGATTTTAGCAAGATTGACTTCAATTCCATGAAAATAAATGATAAAACTAAATAGTTTTCTGAGAGAATAGTGAAGACACACTTCATAAGTTTAAGTCAAACACAATACTTGATGAGATGGTCAAAGATGACCTTAAGGACTGTAAGGTGTTCATCCTAATGTTTGGATTTGACAAGAAGGTCATCTACATAATATTCGAAATATGATTCATGAAGTCATGAAAGATATAAGTCATAGCCCGTTGATATGTAGCACCAACGTTTTTAAGGCCAAATGGCATGACTCGATAGCAAAAGGTCCCCCAAGGAGTGATGAAGGTTATTTTTTGTTGATCTTCCAAGGCAAGTGATATTTGGTAATAACTCAAGAATCTGTCCATGAGTGATAACATCTCATGGCCAGCGGTGAGATCAACTAGTTGGTCTATACTAGGTAGAGGAAATTTGTCTTTAGGGCAAAGCTAAATTAAGGTCATGGAAATCCATGCATATGTGGATTCCTCTTGTTTCTTTTGTGACAGGAATGATGTTAAATATCCATTGGGGATAATCAATGGGTAGGATGAAGGAAACTAAGAGAAGGAGGTAAGGCTCTTCTTTGACAAGAAGGAAAATGTGAGGATACATTTTTCACAACTTCTGTTTTATGGGTTTATCTTTAAGAATAGTTACGATATTGTGGACCACAATGTTTGGGTCAATACCAGGCATATCAACATAGGACCAAGAAAAATCATTGCTATGATCTCGGAGAAATGAGGTAAAATCTTCATGTTCAACAGTTTCTAAAGATTGGCCTATCTTTAGAATGTGGGGATCATCCCAAGTGTTGATATTGATTTCGATGGTTGATTCATTTAACATGGTTTGCATCTCAGATGACTGATGAATATAAGAATCTTCTGCACCAAGATAGGTGAGAATAGACTCATCATCCTGAAATTAAATGACATAATAAAAGGTGTATCATCATCAATCATGTCGGGATACGAGGAAGGGAAGGGAAGAAGAGCCTCACCATCACGTGTATAAGTTAGAGGTCCTAGGGAAATGGTGTTTACAAAAAAAGTTAGGAGGAATGGTGTTTTCAAACTCATTGAGGAAGACAAACCTTCTTCACCCCATCGACACAAGATTTCTTTGAATATGGTTTGGTGAATCCAATACCACTACAATCACTATGTTTATGTGTGGTACATGGGATGACAGTATGACATCCCCTGTTCGTAAAACCCAAATCCAAATCCTTTCCATGCACATCGGTGGAAAAAGTGTGGGCATAGCAGTGGTTGGTGAGAGATTAGAGGTCAGAGGAAAATGGTTATGTTTGGGAAGGTGGCTTGGGTGAGTAGGTGGAAGTATCAAGTCCCTCATAGGTTAATTTTGTATGAAGGTGAGGAGGACCATAAGGGAAAATGTCACCTATGCGGTGATCGTAGCGAGGATGCTTTGGTGAAGGGTACCATACTCATGAGGAGTAAGGAATGTGTCGAATGTTATACACACAGTAATCCCCTAGAGTGAGATGTTGAAAAAAACCTTCTAAGGGATTGGTAGTTTGTATATGGGTAGTGGGAATAGATGAATCACTAGGTGATTGGGAAGAAGAAGCATTGGTTAGTTGAGAAGTAGATGGGTTAGTGGATGGGTCAGTTACAGAGGCTATGGTGGTAGTGGGAATAGAGGAGGTAGGTGTGGAAAAGGTAACAACAACATCGATGGATGGGGTTGTGGGTGAAGGAGAAGTGGTGATAGTGGTAGATGCCTTAATAATACAAGGACATCATTAGGTCAGTACAACATGTTACATGTTTTTAATAGTGAAGGGTCAATGGGGATGGTATAGTTATGTCCTTCATGTTCAAAGTTTACACAACAATGTAAGGTTGATAGAATACAACCCATGACATAGATCCAAGGTTGTCCAAGAAACAAGTCAGATTGGAACTCCACCTCTAAGACATAGAATAGTTTCGAATGGTACATGAGCCCACATGAACGTGGAAGATGATGGTGACGCGAGTGTAAGTGATGGTGTCATTGAATCAACATAGCATAAATGAGTTATTATGCATGCAATTTTAAGGGATGCACTTTTGATTGTCTGCGTGGAAGGAGATGATGTTGATGCTAGCACCACCATCGATCATGATGCAAAACATGTATATTATCAATATAAATGGAGATAAAAAGGGGGATTAGGATCAACTAATTGGAGAGGTATAATCTCATCATTAGAGAAATTGAGGGTGACTACTTGGTGAGTAGTGGCTGGTGTAGAGGAAGGGGATGAATTGGTGAGAGAATCTACATGGTGAGGGGTGATAATGGAGGCCACAAGTGTTGGGTCATTAGGTAAAACCTCGATGGATTGTAGAACCTCCATGAGGATCTATTGATGGGATTCAAAAGTTTAGATGAGGTTGTACAAAGACATTTTTAAAGGGGATTAGTGAATTTTTTTATCATTATACGATGGGAGACCCCATCGAAATAGGGTATGTCTATCCCCTAATGGTGATCTTTGGTGTGGGTATAGATGGTATGTTGGGCACATGATTGGTGGAGGGGCTAGTTTATTTTTTATTTCCTTTTTCTTTTTGGGCACAAGTGGAAACTAGGATCATGTTAATCTAAGAAAGAGAGGTGGATGGAGAAGGCGTATCAAGAAAATTATAAAGACATGATGGAGAAACAATTAGTGGAGGGAATGAACCTTGTGAAATGACTAGAGCATACTTGGAATTTTGGTGAAGTTTTGCTAACTCTCCTATATGGACCATATTGATCTCAAATTTTGTAGGCGGATAAAATGGTTATGGAGTTAGTGGTGCGAGTCACTTTGAATAGGTAGTGGGAGAGGATGTGTAGTGATAGGTGGAGGTGGAACTGTGTCCTCATATAGAAGATCATCATCATCAAAGTTTTGTTTAAAAGGACAAAGTTGGAGAAGAACGGTTTTTAGAGCCTTAAAATTTTCTACATCATATCCTCGACACATGATGGTAGCCACAAAATTTAGTATTGTCAAACCTTTTTGATTTGGGCTTGAGTGGGTTGTAAGGTCTAAGGGGTGGTAATGTGATGACGATGGTCTCTAAAAGGTTAGCTAGAATGTTGGCGTAAGACCCTGCTAATGGATTGTAATGTGAGGTGAGTGTGGGTCTAGATTGAAGTGTAGGTGATTATGATGTGTGAGGTACTACATGAGGTGGAATTGGAGATGGGATAGGTTTGACCACCGGTTTGGTAGGTGGTATTGTTTTAGGCTTGGGTTGTACCTTCTTGAGTAGAGGCATAGTAGATGAACTAGCGATAGAAGGTGTTGTAGGCTTAACTACCTCCTTGGAGGGTAGTGGGTTTTTCAATTTAGGTTGCACCTTCCTAGGTAAAGGTGAAGGAAGTGTACATGATGTAGAGGGGAAAGAAGATGGTGGTAGAGGATGAGTTAGCCAAGGTGATAAAGGAGGTGCGGTGAAGATTTCTGGTGGAGGAAAGGTAGAAGGTATAGGTTGAAGAGAAGGAAATATCATAGGTATTGATTTTGTTACTATAAGTGGCATGGGTATAGGTGGTAAGAAATATGTGGGTAATGGTGAAGGTGTATGTTGTGTTGATAGGTTGGTTGTAATAAAGGATTGTGATGAAGAGGTGGGCTAGGGTGATTTTTATTTACCTTAGATAGGTAGTTTCTTGGCCAAGGTCGATGGGTGAGGCCCTAGGATAGACGGAAGGGAAAAGGTGACAAAGGTGTGGTGGGTAAAACTAGTGTGTGTGGCCTAAAAGTTAGGTCTCCTTTTAGGTGGAGGATTGGTTTTTGCATGAGCTTGGGAAGATGTGGCTAAATCCAACTTAATGGGTGAGTTCACATCCTATATAAACAACTCGGGAGGGGCCTATTACCTTTACGTGCTTCGGTGAGTGCTCAACTCAGGATAGGTGATGTGCTTGATGCCTAGGTTGTTCATGGTAAATTCTAGGCTGCATCGAAATTCAAAAAAATGTGAGAAAATGAAGAAACCCTCAATGTATATGTCTGAGCACGTTTTTGAATTTATGCTAAAGACAACTCTCTCCATACTTAATGATTTGACTTCAATCCTTTTTGCAAACATTTTATTATGCCCCGATAGAGATAATTTTAGATTTACTGAAATTTAATTTGTTAAAGATATTGTGAAATGTTAGAAACAAAGTGATTCTAGGCACTATGTGTCACTTGAGAGCCAAGATATTTTGATAAATTTCTTTATACCCAATGAAATTGACCAATTTGAAATTATGTGGAAAGGTTATTGATTTCTCCAACTGATTCAATATTTTATTCCTCATAAAATATCACCATACATCCCCAACAATGAAATCTGTAGTTGTAAAAGAGGTATATACCTATAAAAGAGATTGTTATAGAAAAGAGTTTGAGAGTTAATCTTTAACAACTCCTTCTAACCTATAATTTTTCACAAACTCTTGATGAAGAGACTTTTGAAACCCTAAGGATACTTCAAGTATAATGATGACTATTGTAAAACAAAGGAATTTTTCTTAAGCTCTCTTTTATGACTATTACAAGTGCAAGGATACTTGACTACATCTATGCAATCACAAAATGAAAAGAAATGTGAAAATTGAATCTTGAATACTTCTAATACCATTGAGGGGAGATAATAACCATGTATCAATAATTTTCCTACATGAGTGAGACGAAAACACTAAAATATAGTTCGGTTGAGTTATGACTTGTATAAAGAATATCCATCTAACCAAGTAGAGGAAAAGAGACCACTTATCACTACTATTACACTTTTCTTGAGAAAAATTTATTGAATAAAGGAGCACTTATGAAATTACCATAATGATACAGCTCTTGTATAATCTTGAAGATTCTTTTTGAACATAAAATTTGAAAAACTTATGAAGAGTGTCCTTTGAGAAGAGAGGTCATTAGGAGCACTGGCTTAGATTGAAGACTTGAGCACCAAACCATGACCCAAACAGTATGAAAATGCATAAAAATATCCAATAATTATTGCAAAGGCTCAAACTAGTGAGGTTTAGACCAAAAAGATATATTTTCCTTCATTGATCTCATGATTAGCCTAAGAAGAGAAAAAAATGCCTTACAAAAATGAATAGAAATTTTCAACCATACCTCCAATTGACAAAATTATTTTTGCATAAGAATTATAGGATAATTTTGATACAAAAATTCTCTTATGAATTATTCTAAGAAGTCCCCATATTTTTTCTTGAGAGATAAGAAGCTAGGAGCCTTAAAATGCATTTTTTAGGAAGGTTGTTTTAGAAAAACTTGATTAACTTTCCCAAATGTCCTCCTGAGGACCTGAAATTTTGTATGAAGCATAAGAAAACCTTAATCCATCATCTCCCATTAATTTTTTATAGGTGAAGATCTTAAATTGTCTAACCCATCTCATTTGCATGCAAGAACAACGGGGTTACCAATGAGAATTTTGGCTAGAAGTAGAATTTTTCTCCAAAACATGTTTCTTGAATTTTTGAGCCTTAAAATGAGCCCATTACCTGTTATACACATGCTTTAGTTTTCACCAAAAAGACTCACTTGACTCCCATGCACTTAAAGTACATAAATTTGGCTTAACATGGACTAATAAGACAACTTTAGGATAAATTTTATTATCCTATTATTAATTATGCATAGTAGGATTATTTAATTAATTTTATTAATTAAATAATAAATGGTTATACTGTTGTATGGTTAAACAACCATATTTGTCTGTATGCACATTGTTATATTGTTATAAACAATATATTTGTCTTTATGTAATTTTGCTTCCCGGATGTTATTGGAAGCTTGTTTATTCTGGTTTGTGGTTGCACCTGTGCAACTCATTTTCCCGGATGTATTTGGCTGTGCAATATCTATAAATATTGCAGCCCATCCTCTGTAATTGTTTACTGATTGAGATCAATAAAATCTACACAGGCTTCCGTCCCTGTTTCTCAATCAACATTTGGTACCAGAGTGAAATTCTGGCCCTGTGAAGGTGTGGAAGAGAGAGCAGCAGAGAGAGAGGAGATTGGAGACGTGTTTGCAGCATTTGAGAGCCATGTGTGCCTTGTGCAAACTCCCAGGCCATCCTGCCTCCCCCACATCAGCCTGTTCCTTCCAGGTACTTGGAAGGCAAATTTTTTTTGCACTGGTGCACTCAGCACCAGGCAAAAATTGCTACAGGTATTGAATTTTAAAAAAAAAAATTTCCCAATCAGGGTTTTGTTTTACTGTATTTGGAGATTGTTTTGCTTGTTTGGAGGACTGTCTGTGCACCTGCAGTGAATACACAGAGCAAAGAAAATAAAAAAAAGGCATTTTTCTTGATCTAGCGCCTGTACAAGGAAAAAAAAAAAAGGCGTTTTTTAGAGCATACGTGCCCTTGGCTGTCCCCCACGGCCTGTGCATGCAAACAACAAGCAAATGAAGGCTTAGACTGTGAAAAACATGGCCAGAGGTGAAAGAAAAGGCATTTTTTTAGCTTGCCCGCGCCATTTGCTGCCCCCCAGCGCTGCCTGAAAAAAGAAAAAAAACGTTTTTGTGAGCAAATACAGTCAAAAAACAGCGCCCCAAGTCAAAAAACGCGCCCAGCAACTGAAAAACGCGCCCAGGCAATAAAATTCAGCGCCCAACAAAGACAACAAGCATTATACAGTAGAAAATACGGCCCAGGCAAGAGAAAATGCGGCCAGGACAATAAAAAAATAGTGGCAAAGGAAAAACGCCCCCTGTGTGAAAAAACGCCTGAACACAAAAGCGCGGCTCGCACTTGTAGATCAGTGCGTGGGAAGGAGAAAATGTGGCCTGAGCAAAGAAATAAAGCCTCAGATCCATTTTTGGGCAAATACAACCCTAAAAACGCCCCTTCACCAGCATGCGCCACGTGGCATCCATTTTTCAAGAGGTAAGTCAATTTATTTGTCAATAAATACAAATTGCTTCCTTCCATAGTCCAAGCGCCCCAAGTGGCCAAGTTGGTTAGTGCATGTGCCTTAGAAGTGAGAGGTTTGAGGATCAAATCCCACCAAAAACACTCAAAAACTCTCCTTTTGCATCTGGCGGATTTTTTGGCGGAACTGCTAAATTTAGCAGGCTTTTTTGAATTTAGTTACAACTAACTAAATTTAGCGGAGAAATCCCTAACTTAGGGTAAAAAAAAAAATTCTCCTATTTGGTCTGTTTTCTCATTCCAGACATTTTTTGCAAAAGGAGACCCACCTAAAAATTGCATTTTCAGCTATTTTTTTGCAATTTTTAGCATTTAGGGCTCAGGAGGTCACCAGGACCCCGAAACCGAAATTTTTTGCCTGTCATTCAAATTGTATTGTATATTGTACTAATTTGTAGGTTGCCATAGTCAACTGCAAAACTTTGTAACTGCTCAAAATTAGCAGAATTGTAATAAAAAAGTAAAATTGGTTCTGTAACACTCACGAGATCCTAGATCTCATTCGCAGCTGCTCGGTATATACAAAGGTGCCTGGGAAGCGCTTACGGGTAAAGCCGTCATGACTACTACTGCACTTAACGCCTAATATAGCTGCAACAACGCTATCATCAGGCATCGTCCCTATAAATCGACGGGGAGTAATAAGGTCACGCAGTGCACACACTATGAACCATCCCATCCGTCTGTGAACGATTAAGACATAAATCCGAGTCGAGAAATTATCCGAGTATATAGCGAAGTTACGCGCACGTATGAGGATATTTCTTTGAGCCAGTGTCATAATCACATAGACCCCATCGATCATCTTGTCTTGGTACCATGTATCTAATTCTTTCACGTACATTAACGCCTCTTTCACGTATGCGGGTATATAGAAAGGGTGAGCTTCTTCCACGTCACCGATGGGTATATCGGAAGGGTGCGTATATAGAAAGGTTCGGTATATCGGACTGACGATACAACTCCCGGGACACACTATTTCCATGACAAAGAAACACCGAGACAATACACACTAGGAGAACACAATCACATCAATGACAACCAAACACAAAGGTGGGAAAAAAATACCCCTTTTTCATTGATGTCAACACCCACACAAGCCAAGACAAATTGATGAAATACATGACAACCCACATGACACACCAATAACATATTCATGTTCCCAAGTACATATTCTCCCCTTTGACATCCATGAAAAATATGGGACATATAAATAAATGACAAGAAAAAACAAACATACCTCAAGATTGATCCCCATGCGTTAAGCATAAATTAAACACAACAAGCACCATCCATGACTCAAGATAATTTGACAAGACTAATATGAAGAAATACATGGGCTGACAAAAAAACTAACTTGAGAGAAAGAATGTTATAAACATCACCATGAGATAGTAGACTAGCTCCCCCTCTCTTGAAGGTATTTTTGGCACATTACATGAGATTATTTTGCAAGAATAATGCTCCCTAATTTTTCATAACCTCTTACTAGCTGGTAGGGGTAGGCATGATTCCCAATTAATCCTGAGATGCTCAAATGCTTCCTTTGGAAGTGGATTTTTCATAATGTCTAAAATATCTTCTTTTGTGCTCACATACACAAGATTAATCTTCTTATCATTTACTTGTTCCATTAAGAAATGAAATCTGATTGGAATATGATTTTTCTTTGAATGGAATATTAGATTTTTAGAGACACTAATGACACTAGTGCTATCACAAAACAAGGGAGTTGGTTCATCAAATTTTACCTTGTAGTCTTCCAACATTTTCCTCATCCAAAGAACTTGAGTGAAACACATGGAAATAGCTATGTAATCTAATTCATAAGTAGATAATGCCACTAAATATTGATTTTTACTTAGCCATGAAACTAGAAATTTACCAAAAAGAAGGCTCCACCACTTGTGCTCTTCTTGTCATCAATATTTCCAGCCCAATCTACATCAGTGTATGCTCTTATATTGAATTCTTTGCTTGCAGGATACCAAAGGCCATACTCTAAAGTTCCCATGAGATATCTAAGTATCCTCTTAACTTCCTTGAGATGTGTCTCTCTTGGGTCTTCTTGAAATCTTCTGTTAAACCCACAGCTTTCATTATATCTGGCCTTGATGCAGTGGAATAAATAAGGATTCCTACCATATATATATATATATATATATATATATTATATATACTTATAGGTGAGTCATCTTATTTTCTTAACTTGCATCCTACCTCTATTGGTGTGCTTATAGGTCTGCAATCTTTCGATTGAACCTTTTTAGCATTTCCTTGATGTATTTATCTTGGGATATAAAGATGCCTTGATCTAATTGGTTTATTTGAAGACCTAGAAAGTATGAAAGATCACCAAGCATAGACATTTCAAACTCTTTACTCATCACATCAGAAAATTCATGAGTCATCCTTTCATGATCCCCTCTAAAAATGATGTCATCAACATAAACTATGACAATTAACAGCTTGTCTTCTTCTTCCTTGATGTAGAGATTGTTATCAGCTACTCCCTTTTTGAAACCTTTCTCAATGAGATAAGCATCTAACCTGCTATACCACACTCTAGGAGCTTGTTTGAGCCCATACAAATCCTTTTTCAATCTACATACATAGTCCTTATCTTCACTCAAAGAGAATCCTTCAAGCTACTCAATATACACTTCCTCATTTAAGTTTCCATTTAGAAAGGTAGATTTGACATCCATTTGAAATTTTTTTATTTTCTTGTGAGTTGCATATGCCAAGAATAATCTGATACTTCCATTCTTGCCACTAGTGCAAATGTTTCATCAAAATCAACTCCTTCCATTTGTGCATAGCCTTTACACACAAGTCTTGCTTTATTCCTTGTCACTTCACCTTTTTCATTCATTTTATTTCTGAAGACCCATTTTCACCCTATGAAACTCTTATCTTTTTGCCTAGGTAAAAGCTCACGAGTTTCATTTTTCTCAAATTGATCAAGTTATTCATTTATTGCATCTATACAATTTTTTTCATTGCATGCTTCCTACAAATTCTGTAGCTCTATCATTGATGAGAGGAATGTGTTTTCATTAATTTTCTAACTTCTTAGCTTCCTTCTTATGAGCACGCCACCTTCTTTACTCCCTATAATCAAGTCTTTAGGATGGTATCTTCTAACTTTCCTTGAAGGTGTCTTGATGTCACTCCTTTCTTTCTCTTCTTCCACTCCTACCTCTTCATGTCTCGCCTCTCATTTCATCATGATAATCATTATTTTCAATGGGATGTGCATCATCTTCATGGTTGTCTTTAGGATGATTTCTGATTTTTGAGCTCTGGTTTTCATCTATTTTTACATTTATGCTTTCAACCGCCTTCTTAAGTGTCTTGTTGTAACATTTGTAGGCTGCACTAACTGATGAATAACTAATCAAAATGCCCTCATCACACCTGGAATAAAACTTGCCCAAATATTCTTCATCTCTCTTTATGTAGCACTTGCTCCCAAAGACTCTTATGTGCTTCACATTAGCTGGTATTCCTTTCCATAGTTCATAGAGTGTTTTTCTACTATCCACTCTTAATTGAGCTCTATTTAGAATATACACATATGTGCACATTTCTTCACTCCAATAGCTATCAGGAAGTCTAGATTCATTCAACATAGTTATGCTCATCTCTTGCATGGTCCTGTTATTCCTTTCAACCACACCATTTTTTTGTGGTGTCCTAGTAGCTGAGAATTTCCTTTGTATTCCATGTTCTTTGCAATAGTCATAAAATTCATTAGACCAAAATTCTCCACCCCTATATGACCTTAAGCATTTTTTTATGTTCTTCTCATTCTCCACAAGTGCTTTGAATCTATCCAAGGCTTCTAATTTTTCCTTTAGGAAAGCTACCCATGCCATATTGGTAAAATCATCTATTAAAAGAATTTACTACTCATATCCTTACATACTTACAGTTCTAGTAGGCCCACATAAATATTTATGAATCATCTCTAAAGGTTGAGTAGTTGAATACTCTTTTGATTTGAATTCCCTTCTTTTCAATTTTCCATGTAAACAAGCTTTGCACATAGAATCTATTGGTTTCAAAAAATTTGGAATGTTTATAACTCCTTCTTTAACACTCAATTTAACAAGCTTATCAAAGTTGATGAGTCCTAATCTCTTGTGCTATATGCCAGATATCATCAAGTTTTCTTGTAAAACACATTTCTTTGTTTACCTCTTTGAGTACATACATATTATTCTTTGTTATTTTTACTTTTCCAAATCTCTTCCCTATTTTTCCATCAATAATTTTGCATCCTTTATCATTGAAAATCAGATTGTAGCATTGTTTGCACATTTACTAGCACTTAGTAAGTTATGTTTGAGTCCTTCAACATATAGCACATTTTCTGTAATTGTTTTTCCATTATGAAGACTAAGAGTTACCTTGCCCACAATATTTGCAGAATTGTTATCACCGAATCTAACAACACCAAAAGTATTATTTGATAAAGAAATGAACTTAATTTTTTCGGCCATCACATGACTAGAGCATCCACTATCCAAGTTCCAAATCATCCCTTCATCTTGCACATGAAATTTTGTTTGAGCTATTATACCATTCTCTTCTTTCTTGTTTGATCTATCTTTCACCACATATATCCACTTGATTGGTTTGGGTGTTTGTGAGATGCACATATTGGCTATATGACCTTCCTTTTGACATTTTTAAGATATAGTATTATGATTTTCTCTCGTATGATGCAAGTTATAATTCATCCTACTACCTATAGCATTTATTATACACTTTGAATCTTTGTGACCAAATTGATTACATGAAAAAAAATATCCATAGAAGGAATGAGACTACCTCATAGTGTATAGGATAATTGGAGAGTTTTTCCTTCTTCTTGCAGATTTAATGGCCTCTTTGTTCATGGTGTACGAGACACTATATGTAGAATTCTCTTATTTCTTCTTTTATGGTTCATCTTCCTTATTTTATTTCTTGAAACCAATACTTGTTTTGTCACTTATTTCCCTTTGAGTTCTTATGATGTTTATTAGAGCATTTGAGATCCTTTCTAGCTTCTCATACATCTTGAGTTTTCAATTTTTCTATTCTAATTTAGATTTTTGAAGTTCTAAATATGATTTCATCCTTTGACATTCTTCTTACTTTACTTTGTAGGATTGCGATATCATTTCCATCTGATTTTCAATCTCCTTCAGTTCACTCATTTCATCTTCTTATTTTTGTCTTTTCTTCTTTTCAAGAATATGGATTTGTTCGTCATAATCCTTTAGGGGCCATTTTAAATTTTCATTCCTTATTCTACAAATTTGAATTTCTTCAAGAGCACTCACTAATTCAGCCTCTAAATTTACTTGTTCCTTTTATTCATCCGAGTCTTCAAAGATGACCATATTTTTCCCTTTATCACTACATTCCTTTGAAATTTCTAGATCCATAAACAATTTTTCAATTTTAGTTTGATCAATCTCACTTTTTGAGCTGCTTGAATCACTTGATTCTGAGTCACTTGAATTTTAATTAGAGTAGATTTTTTTATTATTCTTAAAATACTTCTTCTTGCTTCTCTTCTTCTTATCATCCATCTTTTTCTTATCATGTTTATGATATTATTCTTTACATTCAAATTAAACCTCCTTATTATTATTTGGAAATTTATCAAAAAAGTGTCCTACTTGACCACAATTAAAGAATTTGAAAGGAAGCTTACCTTTATATTTTCTTTTTCCTCTTCCCAATATTCTCAACATCTTCTTCATTCTCTGAATCTAATTCATCTTTCTCTTTCTTGGAATGAATCTATTTCTTGGCTTTAAAGGAAACTTATTTCTTAGCTAATTTGGATCCAGTTGTTCTCATTTCATAGGTTGATATAATGCTTTTTAGTTCATCCAGGGTCAAGGTATTCATGTATTTTGCTTCCTCAATGGCCTAAACTTTTAGATCATATTTGAAAGTTAAGGATCTCAAAAAATTTTGAACAATAATTGTTTACTCTAGCTTCTCTCTTAAGCATTTGATCATGTTTATTATCTCATCTACCCTCTACATGTATGTTGTTATGATTTCATCTTCTTTCATCTTTAAAATTTCAAATTGTGCTTGGTAGGTCTATAATTTTGCAAGCTTGAATTTGTCATCTCCCTCATAAATGCTTTGTAGTTTGGTCCAAATCTCCTGGGCTTTAGTACAATTAATCACCTTTACAAATTTAGTTTCATTTATCCCACATAAAGTTGTATTCATTGCTCTTGAATTATTCTCATATTCAGTCTTATCTACTATAACTATAATTGGAGTAGTTGGAGGATTGTAGCCTTTTTCCACACTTTCCCATATATCAAAACCAAGTGACTTGAGATAAATCTTCATTCTTATTTCTAGAGATCATAATTTGTTCCTGTAAAAGTGGTGACCTTGAAATTGATAGACCTCCTTGAGCTTGATTTCTTTCCATGCTTGTGAAGAGAGGACCACCTTGAAGTTTTTAAAATTTCATAGAAAGCCCTGCTATAATACCAATTCTTTGGATATCACAAGCACTTTGAGAGGGGGTGAATTAGTGCTTGCACAATTAACAATATTTTTAACCTTTCTATCTTCCTTGAATTGAAACAATAGATAGAATATGAGGACAAGAAAGAACTTAAAATACATAACTCAAATGAAGATGACATAGTTTTATAGTGGGAAACTTGAGAAGTGAAAAACCCACTTTAGAATCAGCCTTTTATTAGAACACCAATTCTAAAAATTGATTTACATTTGACCAAAAACTTGATCTATGAAGCACCAACTTCAATGGACACCTAGCACCAACTAGATGAATAACTGAGAACCCACTTAGTTGACAAGATAAGAAGCACCAACTTATTCTAGCCTAAGCACCTACTTAGATAATTCGATATACAAATGACCATTTAGTGACTATGTTTCTTTTTCAACGATCATGGACACCTTACTTCATCAATTTGCAATGCACCTGTTTTCCTGAGTTTGCACCTTGTAATTTGATCTTTATTGCATTTGTTAAGTCACATTCTTCACGATTACTAGATTTGCATAATTTTATTTGAGTAAATAAGTCTCTATTTTAATTTAAATTCTTCTTACATTCATCAATTATTCACACCTATCCTTGAGCTTTGTATTCACTCTCATACCTATCCTTATACTTCTTCCTTATGCAACATTTACAAAAATCACTATCATTTAGAGTGTTATTATCAACTTCATAGATCACTTTGTAATCTATATCATTGTTACTAACTTCTTAGATATGTATACACACCATCTTCATGACATATTGTCCCATTCAATTCATTTCTCTTTTTCTTTGTTTCTAACTTTTGAATATCAAATTTTCTAACTCCTCTACTTTCACACTTCACCCACACAACATATCTTGCTCTCATCAATCATTAATAGACCTTTCATAATACTTTTTGTTGTTTTTATTTTGACTCTACAACTATCTCTCACTTTATAGCTCAAGCTTTTCAAAAATGCAAACTAGCTCTTAAAATTTGTTTTTATAAACATGCTCGACCAAAATGACACTTCATATCTTAGAAATTTAGGTTCCACCACCCTTTGAGTTTTCTCAAGAGTTGAACAAGGGTGGATATTCATCTTCCTTATTCAGTTAGTGAAATGCTCACGGATGTTTGGGTTTCTTTGTATGTCAAGGGACTCCATGATAAATAATTTACATAATGCATCCACATCTTCCCTATTTGGGCTATTTAATAAGATTGATTTTTGAATTTTAAACAAGTTTAAGCACAAGGTTGTAAGAAAGTAACTGACCTGTGTCATTCAAAATATTTCTCTAATTGAAATAAGATGAAATTTATTGTTTCTTCTTCGATATCCAATTTTGCCATAATGAGGACTTCATAATTTGTAGTGCATTGACCTTTGAGACTCCTTAGATACTATTTATTGCGTAGTTGGAAGAAGAATTGCAATCAATGTGACAAGAAACACAGAATAAATTTCTCATCGAGCTTTATACATTTGAATCAACCAAATTAGAGATATCACTCATAGTTTTAGAGGAATAAAATAATGAATTAATGTTGCAATGCACTTTTTAAACCCAACACAGTTGACTGAATAATATATTTGATCTGAAAAAAGACTAAATTTTTTTCACTCGATCACGGACCCCCATTGGATTTAAATTATTTTCCAAATTTACCCCATTAAAATAAACTTAAAGAAATGCAAGAATTAAAATACACTATAGATAGGTTAATAACAGAGTTCGACAGAATACCTATGTCTCCAAGTTCATCAATAGAACTGATATATTATCTACTTTAATGACTATAACAAATAATACAATCTAAGCATGATAATACTGAATACAAAATGGAACATGAACCTAAACACCAAGTAGCTACCCCTGTCTTATAGCTGATTCAATCCAATGTATTCTCCTTCAGGCACAAACTCCTATGGTATACCGATTGTTCTTCCAAATGGCACCCCAATCGATTCTCTAGGCTCTGCATTTTGAAGTGTGGCTCAAATGTGGCCTATTGGGTAGTTTGAATAACTCCCAATAACAATGTTTTCAATTAAAAATAATAGGTCTTATCTTCATTTTGCCGATAACAAATAATATCGGTCCTTAATGAAGATGATTCCTATATGATATAGGTCTTAGTATCTCTCCATGTTCCTATTTTAAAATAGGTCTTCTGTCTCCATAGTGTCACTACGATCCCTCCTTAAAACCGTAGTAGTTTTCCTTCTCATTTCAGGCTTAGAGTGTTGCTTCTCGAGAGAATTAGAAGCTTAAAAATAATATTTGCCTATTAAATATAATAGGACTTAAAAATAATGATAATTCCTATAATAGGACTTACATATTTACATGCCTATAATAATAGGCCTTAGCTCAAAATGTGCCTATAATGAATATAAGACTTTAAAAATAATAATGCCTACATTATAATATAGGTATTAATACAAATTCCTATAAGTAGGCCTCCTTGCAATATTTACACTATGCCTCCATTAATCTTCTAAGGCCTCAGGCTTACTTGGAATAGAATCCTTCATAGCTTGGAAGGATATTACATTTAGTTCGAATGATCTTGGAGAATAAAGCTCCAAAAATGACTCTAAGGACTCTCAAAATGGGTATTAATACATCACTTCCCTCTAATGGGGATCTCTCAATACAAAGATACTATAAAAATATGTGAAGTGTATATCCGAGGTTCTCAAGTCCTCTCCTCCTTAGGTAGGTACAACACCTAATCCCCGCACATCTCCACCAACCTTGTGGCCTTCCTCTATTTGCTGTGGTTGTGCCACATTGTCCATGCTCCTATACATCCCTACTCCTCATGCCACTCTCTCTCTCGTAGGTGCTCCCAATAACACAATGTTTCCAGTAGTTTCTTAAACAATATCCCCTCATAATATCTAGCCTTTGTAGCTAGTGATCTCGTGCACTGCCTATGGAAATCATATCGGGATGTGCTACCTATTTTGACCCTTTTGGAGCTACTTGAGCACTACTCACCAACTCTGTCACCAAAATGGTAGATAAATATCCAAATTGGGCCTCAGTACATCTCCCTCTATCGCCGTAGCATTCTTTCTCCTAAATAACTTTGTCTCACTCTTGTGTGACCACATATCACTATTGTAGATCATTATGTCTCTCCATCCTCATCTTCTCCAAATCAGCATGCAAGCATGCCACCTTTACTCTCTTGATCCACCATCTCTACCTCCCCCAAGAGTTGCCTCTAAATCAATCTCAATCTCCTCTACCTCCTCCTCTCCTCCCTTCATAGCCACCCGTGCTTCCAAGATAACAACCATCCAAATAAGAAACCTAGCCCAAACTCTTATGTTTTCACCATCATCCCATGGTGTGTCCTCCTCCCTTGATGGGTCTACCATGTCGTGGCTCGATAAATCCCTATCTATCTCCTCCCGTCTATAAAAAATAGGATCGTAAGGCACTATTTTGATGACCCCAAAATTTCATCACACTCGATCGAATTGAATGACCTCACCATCTCTAATTGTCTCCCCTTCATCCACCTCATCCTCCTCAACCCTACAACTCTATGTCTACACTAGGACATATGGGGAAATCCTGATACAGCCACCACCTATCTTAATCGAAATCGATTGCATGAGCCAATCCACATACCAATTAATCCTCTTCTCACTCATGTCGTCAAAGGCCTAATTGGACCTCCATATCAAAAATCCCACCTCTAACTGAATTTGGTCTCTAGTGACCCACAAAATCCCTAGTTTCGAATTACTACTATATGCTCATACACCCAGTAATGCAATAAGAAACCTACACACAATCCTAACCTCCACCCTGCCATGTACATGGAAAGCTCATGGTAAACCTGATCTAGGAGAGTAGTCTTGAATGAGAATATTGTCTGATGATCAACAATGTATTCCACTACAAAGCAGCTAATGTCCATGGAAATTGAGCCCCACCAATTTTTAGAAAATCATAACATGACACAACCATCATCACCATGCATATTAAATGATTGTGTGGTACCCCAGTCTACTATCTTAACTCATATGTAAAAGAACCTCAAGAAAAATTGATCTCGAGGTGCATTGGCTCTAAATAGACACATCAACACAAATAATCTCTCTTCACTTGTAATGAAAACTATCTTATCCCCTATATTGATAACCTAAGAATCTAATACACATCCTCCGGGTGGTTTGTCATATCCCCATCCCTAAACCAAAATGTGCATATTTGCTTATCCCATCTCTCCATCAATGTTATCATCAAGTCCACATCTTGTGGGATCCTTTGGTAGTTCCCCGAATCTACCTAATCCAATTACGAAAGATGATCCCACTCGACATCTATCACATATCCTCTAATCTGTTCATATAGAGTAGGCACTCTATCTCTCAAATATAGGATCTCCCTGACCTACAATCACAAATAGAGCATGTAAAAATAATATCCCCAATCCAAATCTATTCAAACTACATTAATTTTCATCCAAAATTCAATCTAACCCTAGCTTATCCAATCCTACCCTAGTTGATACCAACCACGGTGGGTCGACGCATTTTGGGGTCAATCGATGTGCCTTAGAGTCACTACCAACCACCTCAAGCGTCATCTAATTTTTGTAAAAGAAAATGCAAAACAATAAATAAAACATTAAATTTAATTAAAATCAGCATGGGTTTTTGTTACTCACCATCCTCTGTACTCCACCGGCACTTGTTCACATCTCCGATGGATTCCATCTAGCTCTCTTTAAGAATTCTACTTTCTCTCATAAAATTTGTGCATGAAAATGAGCATCATCTACCTACCATCGGGATTATATAGCCACCAAGTTCAAAGTTTCATCAACTACCTTAGGTCATCATTGATCATACATAGTCACCATCAACTCCCCTTAGCAATAATTATTTTGGGCTTTTGCCCCCACTCCTTACATCCTTTCCTATGACATCATCTTTCATTGACCTTTAAGTCCACATTTTTTGCCATAATCATTTTTCCTCCATGCATTTTGATCCAACATTCAAAATATTTCCTCCTTCGTGCATACACACTTTCTAAGTCAACATCTCGTGGCCATATTTATTTTTCCCTTTAGGCATGTTAATCCTATCATACTTTCTAAGTCCACATCTATGACCGTATGCATTTTCATTTGTGCATTTTAATCCTATTATACTCCCTAATTCCACCTTTTGTGGCTATAATCAACTCCCTTTTGGGAATTTTAAATTCAAAATCCTATCTAATTCGTGCATGAAGTCTTCATTTGATTACCACAAATAACCCAAGCACGATGGCACATCACCCACTCTCGAGTGAGAGCTCACTCAAAGTGTGTAAAGGTACCAGGACACTCCTAGAGTTGCTTATGCAGGATGTGAACATGATGAAGATATAATGTATTCAGATCCATAAATAGTATAAACATTCCACATAGCATATTCTAGATCTATATCTTAAAGAATCATGAATCAAATGATAAACATAATGAAATCAACCATGTAAGAACCAATTACAATCATGTTTAACACCATTATTCACCTAATACACTCCATTATATTAAACATAGTAAATACATAAGCTTCTTACAATAAGTAATATCATAAGTTTATGTGCACATCATATCTGGTAAAAGATAACTCCACAATAGCTCATACATAGTGTCTCTCTAACTACATAGATTAATACATATTTATAAGGGTGGGGAATTTCCCTTCACCACTTACACACTTCCCAAAATAGGTCGCATGCTGAAAATAGTCATGCACCTTTACAATAACATGCACACATGCAAGTGTGCTAATAATAGATCTCTTACAGTTAACTGGCAGTAGTAATCCTATTATTAACTTGAACTCATGCATGGTGCTTAGTAGATGCTCTTCCCAAAATAGCATTTTCATGTGTCATGTAAGTCTCCATCCCATTGTGTGCTCATACGCTATCTCCAAAAATAGCCCGTAACCATGAAAATGGCTAAGTCCCAAATCAATTTGTCTTTCACGCATGTTTCCTTCCCTATCCTTTTGCACCTTCAAATATTCCTTTCTCCCATGCGTGAATCTTCTGATGTGCCCTCTCCTTAGTGTCATATTTTGTTTTCTCAACATTACCCCACACTAAACTACATTTTCGTCCCAAAAAAATGGGGTTCCTCCTAATGTTCCCAAAGAATAAAGAATAAGAATGGAAAGAATGTAAAGAATTACTTTACAAATAATGGACTTCTATTCTACACCCTCTCTTCTTCAACTGGGAGGATCAACTCTGGATATTCTTCTTTAATCTCAGCCTCCAAGGCTTGCCAATCATCAACATGTTTCTGGTCTTCTCTGGAACATCTGTGGTGATGGATTCCAACTCATCCTGGGTCATCTCTCCCTTTTCATTCTGCAATACTAGGACAATGTTAGCCATAACAGACATCCTTCCCTCTAGAAGATCCATCTTTTATGCTATGAGCTTTCCAAGCTCATCCAACCTCTCCTTATGCGATGTTGTGTTGCTGCAAGGGCTTCACACTTTTTCTTTACTAATGCCAATCTCTCTACGCACCCCTAAAGTCTCATCCTTCATTTCCTTCAGAACTTCATTATCTTCTAATATAGTTCTGATCCTGATCACTACTTCTTAGAGCTGCACATATGTTCAAAGCTTGGTCTTCTTTCTTCAGCTCATCTTGTAAAGTTTGGAGCAATGCCTCATAAGATGAAATATTTCTAACCATGAGGCCCTTTCTCTCTCTACTTCCTATTCAGGGTCCTTTGGCACTGGCATGTGAATTGGTCCATCCTCAAGCACCAAATCAACTAACATACACACATAATGCATAGTCCGAAGGAAAATTTTCAGTACCTTAGACTCTAAGTGTGGTCTTGCTTTCAGGACATAATCACCAATTTCTTTTGCCATGTTGATGAAGGCTTCATTATTTTTCTGTTCTAAGTCCTTCTCCCCTTTTAGACGTGTTATTTCTATATCTTTTTCCTTGTTATCTTCTCGTAGCACTCTAATAGTGGCAACCTTATCTATGTTCCTCTACACAACCTCTATAGATACCTTAACCAAGGAATTTCTCACCTGCTCATCAGACATGAGAGTGGGATTTATAGTCATGTGCCTTTCTGGTGCCTTCTTCATTCTTCTTGACACACATGACTCCTCACATACATCAAAATCGGGCTCGTCCATGTGAGTTTGCATGGACCAGGACAACTGTTTCCTCACATGTATAGTGGCCATGTCTAGGTCCATCAACTCCCATCCATACAACCCCTTAAGGCCCATTGTGCTCTAGAAATGGGTGCGGAAAATTTTACTTGTGTCCTCAACATAGCCCATACTTGGCCCAACATACTCCCCACTAGTTCTCCTCATTCTTGGCCCCTTAGGAACTTGAGTGCCAAGGTTTGGAGTTGGATCTTCAATGTTTTGAGAAATATCATGCTCTATTTTTTCTATGCCTCCTTCACACCTTCCTCTTCATCCTTCATATCCTCATCCTTGGGTTCTTCCACATCTTCTAGTTGTACAGGGGTTCTAGATACACTCTCTGCAGACTCCTCCACCTCCTCATTCAGATTTAGTTTTCTCCTCTTCCTCTCATTTTCTCTTTAAGGAGAGAGTCATGGTGATCTCCTCATAGGCTATGGGGTTCCCATACCTTGGGTCCTTATTCTTCTAAATACCCTTTTAAATGGTGCTCTCCATGGAATACTTCCATGTCCAAGTCTTTGTCTTCTTCTTGTACCTGAGGTGGAGTACCCACGCTCAGTCTCTACTCTATGTGGGCTTGCCTTCGGCCTCTATGATCTAAGCCACCACTATCTTCATGTTCTTCATCCTCCTCATCTACCACTATAGTTTCTGTAGGTTGTGGGCTAACATTCTCCATTGTATGTTTTCCTTTAGGTGGCCCTGGGAGTGTAAACTCATTTTCTACATACTTGTTATTCTCTAACTTAGGCTTAAGCTGAAGGTATACGAGTGTGACTCCACTGTCCCCAATAGCCAAGCTTACTAGATTCATACTTATGACATCTAAGATGAGCCTCTCAATGTAGGTAGTTCAATCTAGATACACATATGCCTTCCTCAGAGTGTGGTAGTCACATTCTACCTTATCTGCATTAAAGTTTAGGTGGCGCGCATCAGTAAATCGGTGGACTGATGCTGGAAGTAGTGCATTGTGAAGGCATATGATAGTTTACACCATGGGCTCCATGCCCCATCCCTCATAAAAATCACGTGATGTAGAAGTGTTGGTACATAACGTAAACTATACTACCTTTCCCACCACTAAAGGTAACTCCTTGGGAATGTACCACTCCTCCTCAAATGTTGTGTGAAGTTGGTCATACCACATCTCCACCCTCTACTTAAATGGCCCACTCATTGATCCTTCACATAAATATTTGTCAAACCTCTCCACGAGGGACTTATTTTCCATGGGATACTCCCAGATCTTGTTCTTTGGCCCATCGGGCACTCCAATTTCTAAAAACACAAGGGAAAGGAGGATAGCACCAAAAATTATCTTCTCTCTCTATGTGTGCTTCCTCAATAATGATGTCTCTACAATGTAGCCTGCTAGGTTATAGACTACTCCCTGAGACATTTTCTTCACAACATGCAACCACATGGTATTCACTTACGACCATCTCTCTTGATCATTCAACTTAGTTACCAAATGTGTGGATTCTTGAACCACTGGGTACTTCTTCATTTATCAATGTCCATTCCATGTGGACCCTTAGTATACCCCAACTCCTTTCTTGTCTCTATGATTACTACTTTATCAGTCAAATCACTAGCAAGGTCTACCCCTATGCCCTTCAATCCTATCAATGTCAAAATCAGGGTTGTTATGATTCTAACCCTTTGTCCAGGTGAAATAGAAGAAGTCCTCATGGAATCTACTCATTATTGGTATAATGGTTCATACTTTCCAAAATATGGGAGCTCATACAACTAATAGACTCCTACCTGCTTCAAAAATTTCTCCCCAACATCATCATATATTGGCATATCCTCCACCATGCACTTGTTGGTCTTTGTATTCAAAATGTCCCAATGTTTTCTTGTTGTCAGATGTATGGTGGTTGTAGTCACTTATTTTTCACCTGCGGATGTGGGAATCCCACTCTTGTCTAACTATCACACCTTTTGGGTACTACATCTCTAAAAAATTACTCTCGGGAGCCATTTCAACTTCATCTTCTACCTTCTTCTTTCCTTTCATGCCTGTTGTAGGTGCTTTCTTTGGTGCCATCATAAAAATCCCACCTTTTTACTGTCTATAATGAGAAAAATCAAACCCTAGCTCGAATTCTATGTTCCCTAGCTTAAAACCACATGCCTAGCTTCTTTTCAATGCCTCTTCTTCACTCAAACCCTTCACCAATGGGGATGTAATCCTCTTTGCACAATAATCCACTCTCCACGTCTGGTTTCAAACTCTCTCGCACCTCAATATGACTCGCTCGGCTCGATCACACTTAGCTCACTCAAATACTTGTGATCACAAAGGTAAAAATGAACCCATCACATCCTTATATAGATTTTCAAAAATTTAGTGCATTTATTGCTCCTTCACCAACCAACAATCCTCTCATTAATTGACCATTTTCACAATATCCATGTGGTACATCTTTGCACCCCATAGCTATAACCTTCTAGCACGCCTTCCTACCTTTTGGCTACATACTTCTCTTCAACATGCTTCCATGTGCCCAGTACCTCACTACTGCACCTTCCCTGGTAGTCTCCATAGCCATTTCTTACCTCATGTTATATTATTCCCTCATTTATCTCCATCTATGGTCATCTTTTTAAAGCAATCTCCTTTCTAACAACTCCTCTCCAAACTTGAATAACACCTATGTAGTAGTTTGTTCCTTTATGTGTACCAATTGTAAATAGCCACCCCACACCAATGGTATGTATGTAGTCCTCTATGCATAAAAATTTCTTCAAATGGTAATTAGCTTCCAGCGTGCAAACATGCTTATTACAAAAACACCAACTAAATTGAAAAAATCATAGTGATGAAGAAGGAAATACATTAAGGAAATACATAAATGAAAACCTAGTCTAAATGGAAACACTACCTTATTACAAACACCAAGAAGACTTATTTATAGTAGGGCTTCAGCCTACTCCCATTGAAGTAACTGGGTAACCATATTCCATCAAGTGTCTCTAACTAAAAGCTCATGTTTCAAGTATATGAGTGATAATATATGGTCCCAACCAATGCACTTTAAGCTTTCCTGGATGGTGTAGAAACTTAGAGTCATAAAGAAGCACCATCTATCCCATCTCAATATTTTTGTCCCTGATGTGCCTGTCATGCCATGCCTTCTTCTTGGCCTTTTCCTACTTCTTAACTCCAACGTGTTATGGTGCGCCTCTCATCCAATTGTATCAATTTATCAATTCTTTCTTCCAAAGCTTTCTCATCAGCTAGACCTCCAAACGTGCACAATATACAAAGAAGGTAACATGAATTCCATAGGAATAATTTATATAGTGCCAAACACTAATTGAAACAATGTGGCCTTGTTCAACCTCTTATATGTTTTTCTATACACCCAAATCATGGCATAAAATTTATCATCCCAATATTTCCTTCCAACATCACAATTTTTGTCAATGTTTGGCTCAAAATCTTGTTGAAGGCCTCAACAGTCCCATTTTCCTGAGGATGATAGGGTGTAGTCTTATGGTGCACAATCATAAATTCATCCAATAGTATCTGATCATCTCATTTAGAAAGTGTGTACCCCTATCACTTTTCAAGCTTAGCGGCATCCATACCTTGTAAGAACATTTTCCCATAAGAACCTGATTGTTGTAGTTGTTTATAAAATCCTTAGTAGGTGTTGCTTCTACCCACCTTGTAAGATAATATATGTAAGTGATGATGTAGCACGATCCAGTTCTACGTGTAGTTGGAGAAATAGGACCCACAAAGTCTATAGCCCATTTCTCAAATGGCTATGTACACTAGGAATATGTCTTAAAGGCATTTCATCTCTTTTCCCAAGTTTACCAACTCATTGACAATGATCACATGCCTTACAATATGCTTTAAATATTTGTATAGGGTCTCCCACCATAATCCAGTGAGTAGAATCTTGTGCACGTGGTCAGTCACCTACATAGTGCCCACCTGCAATACCACCATGAGCCTCTTCCATGATGTCCATGTGCTCATGCTCTAGTACACACCGGTGTAATACTTCATCTCGACCTAACTTGTATAGGTCACCACTAATCAACATAAAAGGTGTCACGTGAATTGCAAGTTGTTTCTTCTCTAAGGATTTCATTCCTTCTGGTGTCATACATGTACAGTAAAAAGATAGCAATATCCTCCAATTCCAAAGGCATGCATTGTAACCTATATAACTGTGCATCGACATTGTATCTTCAATTGTCTGTGCATCCTCCCTTGACTAAATTCTTGATAAGTGGTCTGAGGCCAGAATTACTTTTCCTAGTTTTACCACAACTGTGAAATCAAATTCTTGGAATAAGAGCACCCATCGACATATGCACCCCTATAAAATGGGCTTGTTTACCAAGTATTTCAATGCCATGTGATCGGTGTAAAATATGAATGGTGTTGCTAGAAGGTATTTTCTAATTTATGCAATGCATAGATCATTGACAAGGCTTCACACTCAATAGTTATATAATTCTTCTCTACATGAGTCAAATTTCTACTAGCAAAATAGATAGGATGATCTATAATACCTTCTCCAGGCTGAGCTAACACCACACCAATGGTTATGCTAGAGGTATCCACATGTACATGAAATGGTTGGTCCATGAGGGAAAACACATAATAGGTGTTGTAGTAAGTCTCTCCTTCAATGTCTCAAATGCGTGTTGTTATGGTTCTCCCCAATAAAATGTCCCTTTTCCTTTTAGTAACTCTTCCAAGGGTGCGAAACCTTAGCATATCCTTTGATAAATTTTCTATAATACCCAGTGTGACCCAAGAATCCACACACCTCACTTTGACTGGTAGGCTCTTCCAGGCCTACAATAACTACAACCTTAGCTAGATCTACTAACAAACCTTCTTGATATGATGTGCCCTAACAAAGTGCCAAAAGGTGTAGCAAACACACACTTCTTGATATTTAAAGAGATGCTTAACTATCTACATATTTCAAACATTAAACAAAAATTGTCACAATGATCCTTAATAGTCCATACACCATCCAATCATCCAAGTAAACTTGTAAGAAAATGTGAATAAAATCTTGGAATGCTTGAACAACTATTCACAAAATATACTAGGCATGTTTTTCAGACCAAAGGGCATCACAATATATGAAAAAATTCCCCATTCAATGGTGAAAGTTTTTTTTTCTTGATCCTCCTATGCAATCCTAGACTGATGATACCCAAATAATCCATCTATAAAATAATAGATTTCGTGCCCTGCAATGCCTTCTAATATCTCCTCTATGAAAGGTGTAGGAAAGGGATCAATCACACATGCAACATTCAGTTCTCTATAATCCACACAAATCCTAATCCGACCATATTTCTTTATACTGATGACCATGGGGCTAACCCACTCGATTCTTCTAGGGGCTTGATGATGCCAGACTTCAACATCTTGTCAATTTCTTCTTTAACTTTTACGCATAGGTTAGGGTTCATCCTATAGGGTCTCTTCTGACGAACAGGCACACCTTCTTAAGCTTGATCTTCATCTCTCCTAATGATTCATGCACTCCTTTTAATTCATGGTAGCCCCTAGGAAATAAGTCCTGAAAATCATGAAGCAACTCAAATATCTTTGCCACTTCATAGTCAGACCAATAATCTCCAATTATTTCCTCCTTAGGTTCAACATCCGTACCAATATTCACTTTCTTTTTCCTCATAGGTTCATGATAGGTGCACATGTTGTTATCCACACTATCCAAAACCTCATGTGTACCTACTAAATGATCTATATCCATATTTTCTACTTCTTCATCATCCACTATGTAGACCATCTTTCCTTTTTCTTTCTCAAGCAAGCAAGCACTTAAGTAGCATGTGGCATTTGTCTCTTGCTTCTTCATCAAAGCATGCTCCTAAGTCATTCTCATCAAATAAATCCTGAATGAGTTCTTCCACCTTTGCATTGTCTCCCATAGTTAAACACTTTATAACCCTTAATGCCTCTTCTACTAGAGGTTTAGTAGAGAAGTAGTCAAAATTCTAGACCATTCCTACAATCAAATCCTACCAATTTCCAAGTTTCTCTATGTAGCTCGCATATACATACCAAGCGTGCACAACCTTGTAAAGTGGAATAAAGTTTTTACACCCATAGTGAAGGTGGTAAAGCTTCATGCCCCACTATGTCTAGAGCCTCTCACATTGCTTGAACGTGGTGTTGAATAGGTTGATTACCATGATAAGTGTAGATTTGAGTAGGTGCATTGCTCTGGAAAACCAAGTTGTTAGAGAAATCTATGACTTCATTCCATTCTACAAGATTATCCTTATGAACCACCCACCAACGTTTTTCCCACATAGGGTATATGCTAACATATTTCTTCTTTCAAATTGGTCTATCCACTATTCCTCCATGGCATGTAGGAATACTGTAGGGTCTCCTTCTCTAGTGTACCAAGGTACAGAGTTGTTACCTATCCTCCTGATGCAACGAGGTTTTATTTTCCATGAAAATGCACTCCTTACTTTGCACCCAACCATCTCATAAGTACCATGAGCCCAATTATCACAAGTAATACTTGTAGTATCACTAATAGACTACACATCTTCCCACTGAAGGATTCCTTCTTTAGATGGCTCAAGTACTTCTGGGTCCCGAATGACACGTACATAAATCCTATTCAGATCTTCCTCACTCAAAGGCTCAACATAGGGCATAGATTTCCCATATTTAAGGGATAATAACTCTTTCCTCCTTGTTCTCAAAACTGATATATCCCTTGTTGAACCAAAGATCAACATTATTTGTGTAACACTAAGGGCACCCAAGTAGATCTAGGAAACTATTTTCTTTTGCAAGCGCTAAAACCTCAAAATCCCTAGTGAACTTGGCCCCTTGTATAGTAATGGATGCATCTTTTAAAACTCTGATAGGAGTGGCCTTAGTTCGATTAGCCATAAATAGTACATTAGAAGATGGCTGCAATGAAGGTCTCCCCATCTGTACCCATGCATCTAAAGTAAGCACATTTACCTCTGCACTTGTGTCAATCAATATATTACTCAAGAGCCATCCATCGAAAACAACATTCAAGTGATCTCCTTGTTGTAATCTAAGCTATGGGGGAATATTTGCATGCAAGATCTGATGTCCATTCTCAATATTTGTGCAAAGTGTTTCCCTTTAGCCAAATCCCTAGTAATGGAATGATATTCTCCTGGTGCAAAATTTTGCATACCTCCTTCAAGTCATCAATATTTGACTGGACCGTCTCTGCTACCTTCTTATATTCCATCTTCCATGATTTCTCCTTTAAACATTGTATTTCCCCTTGAAGGTCTCTAAGTACTTCCATGGTCTCCTGATAAACCTCCTTCTGGTGTGCAGGATCTAGATACCTTGCATGAAAAATTTCCTCCTTAGTGATGGTAGGATTCTACTGTAATGCCTCTCTAACATGTGCAACTTCAATGCGTGTAGTGATCTTCATAGGTAATACCTCGGTTCCGAGCCAACTTTGGAATCCACTGATTTTCCATAGCACACTTTATCCTAACCATCCCTACACCTTTGTTCTCCTATTTATGTTTCTTGCTAAGATGCTCATATAGATCCAAGGCATTCCTCATAGCTATGATTCTTCCCATAGAAAGAACATGTAATATTATGAGGACATTCACACCTATAGTGGTCAAGTGATCTACATGTAAAGCATGTTCCATGAGGGAATTCACTTCATCCACCACCACGACCTCAACCTCCAAATCCACCATGGTATCCTCGACCTCTACCACGTCCTCCTTCATAGCACCCTCATTTCCAATCATAGTGTGCTTGATTGTGATTCTGATCCTGGTGCTCACCTTTACCCTTAGAGTTATCTTATACTCCTATCTATCACACACCAATATCTATAACATCATGGATCTGACCAATCAACCTATAGTCTTCTTGTATTGTGAGTCATGGACCAAAAAATTTTACAATAAAAGATACATTCTTCCTTATCATGCATTGTAATAATGGGCAGTGGTTGGCATCATGGTTCAGGTGACATATCTCAAATCTAGCAATAATGAATGTATTGTTTTGGGGAAACTATCTTTGGTGTGCCCTTCCACTTCATAATCTATACACCAAATCCCAGTGTGCATCTCATGTGTTGAATTCACCAATAGTTTCTCCAACTACTTTTCCATAGCTGCAATCTATGCTTCCAAGAATGGGATGACTCCAGTGTCTATACTCTCGACTGCCTCAACGTGCAAAGCTGCTTCAAGTGCTTCATGCATATCAGTGTATGTCTTATGTGACAGTTCCCTTCTAAAAGGTGTGATCAGACCTCCAACGAACCATTGTGCATGTTGGCTTGCATGAATATCATAAGAAATATTAGATAAAAGTGTTTTGAAATGGGAATCATACTCCCGAACACTCTCAGTAGTGCCTTGTTTAATATCCTTGAGTGCACTTATACTCTTCTACTCAAATTCAGGGATATAGAACTCTTTAAGGAATGCATCTTTGAATGTTACATAATCTACACAAGTTTGATCAGGGTCAAACTTCTTGTACCAACTATGTGCACGTCCTTGTAATGTAGTTGCAAATTGACTTTCCTTGTGCTCAAATCATGATTCCTTTTGTGCACCCACATTATCTCACACATGTGCACGTGTTCAGTAGCATCTTTTATGCCCCTATACTTTGGAAGATGAAGAGACATCTCCATGTAAATATTCTAGGGTTGGTGCGGACCCTTCCCACTTGATCTAGAACCTCCTGTGTTACCTCTACCTCTAGAACCACCAGATCCACTAGAACTAGAGCCACCTATACCCCCTGATCCTCCACATGTAGTCAGAAGTGGACTAGAATATGTACTTCCTATGTCCCAACAGTAGTATTGTACTAAAATCCTACAATCTACATGGTGGTACTACTCCCAGAAGTGAGCCCCAAATTATGTGCTCAAATTCTATGTAGATGATGCACTTGAGAAGGTACCTCCAAACAAAAACAAAGACATTTTCCCTACCATAGATGTACTTGATATGTGACTTACTCTTACTTCCCTACTACCCAAATTAGCTTGCTAACTATTAGATGTACTAGATACTAGAAAACCAAAGTGCAAGGGCTAGGTTTCCAGGTAGATTTAGATGTACACCTATGGCCTAGGTCATCTTTGCTTGGGTGCCCTCCTATGTGAGGCCAGGAGGGTTCCCTGTCATGCTTTCCCAAATGGGGGAGTTCTGATGCTTTAGCTCCACCTTCTACGTGAGCTCCAAATCCTTCACGAGCCATCTCTCTCCTCAATTCCATCCACTCTAGCAATGTCACATTTCTTCTCTATCTCCTCTCGCATGCCTCATTATACTTAAGCCACCTTTCTTCTCTCTACCTCTCTACCGCTAGGTCTACCATCTTTCACCAAACATTCTCTTGCCCCCTCGAGATGGGGTTTAGCTAGCCATCATATTTTCCTCTAAGTTTAGGGTTACCATCAAGATCTTGATCACCAATGGAATTCCTTGCAAGTAAGTTCCCTTGGGATACCATAAAAATTGGAACTCAACTACCTTTGGGAAAGAATAAGTGGAAATTGAGTACTCCAGAATATAGTTGTTCAAAACACCACGAAACCAAGTATCCACAACATGTGTCCAAATTAGATCAACATCATACAAGGCCTAAAATTATTCTTGCGTCCAGACAAGTGTGTGATACCTCCAATTCCATTTAGATGCATAAACAAGTAGCCATTTGTATAATTATACTGGAAAAATAATAAAGAAGCTCTCATACAAATATTCATACAGATTATTTTCCACCCACGCATGCATGCATCAAACTTAGATCCAATATTGAACCTCTATGCATACTCTTCTTCTAGATCTTTTATCCACTCCTCAACACTTGCTAGGGTCAACCAATATGTCTTCATCATGAACCATCCTGAAAACAATGAAAAAGAGGTCCTAAAAATGGAAAACCAATGATGCAACCTAGAATTTACCATGAATAACCTGTGCTGCACTGGCACATCACCCAGCCTGAGCTAAGCACTCACCCATGAAGCATGCAAAGGTACCAGGCCCTCCTTATATTTTCTTGTAAGATGTGAACATGATGAAGATATAATGCATTCAGATCCATAAATAGCATAAACATTCCACAGAGCATATTCCAGATCTAGATCTTAAAGAATCATGAATCAAATGATAAACATAATGAAATCAACCATGTAAGAACTAGTTATAGTCATGTTTAACACCATTATTCACCCAATACACTCCATTATATTAAACACAATAAATACAAAATCTTCTTACAATAAGTAGTATCATAAGTTTTATGCGTGCATCGATCTGAAAACATAACTCCATAATAGCTCATAAACAATTTCTCTCTAACTAAACATATTAATACATATTTATAAGGGTGGGGAATTTCCCTTCACCGCTTACGCACTTACCAAAATAGGTCACATGATGAAAATAGTCATGCACCTTTACAATAACATGCACACATGCAAGTGCGCTAATAATAGATCTCTTACAGTTAACTGACAGTAGTAATCCTATTATTAACTTGAACTCATGCAAGGTGCTTAGTATACACTCTTCCTAAAACAACATTTGTATGTTACGCAATTTTGCATACCATTGTGTTCTCTCATACACTATCTCCACAAATAGCCTCTAACCATGAAAATGGCTAAGTCCCGAATCAATCTATCTTTCATGCACGTTTCCTTCCCTATAATTTTGTGCCTTCAAATATGCCTATGATGCATTATTTTGATGCATCGCGACTTTCATCCATATTGTAGTGGTCTTCACTAATTCATCATTCCATATTGGTCTCGTAAATCATCGAAAACGTTGTAGCCCTTCTCCATTGAGATCATAATTCTCCTCTACTGATGTGGTATTGAGTCACCACCATAGTTTAGTTTTTATTAATATTGTGATTCTTTTTTTCTATGGGAATCTTACCTTGGTAATCATTTTACCCATTTTTTGTTACCCAAATTCCCTTTATCATCTACCTTTTAAAATGCATCATCGATTTCCCTTAACATCATCAATCTCTTGTTTGAGGGGAAACTTATCATCTAACTTTCATCAATCCTCATCCAACTCTCATCATTTTTGTCTACTGGCTTACCTAATGCAAACCACTCAACAAAAAGGGGAAAAATGTAGACACTCGAATGTTGGTATCCATACCCTTGATTTCCCGTGTGTGCATTTTTACTTAATTCATCCCATTTATCTAATAAAATTCCCATCCAATTTCCATCAATTCACCAAGTCACATTAATTAATTAATCTTTTAATATCTTACATGCCCATTTATCCCATCCATATTAATCTTTATTAAAATTAATTAATTAATACCCATTATCTTTCCCTAACCAACCTTCTATTTAGGATGGTTTTATCCTAAATCCACCCCCTTGAATTTCTAAGATTTTCTCTCATCTATTTTAATGTCATAACTACCTACAATTTATCTCCAAACAATCTAATCCCACCTACATGCTTTAAAGCATTCGACCATATCTTAAAAATTCTAAAATCACAACAAAATCACACAATCTAGTCCTATTAGGGAAACTTTCCCTGAAATTGGTGGCGACTCAACCCAGTCACTATCGATCCTATAAAGCTAGTATTTTCTTACCAAAAATCATTAGATGCATGCAATCATCCGAACTCTCTTACGACTTGTGAACTTTCTCTCTTGCTTGAACATCCTCGCAATGATTACAGATCTCCTGACATAATTCAACATGCTTACGCCACTCACAATCATATTTCATGAGACTTATCAGTATCTCTATGTTGTTTTATTAATATTTTTATTAAATTATCTTTTTATTTCTTGTGTCTAATCTTTTGCACATTCATATCAGCTTCAACAACACTCACAACTTCTCTAAAACCTTCTATTCTATCCTTTTCACTTGCAGGTTACCTTTCTTATCCACCCATCCTCGACCTTATCTAATTCTTCTACATTCACCTCTAACCCCGTCAAATCACCATTGACCCATCCTTCTAAAACTGTGATTTTGACCTCCATATCTCCTTTATATGTTCCCTTTATCCTATTCTTGATCCTTCTCACCGAACATCATTTTATCTCTTTATATCTCAAATTTATCCTACTTGTACCATGGTAACAATTCACCCATGCCCATATTGTTAATCCAACCTATCTTGTAATTATTTCCTTCTACCTTCTCGGATCTCTTTGTCTCTAGTTCTCTTCGTAGGTGATATACAAGCCTCTATTGCATCCTATTTTGAAATCATACTCTTGCCAATTTGTATATTCAACTTACAATCAAAATCCACCCTCTCAAGTCATTGTCAACCCGTCTGCATGCACATTCTCGGGTCACCATCAAATCGACTTCGATAACATTTATTTTACAATCATTTCAATTAAATCAGCTTTTAAATCAATCCTAGTCATTTTCCGATTTAGTAATAATTTTGTTTCTGCATGCTATCTTCTATTACATCCTTTACTTCAGTTTTTCCAAACAAATGGGGGTTGACATCTATGAAAGGAAGCTAATCACTTCTTGGAACTGCATTTTCAAGAAACCTCGCATATGTCTATCCAATCCATCTTCATTCCATTTTTTCAGTTCTATCAAGTTACAATGAAAATCACCCATTTCGTGCATGTGCATCCATCATATCACACTCGAGGTAACGTAAACCCTCCAACATTTTGTAGTTGCTAGTTTATTTTATCACTAGTTCATTCGTTGATCACTGAGAAGGCTTCTTGTGCAACAAAAAACATGAGAAAGTAGGTGTATTCCTTGTTAGATATTTTCACTTCGCATTTATACAAAGGAAAATAATTTTTGTTACATGTTTTATTTGAATTATGGTTAATTATCTCATGAACATTGACAACACTTTGTGTTTTAGGTTTCATCATTGAGCATACCAACATCTAGCACAACAAAATAATTGTAAAAAACATTTAAGCAAAGGACAAGTGTGTTTACACACTCAGGTACAATTTCCTTCAAGCATGCAATTTTTAATTTCATACTTAAAGGGGGAAAATGTAGATACTTAAATTTGGTAATTTATACTTTAGAAACCCTTAATTTTACAATGTACTCTTGCTATGATAAATATAAAATTTTCATTCCCACTTAGAAATTTACAAGGTATATTGTTTAGCTTCTTTATCCTTTCACAATGACATATCAAAACATCCTAAAAATATAATGCAAAAATCAATAGATAAACATTAGTCTAATAGCTACAAACTTTATTTAGCTTTATGCTCCCATTGATGACTATATAAATTGTTTAGGCTAATACATCTGGTCTTGAACTACTTATACATTATTTTACATACACATTTCATTGGGTTTTATACTTCATCTAGGTTGGCCTTTCTTAGATATATCATCTACAGTAACCTATTGGGGCTCAAAATTACACCTTCCTATGAAACATAGAAAATATACAATTTTGAGGAAATATGGGACTATCTCCAAGTGTGAGACTTGATTCTTGAGAAAAACCTCCGAAAAGGATGGCTTCCTCTATTCCATGTAGATAGGGAAAACCCAAAAATGCAACCTAATTCTAATGCTAAAATACTCCTAAAGATAATCCTACACTAAAAATTTCCAAGGAACCAAGGGGAGAGATGAAAAAGGGAAAAAAAAAAAAGCTAAAAGGGGTTTTAATAGAACCGAGAAGAAGGTTCGTTAAATCTGCATGAGGGGAGAAAAGGGAATAAAATGTTGGAGGAAAGGGAAGATAAATGTGTCACAAGACAGTAACCGTGTAGACTCACCCTTCCCACACATTTAAAATATGTGCAAATGGAGAAACCTTCAGGTATGAAATACACACAACATGTTAAAGGAAGAATAAAAGGAAAGAATACACAAATACAAGCATAAGTGAAGAGAATATTCACAAACATAAGATTTATTACTTATAATATGCATAGATTTTTACATCCATGGAAGAAGGTGAAACTCATAGCGAGACCAAGTTAAAGGTCTAAAACTTGTGGGAGGTTCGCTACCATTTTGGCATGATGCCATTACAATAAAAGATGATATATTTTGTGAGTTTGAGTTCCAAATTTATAGATATTTATGAGAATAATAAAGAGCAAAGGATTGATTCAACCACCAAGGACCAATTCTCGTAGATGTTTTCAAAAAGGTGTGGGTGGAGTGGTTGATCATTTAAATTTTAAGGTAGTTGTGGATCCTATGTTTCCTACATACTTCATATGATTTCATGGTTTCTCATGGTTTTTTTGTTTCACACCTTAAGATGATGTGCGTAATCATTTCTAACCCCATAAATGTATTAAAAATATATGTTCTTGTCTACTTTCACCCATGAAGTTTATTTGTGTTGAATTTAGTTTTATATTTCATGGTCTTTGACCTTGTCCCATGACTATTCCTTATTGTGTAGATTTTGGGTGTTTCACCGCTTTCACCGTGACTTTGAAAACTTTCACAATTCACTCTCACACTTTACCACTATGTCATGAAGTTCTTTTCTTCTTACATAGAGCTTTTCCCATGACTATTTTTCTTTTCTACGTGGTTTCGTGAGAACCCACGAAATACTACAATTAGGAAACCCATATAACACTAGGATAGTGTTTCATGGCTTCAAACCTTAGTTACATTTTAACTTTATTTCCTTTGTCACGTGGTTCCTTATGACACTACTTCTTTACATCATAAATTCTAACTTGGATTACTTTATCCCTTGGTTCTAAATAGTTGACCAAATGCATGGAATGCAATGTGTTTTGAGTCCATGTGACTAAGTGTTTCTCCATACTATGAAGCACTAAGATTCTCATTACTCTTTTCTCCGTGGATTTTTCTAACTTTTCATGGGTGTGAAACCTACAGTGATTTGAATTTTCCTCAACCATAAGAGAATGATTCGGTACCCATAGAAGATTTACTTCCTTAGTGCCATGAAATACTAACAAATATCCAAGAAGAACTATCTTTGTGAAAATCTATCCAAGTAATTTTCTATGTTTCCTTTGTTCTGTAGGTTAGGAGAAATCATAGAACACTACGTAACTACACTCTACAGATGGCCAAATTATTCTTGCACAAATTTCCTAAGAAAAAAGTGGTTAAGTCCATTTTTGATGATTTGTTCAAAATTACATGGGGGTGTAAGTTTGGACAACATAACCCTATAAAAGTAAGTAAAAACTACCTCATTTGATAACTTGGAACTCCTAAGGAAATTCACTAGATAAATCACTTCATACACTTGCAAAATGCATCCAAATCACCCTAAATATCGCAATAACATATCTTAAGTCATTAGGGTAGAACCCACATCGGTATAAAAATACAAACTAGGTAAATGTAATTATATCTCTCATATAAATAACTCAAGCACCCTCTTTATAAGTATTTTAGCAAGAACCATGTCAAATAAATAATATTAGAATAAAATGCCAAATTTGATTAATCTACATTTATATCACATGCTAGGTGGAGAACAATATATGGTTTGAGGCCTCTTTAGAGTAGTGCTAATGTTAGCGGTGCACACGACTTTGTAAAAACCTTTTAATGTTTGTTTTACAAGACTCTTCATCTATGTATATGGTTTGAGCTAATGATTAGTCCATTTATAAACCCTTGCTACATGTGTAACAACAATAGTTTGATAGTGATAAAAAAATATAGGTATATAACCAACCCGAAAAGTTACAAAAGTTGATTCAAATCAAGTTCAAGACCATACATCATGGTCAATACTTTGTATAATATAGTCATTAAAATTTGGAATGGTTTTGCCCTAGATTTATTTACAATAATAGTTCTAGTTGCAAAGGTTATCTAGGTTCATATCTCCCGCCACTATCGTGCACACCCCCATATCTCTCCATAAGCAATCTAAAATTGGCTAAGTACTTCCATACATCCATTTCATAATTTTAATTACATGTTAGGTTTATTAGTTTATGTTATATTCTTTCTATCTGATTTATGTTGTAAATTTGAGTTAGCATTCATATTTTAACATCTTTGTTAAATCTATAATAATATAAAATATAATATACATCAAATTAAATTGAGATAAAATTTAATTAAGGGTTAAACACATACCATTATTAGAATAAAAGGGAGAATTCATGAAAAGTGTAACTCCTGTCATTACCCATACCTCATATTCGTAGTCATAACAACCAGCTTAATAATCCATAATCACAAGTGCTAACTCATCGATGGTCATACAAAAGGTTTCAAACTAGATTGACTCTTAAATATTTTACTTTTATTCCATAACCCATTATTATCTTAAAATTCATGATTGTTTCAATTTTTTTATATGAGCCCTAATAACAATATGCTAATAACCATATATACTTTACGTACATATAAACATGTATGTGGGTACATACTACCCATATAGGTGGTTATACGTACACTAAGATTCATATTACAATATATCATAACAAACAATTAGAAGGATAATATAAGTTATGCCAAAACTGAAATAATTATTTACATCTTCATATTAATTTAAGGTTCACAAAGAGTCCGATATGTTACATCATTCTAAGTTTATTACCATCTCTTAACTTATACCATTAATAAAATGAGTTAATAACAAGGTTTTAATAATCTTTTAATAAATTTTAAAAACAATGTTGGAACTTTAAAAATATTGTCACCAAATCATTACAACAAGGTTAGTTGACCTATCTTAACTTGTTCTTATAATAGTCCATGTAATGTATGTAGGCATCTTATGATATTATGCGAGATGGTGAACCCATTTGAATGATATCATAAGCCTACCCCAGCTTGTAATGTTATAAATTTTAGAAAACAATCCAACAATTAAAGGGTAAAAACACATCAAAATTTCATTTATTAACAATATATTTTCATGCATTTCACATAAGACCAAGATAAGCATTTATCCTCTAAGGTAGTATTCATAACTTATCCCATATCACAAAAAAATATACATATTCATAGGTATATACTTGATAGTAATGTCCTCATATGGATTTTTCTAATAGATACATTACAAATCCCTTTCTTAAAATGAATTAGAGAAAACCAAACCAAATGAAATAAATTCCATGCTCACCATGCATGCCATTTTCATAATGAATTATGAATTTCCATTAAATAAATCCTTTTAGTTATTTCAATAATTGAAAAAATAAAAATTGAATCCTTCATTGAATCAATGAGTTATCACATACACATGACATCTTAATGGTCCATATTCTTCCCATATGGTTTTAAAGTCCAAAAATCCAAATGGGTTTATTAAAACACTCAATTTTCCACTATTTGGTTATTCTCATAATCAAACCCAGTCATGTATAACACAAAAAAATTCATGGTTTCAATAACAATAATGTTTCCTAATTGAGGGTTTAATTTTATTCAAAGGAAGTGATACAACCCATAAATGGACATATATTAACACATAAACATTCAATGTAAATACTTAACCCATAAATATGTTTTTTGTTATTTGGGATGCTCTACAAAGTAGAATCAATATGGGTTTGTAAAAATAAGTGAAATTCCATAATAACACAAATCTGAAATGGGATTAATATGATCATGCTAGTGTCCTTAAAGGATCCAACTACATAAAACATGTTTTTAAATTCCTAAGCTTAAATGGGTTTACAAACACCATGCATAGTCAAACCAAATAGTGTCATAAATGGAAGATACTACAAAAACAAACCCATAATCTATATGCATGCACTACGAGCCATTTGACTATTTTTCAAACTTCCTTTCACAATTTTTGACAACCCTAAATGGGTTTTAATGTACAATTAAAATCAATCAACACACATTGCAATAAACCCAAAAATGTGTAGTTTTTATGTTGAAATAAACAAAGGAGAGAAAAAAGAATCCTATAATAAGCTTCCTCTAATAGCAGAAATAATGTTTTCTCACTCACATGTTTTCCTCATATTTTAAACCCACACTCTCCTTCCTATATTCTCCTATCTCCCTCCATACCAAATATGGTAACATCTTAACCTATACTTGTAAATATATTCCAAAAACATGCTCCCATATTTTTCTGTAAATATCATATCCATCACAAAGTAAAACAATAAAAAAACATTAAAAGTTCCCAAAATTACCTTGTGGAATATGGCTTACCTAAACATATTCACCATTCCCCAACATCCTAGATGGATGAAAACCGTATAGCTTGAATTACATTTAAATGAGAAGGGAAGGTGAAAACAAATTTGTTTCCATGAAGGTTTAATAAATCGATTGCAAATTCAACCTCCACAATAGGTGTGGGCATGTGGTACATCAATTAACAAGAGTAGATAATAAGGTACTACAATCATCATACATAGAACATAGAGTATAATGGGAGACTCTATTGTGATAAATATGTCACATAAAGTAATCATGAAATAATAATGTAGTTTTAAAACATATTTAATTCCAAAGAAAATCAATAGGTAATGTATACAATCAAATTTGGTAATTATAATTTTTGACACTAATGTTCTTGAGATTGATCTCTTTCTCAAACAAGTGCACTTCACACATTCTCATCCAATACATCCATAGGTATCTTGTCTAGCTTTCTTTCTCTTACACACTCATATGTCAATAGTTCCTAAGAATTTAATGCATGAAACATAATAAGAAACTCCACTTTTCACCTTCCAAACTTCACATTGTAGTTTTTCACTCTTAGGTCAAAAACATACATCATGGACAAGAACATTTTTACAAATCCCCCGACCTTATTATATCTAGTCTATCCCTATTTCACTTCATCCCTAACTTCCCATTGAAAATTATTCTTTGGGTCACTGACTTCCCTTAGCCAACCTTTCAAAATTAAACCACCTTTAGAAGAAAATATAAACAAGTGAAAGTCACCTCATTTGGTACCCACACTTTGTTATGGAATATTATTGCAAAAAAGATAGAAAAAAGGCACCCAAAGCTCCCTATATTCCAAAAATACCTTTGCACATTCACTAGGTCAATACTATCTACATGTTTAAAGTTTCCCACTAGGTCTAGCAGACAACTTCCTACATTTGCAAGCAATCAAATTCACCCACTCAAGAAGATTACACAAGGGATAAAATCAAGTCAAGCATTATAAAAGAGAATATGTCAAATCTGATTACACTATAGTTAGATATCAAATGCTAGGGGGAGAAATATTTATGGTTTGAGGCATATTTAAAGTAGTTATGTTGTCGGTAGTGCATGAGGGTGCCAAAACCTAAGTAATTTTTGTTTTTAGAACTTCATCCATGGTTATTGTTTTGAAGGATTGAGCAGATATTTAGAAACCCTCACAAAGGTGTGATTGAGAGTGACTAAAACAAAGCGATGAAGAGAGTCAAACAAGTGATAGAACTAGAAAATTAGGTTCTATTTTTAAGAATGTTTAAAACCATACAAAGGGGGAAACACCATATAAATATTCCTACCTTGATCCTACCCTAGGTTGTCTTTAATTCTCAATATCAATTATGAAGCCCTCACAGTCTAAAACACACATGTTCTAACATTTAGAACACTAAAATAAGCCCGAATCACCTGTAATAATCTAAGTGCACTCAATACCATGCATTTGAGAGTGTGTATTATATCTATTGCATTTTCTACAAGTATTAAAGTGTTATTTGTCAGGTTTATAATATTAAGTTTGAAACTTCTTATTTATGAAACCCACCAAAGACCACATGTTTTTGGTTTATAGATTATATTTAAAATATAAGCATGCCAACCAAGTCATATTTTAAGAGTGGATCATGACCACCTGCCTTGTATATAACAAGGTGATCTCATTAGAGATTGGTTACATAGGTTGTAACATGTATGCGAGTTATATGTGTGAGAAGATTATAGATACATGACGAGACTGAGATAAAATCATGAGTGAATGTATGAGGCATTTTTTAATACCTTATTAAAGGTGTAAATGTATGTGGAAATAGTGGGAGTGTTGGGTAAAATTTTATTCTCAATAAATATAAGTTATTTCTCAATGGGTTTTTTACCTTTCATGGTTTTCCCACTTATATCTTGTGTCACTATGTTATTTACTTTCTATTCATTATATTTACATTCTGTAATATGCAATATAATCATCTAAATCTATGTTCTTAATTATTGCACTTCATAAACTATAATCTTTAGAAATTTATATTATGGATCTATAATTCATAACATTATTCATCTTGTTAATGTTATAACATGGTATCCTAGCTAATGTTTGTGCATGTGTAGGATAGATTTGGATGTTTTGATTCACAGGTGTGAAGAAACTTGAAGTTTTTAATCTATGAAACCCTAGTTGTTACATGGCCGACTTCAAGACTAATCAGGTTCAAAACTCCATTTCCCACCAAAATAATGAATATTGGATTATTATTTTGTCAAATTTTTCTTTTTGCATGTGTTTTGTAGCCTCTACTACCATTTGTGTGCATAGATCTACATTTTTCTCCATCTGCAACCTATTTTCTAAGTTTTTCGGGCTTTCGAGAAAATTATTGGTCCTTCATGGATTTATCAAATTTTTGTGACTTATGTGAATTATTCATGCCTTTTATAACCATTTTATAGTTGTGTGACTTATTTGAATAGTTTGGGCCTTATTTCACTTTTCTACGGATTTTCCTAGTCTTCCATAATTTTTAAGTTTTTTGTGAATTTTTAGGCTTGCACGGCTTCAATTTAGTCCTCTATAGCTTTTGCAAAGTCTTATGTGTTCTTTAGACTTACACAGTTCTTTTATTTATCCACAAATTTCCTCATCCTTTTATACTTGCATGGATTTCTTTGTCCTACACGTTTGTCTTTTCCTGTGGACTTCAAGATCTACTAAATTTTTTTCTCATTTTATGGTTTTTTGGTGCCCAGAGTGTTTTTATTTTGAAGAGTTCTAGATCTCGTGACACATGTCCTTGCTAATGTGTGGTGACTCGCACCATGTGTTTACCTTCTATTTGATTGTGTGGAGGTTCCTCATTCTTTTTTCGCCTCAAACTCCAAAAGTTTTTTCTTTCCTTGTCACAATCGAATCCCATTATTCTGCAGCTTGTTTACCTAATTTTTCTATAGAACAATAAGACTTTAAACATCCGTAGTACACTTTTCCCTTGTTTCATAGATTTAAAAATTTTAAAAAATTTATAACTTTTTCTTCTCAACTTCACGGACTTCCGTGGATTTTTGTTTATGTTTTTCGGGCTTCCTCCTTAGATCTTGAACCTTTTTGTATATTTTCATCAAGTTACGAGCCATTTTATTTGAAATTGTAATCCGTTGTACTCTATTTTTCAAAATTTTCTAAGTTTTTTATTAAAAATTGCGATTTGCTATTTTTTCAATGGATAAATCTCAATTATTAAATGGAAAAAAATACAACATTTGGTGAGATAGATTAAAATATTGTTTAATAACTAGAAAATTATGGGATTTGGTCACTAATGTGGAGAAACAACCCAATGGAAGGAAAGAAAACCCTAAAGCATAAGATCCTTCTCCCAAATATCTCAAGAATCCCTATCAATTCTATTGCAGAGCATAAAAGATGATTTTTTACTGCATATAGGGCATATGGAATCTTTGGCTAATGCATGGAAACAACTGGAAACCATGCATGAGGGTAGTTGTTTCTCTAAGATAATTAAAATTTTTATGGAACTATTTATGACTCCCATGAAGGGGGGTGAAAATACAATTAACTATCTAGAAAAAAAAACATTAAAGCACAATTAGATGGATGTAATTGTGAATTATTTCAGGATAAGCTACTTTATTTTATCATTCAGATAAATATCCATGAAAAATTCTAAAACTACATCTCCATCCTGAACTCTAAATATCAAAATGAAAATGATTTACCTGATTTGGACACCCTTTCCTCACTTCTAATTCAAGAAGAGTGTGTTATGGAAAATTTTGATTCAAAAGAGAATGCCACTCAGGAATTGTTCTCTCATAATCGCAAACCCTCTCAAAATAGAAATAATATAAATCCTAATCAGAAACCAAACCTCAAATCAAAATTTAAATCTAATCCTAACTCTAATTTTGTCAGGAATAGTCAAAATTTCAAAGTGAAATTCAATGGCACATGTAACAAATGTGGAAAATTTGGTCATAAAGAGTCTAATTGTCATATGAAAAAATAATTTGTTAAAAATACTAAAAATAGTAAATCTAACAATCATAATAAGGACCATAATTAGAAGTCAAAACCATGAAAATAATGCTTTGAGAAATCTATTTCCCTGCATACTAAAATCTTAGCTTCGATTTGTAAAAAGGATCCTAGATAGTGGTGCCTCTAGAGCACAAAATGTATTCATATTATCCTCACAGATGTTGTAAAATGTGAAGAAAATATATATCTAGGGATAATTCTATCATTCAATCTGAAATTTGTGGGAATGTTAAATTGAAAAATGGAATAATTAATAATGTCTTATATGTTCCTTAGTTGAAAATAACCTTTTATCTTGCTCTCAATTAACTAAAGAAAACTATAAAGTTGTATTATTGCAAAATAAATGGTATGTGAAAAATGAACTCAGTAACATTATTGCATTTGGTATATAGAAAAATGTTTTATATATTTTTGATGGATTTTTTTCGGAATCATGTTTTTCTTCTTCTTCTAGAAATGATCTTAAACTTTTGCATGAAAGATTATGACATGTAAATTCTAGGAGTATGAGTGAAATGTCTCACCTAAATATTGTTATAGGCCTCCCTAAGATGAAATTTGATCATGAAACATGTGAAAGTTTCTTGTGTGGTAAACAAAATGTTGAACCATTTCACAAAAATCATGATCTGAATTCATCTCATCTATTAGAGTTGATTCATAGTGATGTGAGAGGTCCACTTGAGGTTCCATCTCTCAGTGGAGCCTTATATGTTGTATGATTTATTGATTATTTCTCTAGGATGACCTAGTCATATTTCATTAAGAAAAAGGTATATGTCTTGTCTAAATTTCAAGAGTTTAAAGCCTTTTTTGAAAATTATTCTAATATGAAAATAAAAAGAATTAGAACTAATAATGGAGGTGAGTATGTTAGCAAAAATTTTGATGAGTTATGTGTGTCATGTGGGATTCAACATGAGTTGACAACTCCATATTCTCTCGCAACAAAACAACATTGTAGAATGGAAATATAGGACTATTTTATATATGGATAGGACTATGATTCAATCATCAAATGTTCCTAAGTTTTTATGAACAAAAGTGATGAATACCGCAATCTATATCCTAAATAATGTTCCTAAAAATGTTCTACATCAATCTACACCTCCTAAAGTATGGACAAATAAAAAACTAGATATCTCTCACTTAAAAATATTCTTTAGTTGCGCTTCTATATTTATTCAAAAATTTAAATGGAAGAAACTAGATCAACCTCTTACTTTTGTATCTCTTTTGGTCATGTTTTTCAAACAAAAGGATTAAGAGTCTATGACCCTTTCAAACATGACATAGTAGAAAATAGGAATGTTCATGTCTTAGAGAAAACATTATGTGACACTTCTTGTGGACCCTCCTCTGTTTCTCCTAAAATAGAGCTTGATAATCCTTCTCTTGAAATTATGGAAACAAAAGTTCAAGAGGATGAATATCTTGCTCTAGATATGATGGAGATTGAGGGGGAGTCATCTCAAAATGTGTTACATCCTAGAATTCCTAAATGGGATCAATTTTTTTTTAAGGACTCTCACCCTAACAAATCGTTAGAAAGATGACCCATAGTTAGCATTCTTATCATGCTTTGATGGCCCTATATGAGGTTGAACCAAAATATTTCAAAGAATCTAGTTAATATGAAAGATGGATCAAAGCTATGAAATCTGAATATAATGCTCTAATTAAAAATAACACTTGGGAACTAGTCCCTCCTTCTAATAGAAGCATTGTAGGATCTATGTGGTTATATAAAATCAAATATAACTTTGTAGGGAAAATATATAAATTCAAGGCACGTTTAGTAGCTCATGGGTTCACTCAGAAACCTGGGATAGACTACGTTGAAACCTTTTCTCCTATAGCTAAAATGAGCATTGTTAGGACTCTTCTAGCATTAGCTACTCAAAATGGTTGGGAGATTCACCAAATGGATGTTAAAAATGCATTTCTAAATGGTGACCTAAAAGAATAAATCTACATGCATCAACCTAAAGGTTTTGAAGAACCTGGTAAGGAACTATATGTGTGTAAATTGAAAAAATCCTTGTATGGTCTTAAGAAAGCTCCTAGAGCTTGGTATGCTAAAATTAATAGCTTCTTTCAGGATCTTGGATTCAAAAAAATCTTATAATGATGTGTTTGTAAAATGTGAAAATAATCATATTATCATTATTGTCTTATACATTGATGATCTGTTGATTACTAGTAGTGATAAGAATTTAATTCTTAATCAAAGAAAGATTAAAACAACATTTTGAAATGACTGACTTAGGTCTACTAAATCATTTTCTAGGCATGGTTATCTTTCAGGATCATAAATCTATTGTTGCATCTCAATCTCAATATGTTACTAATCTACTTAAAATATTTAACATGATTGAATTAAAATTTCTTCCATTCCTATTGAAGTTGGTGTAAAATTAGATCCTAAACTTAAGTGCTAAATTTGATCCTACTTTGTATAGAAAACTAGCTGGTAGTATAATTTATTTGAATATCACTACACCATATAGTTCATATGGATTAGAAGTTGTATCTAGATTCATGTAGGATACTTATGAGGATAATTGGAAAATGGAAAAAGAATTTTGAAATATGTTAAAGGAACAATTAATTATGGTTTGTATTATTCTTCTTATAATGATGTAGTGTTTTTGGATGTTGTGATTCTAACCATGCTAGTGATATTATAGATAGAAAATCTACTTCTAGATATGTTTTCAAGTTTGGTGTAGGTGTCATCACTTAGAACAACAAGAAGTAATCAATAGTTTCTATATCTCTACCGCAGAGTATAGAAGTGATATGAAAGCCATGTGGCTAAAAATACTATTGGATGAACTCCATATGGGTGTCAATGGAAGAACTACTCTTATTTGTGACAAATGAGTTGCATTTCTCTTACAAAAATCTAGTTCATCATCGAGAATGAAGCATATAGAATTTCATATGCACTTTATTCAAGAGAAATTTCTAAATGGTTATATTGATCTCAAGGTCTGTTCGACTAAAGATCAAGTTACAAATATTTTCACGAAGCCATTGTGTTCTATGAATTTTTGAAAGTTTTGTTCCTTGTTAGGAATTTTAGAGTTGTCATTGAGGGTGATTTTTCATGACAATTCCACCTCTTAACAACCTTGAATGTTTCAAAATGGATACTCTCAACATTATTTCTATGTTGTTTTAGTAAATTGTCATGTATGCGAAGTTTACTTGTAATCCCTAAAGCAAGCATTAGATATGTTGAGTTTATTAACTCCATAGTATGATGTAATTATTTGTCCTTAATCACTTTATCTTGATAATTTGTATATGTTCCTTTGTATTGCAGTTTTTATGGAATTCTTGGAACACTTTTTGGAACCATGGCAAAACAGTGTCTCATGGCCTCTCTAAAACCCACAATACATTTATAGTTGTTCATGCAGCTTGGCTAAGTCCATGAGACACCGTTGTTTCATGAATAAGTTCCATACATATGAGAAAAACATATAAGGCAAAGGTGAGGAGGAATACCTGTGAAATAAAGGTGAAAGGTGGAGTGTGTGCATTTTGGATTTTCATATCTAGAGCTGATTACAAGAACTTCCTTTTACTATGAGGAACTACCTGTGAATGCAAAACAAGACCATAAGAAGAATATTAAACAATATATGTCAGTGGAATACCTTGCGTATGCTAGATCTAGGAAGTGTGATACTCCCTAGATGGCTATCAATCCACTTTTTAATACAATTTAATGCAAGAAATAACATAAACAAATAACATCCTATTGTAGTTGATATGACTTAGGTATCTCATTCAAACACAATAAGAAAATTTAATCTAACAGGTTAAGTTATGATAAGATATTGAAATTAGGTAGGTGGCTAAGGTTATTAAAGTAGGTTAGGATCATATTTTGGGTGGTTTTGAGTTATTTGGGTGAAGGTTATTAGATTATTGTTACAGGTAGGATTACCAATTATAGAGACCGATGTCCTGTCTTGTATGACTAATGCTTTGGTTGAAAGGGAAACCGATGATGGTTTAGGTTAACTGGTGTTGATAGAGGTGGAATGGTAAAAACTCAATAAAATTTGGTTTTGGGATATTCTCTCGTAGTTGCACAGGGGAATGGAAGAATGTTGGTTAGGTTGTCAAAGAAGATGAGAATTCTCCTGGGGTTGGATATGGGGAGCTGAAAGGTTATGGGTGGTCAAATGGGTGGATGGGCAGGAAGGTGAGGATGATAGGATGAAAAATATAATGGAATTTAAAAGAGAAAGCTAAAGAAATGATGATCTAAGTATGGAATGATGCAGATCAAGATGCACTTACTTGTATTTATAGACTTGGTGGTTGGATGAGGGTGATGGTTGAATCATTTAGATTTTTCTCTCTCCAAACTTGAATCATTCTTCCAACCTCTAGAACAAGGTTACCAAAATGAATATATGGTAACTGATGATGGTTTAGGCTGATCGAAATTAGTTTAGGGTTAACCAACATCGATTACGATGGGAAATCCTAGGTTTTCCAAAATAGCAGATCTGGGATATATTTTGGCCAGCTTCTACCCATTGGTCATAGTCCAAAATGGTATTTTTCACTTAAGCAAGTGGGCATGCTATTAGAGAAAGGATAGGCATCTAATGTTAGGGTTAGACTAAGTCTTAGTTAGTTATGGTATGTAGAGATTGAGTCCTTGTTATAATTAACATGCTAAGAATAGGTCCATGATGAGGTTTCTAGGTGACGTGGCTAGGTGAGGTGGTCAAGTGAGGACATTAATTAAATTAATTAAAGTAATTAGTTCAATTAATCATGTGTATTATGGTATATGAATATGTAAGGCATGTTTTATTTAATTAATGGTGTTATAAGGGTGGTACAACCTAATTTTTATGTCTACATTTTCCCCTTTTTGTTGCGTAGCTTATATTGGTAAGTGACACTGAAAAAAATAGGAAGTGATTGCCCCATGTTTGGGTGAGAGCGGGGTTACCCCAGGCATGGGTGAAGGTGATCCCCCTCAAACCAAAAAATGATGAGGTGTTATATGGAATCAGTGAGTGGTTTGATAAATGTTTAGTTGGAGGAAGTGAAGGTAGGTGGGGAAGGTTATGAGTACTATGGGAAAGGGTGATTATCTACTCGGGTAATAAGTAATAGGTCGTGGGTCAAATTGGGTAATGGGTAATGACAATCAAATGGATGCACATGTATAGACTATAACATGGTACCAGGTTGAAGATATTTCAAACTCTACATCATCCAAGGTTGATAGGTTTATCCAAACAAGGGTGAAGTGATTTAGGTATCCAAGGTGTAGGCTATGGTCCAAAAACACAACGTAGGTTAGGTGCAGGAATGTTTAGGTATGTTCTGCTACACAAAAGGTTTGGTCGGATATACGCCATGGAAATAGGAAAGGTATGGATATTAGCCTAAAACAACATGGGTAACAACATGGAAAGGTATAGTGAGTACACAAGGTCAATGGTCACACCAAGTAGGTTAGGTCCAGGTAAATAGGTCATGGCACAGGTAAGACCAAGGTATAGGTAAAATAACAACTCCCAAGATGCAACTAAGGAAATGTAGGGCTATTTTGGGCTTGTAGAGTAGGTTACAATAAGTGTGGGTAAGGTCAAAGGGTATATGACAATAATGAGTTGAGGTATAAATGGGAAAAATGGGGTAAAAAGGTAATAGCAGAAACCGATGCCGGTAATAAAGTAAACGACGCGCTTTAGTATGAACGACGTCGGTCATGTTAGGTTAGGGTTAATAAAAATAAAAATCCATATTTTATGGATTCATTTTAATGTGTTGTTATTTGGGAAAATGACAAAGTGGTAGTATCTTCATGGAAAGCAAAAAGACAAGGTAGTGGGTTGAGTTGGTGAGTGAATAACATGAGATTGACATTCGGTAGGTGGGTCCATAAGATTGATTGGAGCTATTTGATTGGTGGCAAGGTGAGAGGTTGATTTGTGGCATGGCAGAGGTGGGAGAGGGTTTGGGTGGGCCACTAGTGTGGAGGCCAAACATACCACCACACAAACGGCACCGAGATGAGGTAGGATTCAATCCACTTCTATCTTTGGGTTGAAAATAATGTTTTAAATTGGTTTGGGTTAAAGGGGGTTTGGGTGGAAATTTATTTTTCATTTATAGGTAAAATGAATAAAATGTGGGAGGGTGGTCTAATATAGTATAAATAGGGGTGGGAATGAAGGTAGGGTAGGTGTTTTAGGTTTTTTGAGAAAATTTTGGTAGGTGGGGCGGGGGGTTTAATTTGAATGTTACACTAGAGACCAGAATCGATGGATGTTTGACCAACGTCATTTGGATCTAGTTGGCATCAATCCGATCTTAGGTGATTGATATCAATTTAAAGGAACTGATGTTGGTTCTGAGATAACCGGTGATAGTTAGGGTGTATGAAAAATAGGGGTAAGAAAGGTTAAGTGGGCAAGAAAAACATGTGAGAGGGGGGAAGGGAGGATACATGTAGAGTGATGTGGGTAGAAGCTTGGCGTTGGTGTAAAGGATAGGTAAGTAGGTGAAATGATGTTTTTAGGATGGTGAGTCATGATTGCAACAGGGTAGGAGGTTGGTAGGTGAATTAGGTAAAATGGGGTGAGTAGGATTGGTGTGGTTGGGTATGGTTTGGGGGGTTAATAGATAAGTGCAAGTTGTCAAGTTTGTAATAATGTTGTGGTTTTTTTGGATGTAGGCGAGGGATGAGCTATGGATGTAGGAGAGAGTACCACTTCGTCATTGCTAGCGATATGACCGAGTATCACCATGGAGGAGTAGATGCACATGACTGATGTTGGCATGAGTGGGATCTAATGCTACATGTGTTTAGCTTGAGATTCAAATTTGATTCTAACAATCATCGACAGATGGGACTCAATGACCAACACGTTCCACTTACCGATGGGTTAGATCATGTCACCCTAGAGGATGTATATAAGATCCTGCGGCTACCGATAGTTCAGAGAAAAGGATATTCTATTACATAAAAGGCATTAGAGGATCTAATAGTTGTTTTTTGGGGCAGCGATGGCAGAGCCGAGGTATAATAGAACAAGTCTAAGTTATGGAGATATGTATGCAGCTCATCCTCAGGGGATATGGTTAGTGATGTTGCATTGATAGAGGTAGTATATTGCTTTTCCTTTCTAGATGCAGAGGGTGGGAGATTCCCACAATCACTGATGGGGGTTCTCTAGGACATGATGGAGGAGCAGGTCTATTTTTCCTGGGTACTGACATTCTTGGTGTAGTTGTATAGAGATTTGTGGGCCTATCGGAGGCTTCAAAGATTTAGTTTATGTTATACCTTCCTTCTACACTATTGGGCATACGAGCACATTATGTGCATACATCTAGTTGGCTTGCCTCGATGGGATTGGTTTAAGGTGGTTTAGTAGGTTTTGTTACAGTGATGGGTACCACTCATTGGAGAGCACAGGGTGATGAGGGCCACCCATGATGCAACATATTACAAGTGAGTTCTGGAGGGTTTATCTAGGGGTGATATTGTTTATAGGTCATATTTTTGGATTTCCTTCATACAGGAACATGGTCAAGGAGTTGGAGGAACTATAGTTTCTCAGGTGGATAGAGGGGTGTCATGCCAATGAGTATGAGATGATACTAGTGGAAAGGTTTAGGTGGTAGTCTGGGCTGCCCCAGGATGTGCCTCCATCATTCCCACAATATAGGAGAGATGATGTGGAGAGGCATATGCCTCTACCACAACCGACTATGCCGATAGGGTAGGAGGAATAGGTGGTGGATAGGTGGATTGATGATGTTGAGGTCATAGACAGATACATGTAGTGGTGGGCAAGCAATTACGGGCAACACCACCGAGGTAAGGGCAGCCTCACTTAGCCACCATCATGGTACAATGAGATACCTTATAGGGCCAAGTGGCCACCATTTTGACACAACTTGGAGTATTGAAGGTACAAATCACAAGATCATAGGCACATGTTATCACTTTACATGTGTAGGTGGTATCCCTGTAGGCCTAGGTTACACAGGGACAAGTACCCGCACAAGGTGGTGATGGTGATGGGGGATAGGTAGAGCCTTACATGTGCATATAATAGGTTTCCAAGGTTAGTTGGCCACTACACAAGCTCATATTATGGCCCTACTGCACCCAGTTACAACGCAAACACCTCCATAGTCTAGAGTAGGACATGGTCCTATTATACAGGAAGAGGAAAGGGTACAAAGGTATAGGGTCCGAGACCAGCCCTAGCAAGGAAGAGCTCACAAGTGGCATTAAGACCAATGGCACCACCATAGACAGATTGATGGTGAGATTCAGGGATGCCTTGAATGAGGTTAGATATTACCAGATTAGTTGATGACTGCAGGGATAGATGTCTCATCCTATCCCGAGTATAGGGCATAATGGGTAGTGAGTGTGAGGATGAGATCTTGCACTCATAGCACAAAGAGCACAGGGTTCCAGTGAGCCCCAATATAGGTTCAAGGTGAGGCCACGAGTTCAGAGAGGCTAGACCTAGTGCAGGTTAGGTAGAGACGATACCTAGGTGAGGTGGAGAGATGTTTGGAGGGCGTTGAGCTAAAGGGGAGGAGGAGGAGATAGGTGAGATCGGCATGGATATCAGATGGGGTGATTTATTAGTAACCGTATATGATCATTATATTCATTTTTTGATATATACTTGGCTTGTGTTCCGATGATAGTGAGGCTGTACATGAGAGTTTTTGTGAGTTGATTATTATATAGGCCTCAGTGTCTTCAAGATTTTAAGTTTGTACTGAGAGATAGTTATATTATTTTTTCGGTGTATATTTGATGCATACACAAACTTTCATTTATAGATGGTGATATTGATGGTATGGATGATGTACTTGTGTTTTGAAATTTCTATTGTTATTTTTGTATGGATGGAAACTAGGTGGATTAGGCATGGTGGAGTTAGGTCAATTTAGCATGGTTGAGTTAGGTCGGTTAGGCATGGTTGAGTTAAGTCAATTTAAGCATAGTTGAGTTAGGTATAGTTAAGAATGGTTTGATCGTGTTTTTGGGTTTGATTTAATTTCCAAGTTATTGGTAACATGGGAAATAAATCATGAGTTATATGTATGTTATGGTGTAAATTTCTAAAAAAATCATATTATAGAAATGAGGAATGATTGATTGGATGTTTTTATGGTGTGATAAAATGGTAGATATGTATGAATGAGAAATTTCCAAATGTTATGAAAAAGGGACACTAATTAAGGGTGAATGCTAATAGAAAACATGTGGGGAAAATGGGTTAGGTTATAGAATGTCCGAGCTAACCTCCAAGGTCCCCATGCCCTCGAAGTGCTACCTACATAGCCCCGGCAAAAGGGGCCTCAAGCCGATGTCATTTTCTCATAAGCTAGGGAATAATATCATGAGGTAGAGGAATGGGTTAGTTGGTCTTTAGGCTAGGTCATAGGCATGGTTGAGTTTAGGTTGATTTTGGTGAAAGAGGGATTTGCAAAATGTAGGTATCGGTGGTTTAGTCTTGTATATGGTAATCAATAAGTAATGAAGAAGGTGAATCTTAAGAGGTGACAAATAGAGATACCTAATTGATAAGAACCATAACGAGGCTACCATACCAAAGATTGGTGATGAATGTAAGACCTTAAAGATGTTTCATGATTGACTATACTAATAGTGAGTAAAGTCACATGATCACGAAAGTTCATTTTTGTGGAAAGTCCCTTGAGAAGATAGGAAATTAGGCTGAAAAGGAAATGAGTTGAAAATGGGTGGTTTTATCGTAACTTATTGTAAGACGACATGTTTACTCCTGCAAGAAACCGATGATCAAAATAGGCAATTCCATGACAAAATTTTTATCATTTTTTCTTTTTTCTTTTGTGTTTGATAGACTGATTGATGTGGGAAGTCTACATGGGATGAGTGTATGATCTCCTTGAGGTATTTGGGTAGTTTATCGATGTGGGAAGATTTTGAATATTTTATTTTATTTTTGCAAGGATAGTCCTTTTGATGATAGACAATGTGCAATATGGCTAACTTTGTATAGATGTCCTTTGAGGGAACAATCTATTTATAGTGGTGATATAGAGAGAAGAGATGTCCCTTTGGAGGGAATCAATATCTTTGTTGGAAGTTTGACTCAAGGAGTTGAATCCCATATTTATTTTTATACATTTTACGTCATGGACAAAAATTTAGTGGAATATTAGGCTCTTGTTTAGAGAACAAACACCATAGCACACATAGGTTAACTATGAAAGAGATGGTTTAAAATGATGAATGATCATGGGATTCCATCTTGAAAAAGATGAAAAGTATCCATGAAAATCATTCCATGAGTAGATCCATGGCACTCATATTGAAGATAAGACTGAAAAGTGATGGGTAATCACATGATTTTTGTTTATTCGTTGACTGCAAGGATAGGTAATATGAAAAGGTAAAGGGTGCTCAAAGGATGAGCTTAAAATAGACACGAGGTGATACAAGATTTGATTCAACAATAGAATGGTCAAAGATGTAAGGAATTCAAGGGTTCAAGTTTGGTTTTACCTTCGAGTGAAGACAAATGATAAGCACCTGATCCATAGGTTTGAGTAATGATATAAGGTCCAAGCCAATTAGGAGAAAATTGGCTCCGTTTACTTTTCTCCTCTTTGGTTACATGTTGATTTTCCTTGAGATGAGGTCTCTAACCCGAAGGCTCACTCATGGACATCTCAAGATAAATAAGAAGGTGTTTACAACCTTTGTATTATGACAAATATTTTGGAGTCGGTAGGTGAAGCGGGTATCTAAGAAGCCGACAAACTATCGTATCTAAAAATTTATTAGTAGAATGTGGCATGGTTGGAAGTTCATAATGGTCAAAGGTAGTTAGAATTATGTTGACATGGTTTTTTACTTTTCGAGTATATTTTATGACACCGGTATATACCATTGACTTGGTTTACAACCAAAGAGAGTCCCCAAAGATATTAATTGATTTGACATCTAGGGCGATGGCGGTTTGAAGGCCTAATACAAGTGCTTCTAATTTGATGATGTTGTTAGTGTAATCAAAATATAGTTTGAATGATAACAACATAGGTTCCCCATTAAGAGGAATAGGATAACACCCGCACCACCCCCATGCTGACATTTGGAACCATTAAAGAATAATTTCATTTGGTAAATGGTATCATCTAAAGAGAGGGTAGTAATGGATTCATCTAGGAAATAAAAATTAGAGGGTTGATCTCCGGAGAGAGGTGCGTCTGCAAGTTGTTCAACGATAGTTTTTCCTTTGACATATTTTTGATGGATGAATTCAAGGTCTAGGTCTACAAGAAACATGAGCCAACATGCAAAATTTGATGTTGGTAGGTCTTGTCATACATGTAATGTAGGGGTCTCAGATTAGTGACAACAAAGGTTTTGTAGTTGAATAAGTAATGATGAAGTTTAGTGGCAACAAAAACTAAGGCTAAGAATTTTTTTGGGCATGAGTGTACCTAGTTTCATAGTCCAAAAGGGTATGAATTATGTAATAATAACCAATTTCTCATAGTGTTTCTCATCGCAATGGGCGAGCATGGATCCTAAAAAATGACCAAAGAGCGAAATGTATAGGTAAAAGGGTTGGTCATCCTTAGGAGGAATGATCACCGGTGGTTGAAGAAGGTATTGTTTTAAGGCTTGAAAGGCTTTGTGACATTCATCATCCCATTGAAGGAGACATATTTTTTTAGGAGATGATGAAATGGTTGGCAAGTGTGGTCGAAAAGTTACTTAAATAAACCGAGGAAACCAAAGAGAATTCCCGAAAGAACAATGAAGACACACTTCTTGGGCTGAAGTTGAACACAATACTTGATGAGATAGTCATGGATGACCTTCAAGACTGTGATATGTTTGGCCCAACATTTGGATTTAGCAAGAAGATCAACTACATAGTCTTCCAATATGCTAAACATTATGTCATGGAAGATATAAGTCATATCCCACCGATATGTAACACCAAAACTTTTAAGGCAAAATGCATAACTCAAGTAGTAGAAGGTCCCCAAGGAGTGATGAAGGTGGTTTTGTGTTAATCACCTGAGCAAATAATATTTGGTTATAACCCAATAAATTGTCCATGAGTGATAACATCTCATGACCAAGGGTGAGATCAACTATATGGTCAATACCTGTAGATGAAATTCGTCTTTGTGGAAAGATAAGTTGAGGTCATGGAAATCTATGCAAATGCAAAGTCCTCATGTCACTTATGTCATAGGAACAATATTAGAAATCCATTGATGATAGTGAATGGGTAGGATAAAGGAAACCAAAGAAGGTGCTAAAGTTCTCTTTGATAAGAAGGGCAATGTGAGGATGCATTTTTGCAGCTCCTATTTTACAGTGTTTGGATTTAGGAATGGTTACGATATTGTGGACCAAAATATTTGGGTCAATACTGGGAATATCAGCATAGGACCAAGAAAAGGCATTGCCATGATCTTAGAGGAAAGAATAGAAAGCTTCTTGTTTGGAAGAATCTGAATATTGGCCTATCTTTAGAATGTGTGGGTTGTACTCGAGTGTTAATATTGATTTTGATAGTCAATTCATTCAACATGGTTTGTATCTCGATGGCAAAGACTGTGAATATAAGAGTCTTCCGCACTAAGGTAGGTGAGAATAGACTCATCATCCTGACATTGAATGATGTTGATAGAAGGTGTATCATCATCGATCATGTTAGGTTATAGAAAGGGAAGAGAAGAGGGAGCCTTGCCATCACGTTGATAAGTTAGAGGTCCCAAGGAAATTGTGTTCACGAAAAAAAAATTTAGGAGGAATAGATTCGGGATCTATGGAATCCGTGGGTGAAGGTGGTGACATTGGTGAATGGGGTGGAGAAGGTTTGTCATCCTCAATGAGGTCAATGTGGGACTTCTTGGAAGATGGTGTGAAAAATCCAATGCCATCCGCGATATTTTTGTTTATAGTTAGTACATGGGATGACAAAGATGATGACCTTAATTCATAAAAACCAAATACAAATCCTTTCCATACGCAATGGTGAAGGAAATTATAGGTGCAACAATGGTTAGTGAGAGATTGGAGGTTAGATAAAAATGGTATTTTTGGGATGGCGGTTTGGGTGAATAGATGGTAGTATCAAGTCCCCCATATGTTAAGTTCATATTAAGGTGGGGAGGACCATAAGGGAAAACATCTCCTATGTGATATTCATAATGATGATATTGGCGTAGGTTTCCATACTCTTGCAGAGTGAGGAATGTGTTAATATTGTAGAGGTGGTACTCCCCTAGAGTGAGGCATTGAAAAATACCTTCTAAGGGATCAGTAATAGATATGTGGGTAGCAGGGATAGATGAATTACTAGGTGATTGGGCAGGAGGGGTATTATTCGGTTAGGAAGTAGATGGGCCATCTACAGAGGTTGTGGTAATATTAGGAATAGAAGATTTAGTTGTGGGAGAGGTGGTGGTAACATTGGTGGATGGGGTTGTGGGTGAAGGAGAAGTGGGGGTAGTGGTAGATGCCTTAACTGGTATAAGGAAATCGTTAGGTTGGTACAACATGTTATAGGTTTTGAATGGTGATAGGTCAGCTATGGATGGTATAGTATGCCCTTCATGTTCAAATTTTACACAGTGGTGTAAAGTTGAAGGAACACAACCCATGATGCAAATCCAAGGTTGGCCAAGTAATAGGTTATACTAGAACTCCCCCTCTAAGACATAGAACAATTCCGGGATAGTGCGAGGGCCTACGTGAACGTGAAGAATAATGGTGCCAAGGGTGGAAGTGATGGTGTCATTGAAGGAGTGCAACATAACTAGGTTATTATGCATGAAATTTGAAGGAATGCACGTTTTATTATACGTTTGGGAGGATATGATGTTGATTCTAGCACCTCCATTCATTAGAACAAGTTGTATGTGTATATTATCGATATAGACAGAGATAAAAAGGGCAGGATCAAGATCATCCGATTAGAGAGGTATGATCTCCTCATCAGAAAAACTAAGGGCAGCTACTTGATGAGTGGGAGTGGGGGTAGAAGGAGGAGATGATTTGGTAAGATATGCCACGTGATGAGGGTGAGAATGGAGGCTACTAGTGTGGGGTCATTAGGTAAAACTTCAATGGATTTTAAAATCTCCATAAGGGCTTGTCAATGAGATTCAGAGGTTTGGACAAGATCGTATAAAGAAATTTTTAGAGGGGATTGATGTAATGTGTTTATCATTGTACAATGGGTGACCCCATCAGAAATAGGGTATGCGGGTTCTCGAATGGTGATTTTGGGTATGAGTGTAGATGGTATATTGGGCATGGGATTGGTTGATGGGCTAGTTTATTTATTCTTTTCCTTTGTCCTTTTGGGCACGAGTGGAAACTTGGATCATGTTAATATGAGGGAAGGAGGTATATGGAGAAGGTATGTCATGAGTAGTATAATGACCTGATGGAAAAAAACCTAATGTAGGGTAATATCCTTACAAAATGAGTAGGGCACACTGGCATTTAGGTGGTGTTTTGGAAAACTCTCTGATATGGATCATGTTGATCTCAAATTTTGGAGGTGGATAAAAGGGTTGTGGATGTGGTGATGTAGGTAACTAAAGAAGTAAAGGAAAAGGGCATGTGGTGATAGGTGAAGGTGGAAAAAGGCCCTCATCAAGGAGATCATCATTGTCAAAATTTTCTTCAGGAGGACAGAATGGATGAGAATGTTTATGAGAGCCTTAAAACCTTCTACATCATGTCCTGGAACATGATGGTAGGCACAAATTTTAGTTTCATCGAAACCTTTTGGTTTGGGTTTGAGGGTTGTAAAGGTCTAAGCAGGGGTAAAGTGATGACCGAGGTCTCTAAGAGGTTGCCTGGAATGTTGGTGTAGGACCCTACCAATGGATCACAAAGGGAAGTGAGTGTGGGGAAGAGGCATTATAGGAGGGGGAATGGGTTGGACCACTAGTTTGGTAGGTGGTACTGTCTTTAGGTTTTGATGGTATTTACTTGGGTAAAGGTGTGGTAGAATAACGAGCAATGGTAGATGTTATTGGCTTAACTACCCTATTGGAGGGTTGTGGGTTATTGTCTTTGGATTGCACCTTCTTGTGTAAAAGTGAGATGGGAGTATGTGATGCAAAAGGGAAAACATATGGTGGAAGAAGATGAGTTACCCACGGAGAAAATAGATTTTCAAGTGAAGTGATTGGTAGAGGCTAGGTGGAATGTATGGGTTAAAGTTGTATAGGTAAATTTGGGGTTATAGTAGGCTGGTGGAGGTATAGCTGGTAAGAAATGTATAGGTTATGGCGAGGGTGTTTGTTAAGCAAGTAAATTACATGTAATAAAGGATCATGATGATGAGGTAGGTTACTTAGCTTTTTATTGGCCTTGGATAGGGAGTTGTTTGGCCAAGGTTGATGGGTGAGGTCTCATTAGAATTTGAGGATTCTAATAAATACGGATTTAATCAAATTACATATTATATAATGTTACAATAAATATTTAAATAAACATTAGATCATAACATAAGTAAATAAATAAATACTTACAAGAAATAAATAACACAGGTGACACAATATTTATAGTGGAAACCCCCAATAGGGTAAAAACCACTTTTAAAATAACATTTTACTTCAGAGAACTTATTTTACATCCAATAAGATCACCTCCTCCTTTAAAACCCTATTTACCAAGGGTAAAACCAATTGATTTGCACACCTTTGATATATTTTCTGAATATATCAAATGAGGACCTAAAGTCCTTTTTATATAAGGTGATTGGGTATGTCTCTTGACCCACCTTTTCAACCTAAAATGGTTACACATACACCTAGGTCTATAATATTTAATATTAGAAATATAATCATTTCATGATATTAAATATTCAACCTAAAGTATATACCTAGGTTAGCATATTTAATAATAGAAATAGAAATATTCCATATTATTAAATATTAACCTATATATTAGTGATGGGCCCATATACACCGAGGGTTGGCCGACCACTTAATCATTATGTTCCAACAAGGTCCATGATGGATGGAAGGGGTGAAGGTGACAAAGGCATGGTAGGTGAGACTGTTGTATGTGGCCTAGAAGATTGGTTATTCCTTTAAGGCGAGAGGAGCAATTTTGGTCTGGGTTTGGGAAGACGTGGCTAAATCCAATTTGACAGTGGATGGGTAAGGCTTAACGTTAGCATGACACCAAATGTAGTGACGGGTTTAGATGTGGAAGAAGATGTAGGTGTGGGTAGGTTTATAGGCATATGAATGGTTTTAGTCACATGTAAAGATTTAGATGTAGGAAAAGGTGATAAAGAAGAATTTGTTTCGACAAGCATGGTTAGGGTCAATCTGATTGCTGGAAATACCTTTGGATAGATCATGGAGGTATTTGTAGGTGAATTTTTCATTTGAATAAAAAAGGGGAGTCGAAGGTGTCCCCAAAGCATGGAAGTATCAATGTAATCCAAGTGATCGACCAGTCATTAAAATGGGACTATTGTAAGAGGAGATGTAATTGGTTTAGTTGTAATCCCTGTAAAATATTTTTGTGAGATAAGGAATTGGTTAGCCTCATACTCTATGGGAAGAAGAGCCGAGACTAGATCAATAGAATCTTGGAATGCTAATGGAGAATCATCCCCAACTGGTAGTAGCATGTCTAAAGGATATCCCATGGATAGGAGAGATGGTAGGTAGGGTGTGATAGATTTCTATTTTGGTGGAGGAGAAGGTGATGACGATTTTTCCGTGGGTGATAGAATTAATACTATTGATTATTCGGTAGGTTGTAAGGTAGATAATGAAATGACATCAACAGAAAACATGGACTTCATGGACATTACTTGTTGTTGATTAAAGGTTCACCACTTTGATTAGATGATGGTGTGTGGTTAGGGAAGGAATTCTTAAAGATATGCAAGTTTTTATTTTTGATGCGTTCGGGTTGTCTAGGTGAGATCGCCATTATCTAACATTTCATGGAAAATGTTCTTAAAAGTTATGCGATTACCATCACTATGGCTTTTGATGTGATGATAACTACAATATTCATGTTCCTATTACCATGTGGGCATCGGATGAAGTGAGATTGAAACCAATATGAGGTTTTATGGGGGGTAGTGTAATGGTTCCAGCTTTTAGATTTTCCAAGACTGAATAATAGGTCTCTCCAATTGGAGTGTGCATTCATTGTTCCCACTGGAAATGAGAATTCTAAACACATGAAAGATTGGAGGAATGTTTGGCTTGATTATATGGATGATATAGACCAGCTTTGAGAACTACCGCATTGGTAGATCCTTTGAATTTTGAATAATTGTTTTGGGGTTTTGAAGACAAAGAATAATCATGCAATTTGAACGTGGTGTTCTTGTTTCACAATTGGATTTTATTTTCTTCGATGGCATGAATTTCCATCTTTTGCACCATGGTAAACTCTTCATCGAAGGTACGGAAGGTTTGTACCTATAGGGTTGGTGAGAGGTGTCTGGCACAAGATCTAGTGAACAACTCTATAAGTTCATCTTAAGGTAATTAGAATGTTAATTGGTTGATAAGACTTTTCCAGTGAGTAAAAAAATATGCAATAGATTCATTTTCATATTGTCATGTCGAATATAGGTCAGTCATGGTGACTTTTTTACTACATTGATTGAGAAGTGGTCTAGGAATGCTTGAGCCACTTGGTTAAAGGAGTAGATGGAATGTCTAGGTAAACTATTGTACCAATCTAAGGTGGGTCCTATTAGGGACATGGGGAATGTTCGTAGGAGTAAAGAATCATCATGGGAAATTAGATAGCACCCATGTTTGAATGACCACAAGTGTTGTTAAAGGTCTTCTTTACTTGTTGAAACAATTGAACTTGGACATTTCCCAATGCATGAGGTATGGGCGGATAGGAGTAGATGGATGAATAGGATCATTACAGATTTCATCATAAGTTAAAGAGTTACGAGAGCCAGAAACTCATGCTTCTAGTGTCTACATCTTTTCCATCATCATCCTAATGAGGTCATTGGTGGGTTGTGAGGAATGGATTCCTCTTGCAATAAAGGGAGGTTGATGATGGGTGTATGATGTGGATGGCATCCTGGTACATGGGGGTGCTGAATATAAAAACTGCGAAGGGGGGATAGATATAGGTGGAAGATACCTGAATAAGTGATAGATGGGATTGGGGGTTATTGGTGATGCATGTAAATAGGTGGAGTGGTAGTAAAAAATCTCATAGTAATTGGTGGTAGAGATTGTGGGATGGAAAGGATGAGGTTTTGGAAGGGGGTGTGGGTTGCCGACACCATGGGTGGTTGTGATGTAATTGGTACATATGAGGTAAAGGGGGTAGATGGGGCCATGCTTAAGATGGTTGGTGAAGGGATGATCGAAACCATGGGTATAATATATGTCATTGGTGCAGTAGTCATAGCGGATGTGGGATCTAGCTAAGAGACCACATGGGGTAAAGTGGATGAGGGTAACGTCGAGTTAGTGGTAGCTGATGCGGAAGTGGGGGTGAGCGCATGAGGGATAGATATAAACATGTCATATACTATTTTCCCGAGGATTCTCGGGTAGATGAGTGGGAAATATAGTTTTTTAGGGCCATGGGATTCTAGTCAAGAAGTCTTGCAAACTCCTTGTCACCGGTAGAAATGGTGATAGGCTAAGTTGGATCCATAGGTGATAGGATGGAAGGCAATGATGCACTAGGTGGTAGTGGCTGATAGGCGGCATGGAATACAAGGGTGTTAGTTTATCTATGAGTCAACACCATGTGAATTAGTGTATATCAAGTTAATTGTACTTTGTAAATGACACAGAGAACATCATAAATGGAAAAGAACAGATACTGGTAGGTGGACTTGGTCAGTGTTTCAATTAAAAATCAAAACATGGAAACCGACACCGGTTAAGGTGACTGATGACAATTAAAGAGGACCGATGACAAGCATTCAAGAACTAATACCAATTACTATGGGAAACCACTAGTTTGACCAAATGAATTAGAACTGATGAAAATGAAATGGGGAAACTGTACTTGATAGTGATATTAGAATGTTGGGAATATGATGATGTCCTGAGGACTAAAAATAGAAAATAAAAGGTGATGAAAGTTATTTTGGGTAAAATAATCAAAAGAGATGATAATAGAAATCATTTAGGTAAACCGATGAAATTCAGATGGGAACTGATGACGGCTCACCGAATGACACCAATTACTATGAAATATGAAGAAATGAAGAAAAATGGATTTTTTGAATTAAATCATATGAAGAATCAACCCAGAAGATATGAGAATGATTATATGAGGCTCTGACACACTCAAAAATAGTTGGAATACTCCAATTATGATGGTGAAGTGTGAAAGGAAAATAAAAATGAAGAAACGTAATCTCACAACTCAAAACACAATTTAGAATGAAACTAGGAAAAATGTGTAATCCTACAAGTGAATTTTATGTTTCTTTAGCTTATGCTATTTAAGTCCGAATTGTCAATTTCAAACAATGTTTTTTTAGTTGGGAAGGAATCCTATGAGGAAAATTCTAAAAGGGGAGGTTTTAGGTTATGTTTGGCGGGGCGGTTCTTTCTCCGAGGTATGACTGGAAAGAGAAACTAGTTGGGTGCCCATTGTCAATCCTCTAATCGTGTGATTGTTGACAGTCTCTTCCAGGTAAGATGTTGTTTAAGAAGATGTGTAAATTCATATTTGTGCAGTTTGGCAAAGAGAGAGAAGAGAGAAAGTGCTTTTTATGATTCAATTGTGTCAACCATCAGCTGGGCATGACTTCTATCATATAGGTTGCCCTCATTTTTAATGTGAGCTATTATGCAACATACAAGGATTAAATGCAATAGATTTTAGAGCCCAAATTTATAGTTATATTCGATGTAGCAAATGATGAATAGGAGAGAGGATGATTTTCACTAATGCAAAAATAAAGAAGAATGATTTTTTAATGCACCAAAAGAAATGTTTCACTTATAGAAATTAGAAAAAGGAGAAGATTACCAGGGAAGAAGATTTAGTAAATAATAATTTAGAAAGGAAACACACCAGATGCAACCTATATGAATAGAAAGGAGCCCAAAAATGAGGGTCCCACCGGGCGTACCAAAATTTTTCACCAATAAGTTGCATAAATATGAGAAAAACATATAAGGTAAATGTGAGGAGGAATACCTATGAAATAAAGGTGGAAGGTAGAGTGCGCGCATTCCAATTTCCCGATCTAGTGCTAATTGTGAGAACTTCCTTTTTGCTATGAGGAACTACCCGTGAATGTAAAAAAGAAGAAGAAGAATATTAAACTATATATGTCGCTGGACTACCTAGCATATGCTAGATCTAGGAAGTGTGATACTCCTAGATGGTTTTCAATCCAATGTTTAATACAATTTAATGCAATAAATAACATAAATAAATAACATCCTACTTCGTAGTTGAAATGATTTAGGTATCTCCTTCAAATAAAATAAGAAAAATTAATCTAAAAGATTGGGTTATGATAAAATCTAGAGGTTGGGCAGGTGGCCAAGGTGATTAGAATAGGCCAGGATCATATTTTGGGTGGTTTTGAGTTATTTGGGTGAAGGTTATTAGATTACTATTATAGGAAGGATTACTAGTTATGATACGACGTCGATCTGATATGACCAATGCCGGTTGAGAGGGAAACCCATGAAGGTTTAGGTTAGCCAAAGGTTTCGATAGAGGTGCAATGGTAAAAATCAATAAAATTTGGTTTTGGGAGATTCTTTGTGATTGCATAGAGAATGGAAGAATGATGGTTAGGTTGTCAAAGAAGATGAGAATGCTCAGAGATGCCTGGGGTTGGATGTGGGGAGCTAAAAGGTTATGGGTGGTCAAATGGGTGGATGGGAAGGAAGGTGAAGATGATAGGATGCTTTGAACGATAATGGAATTTAAAAGAGAAAGCTAAAGAAATGATGACCTAAATAAGTATGGAATGATGCAAATCAAGACACAATTACTTGTATTTGCATACTTGGTGGTTGGATGAGGGTGATGGTTGATCTGGTGAAACCGGTGGTCATTGGTGTGGAAGTGCTTCCTAAAATTCTACCGTGAATGCCAATGTCTTCGATTAGTCTTGGTGTCGGTACCGGGTGTCTTGATGTGCTAGAGGGCTTAGGTTCATGCTTGCTTGCAAATTTCTCTCTCTCTAAAATTGAATCATTCTTCCAAACTCTAGAACAAGGTTACCAAAATTAATATATGGGAACTGATGATGGTTTAGGTTAACCGATGTCGGTTACATCGATAATACTAGGTTTACCAAAATAGTAGATCATGGCTATCTTTTGCCCAATTTTTCCCATTAGTCATGGTCCAAAATGGTATTTTCACTTAATCAAGTGGGCATGCTGTTAGAGAGAAGGATAGCCATCTAATGTTAGGGTTAGACTAAGTCTCGATCGGTTATGGTAAGTAGAGATTGAGTCCTAGTTAGAATTAACATGCTAAGAATAGGTCCATGATGAGGTGTCTAGGTGAGGTTGTAAAGTGAGGACATTAATTAAATTAATTAAAGTAATTAATTCAATTAATCATGTGCACTATGGGATATGAATATGTAAGGTATGGTTTATTTAATTAACGAGGCTATAAGGGTGGTACGACCTAATTTTGATGTCTACAACTATGATAGTGTAATACGAAGTTAAAAACCCACTCGGACTCTGCTTTAGTGCACCGTGGAACTAAAAAATCATGGAACAAGTGTTTTTGGATGCTAGCCTAAATCACGAGTTGATTTATGGATTTTAATTCCTTTTATACTAAAAGGTGACTTGGCATAAAGAACAAATGTTAACATGTTTTTTCATGTTTCCCTACTTAACATTAAGGGGGAGTGTTGGGTTTATAATATTAAGTGGGAAACTACTTATTTTTGAAACCCACAAAATCCCATGTGTTTTTGGGTTATAACTTATATTTGAAATATAAACATGTCACCTGGATTGGATTTTAAGAGTGGATCATGACCACCCACCTTATATATAACAAGTCGATATTATTAGAGATTGGTTACACAAGTTGTAACATGTATGCGAGCTATATGTGCGAGTAGATTACAGATACAAGAGGTGAATGAGGTAAAAATTATGAGGGAATGTATGAGGAAGTTTTTAATACCTTATTAAAGGTGTAACTATATGTATAAATTTTGGGAGTCTGGGTAAAAGTTTATTCTTAATAAAGATAATTATTTTCTCGGGGGTGGTTTACCTTTCACGGTTTTCCCACTTATATCTTGTGTCACTATGCTTTTTTATTATTATTAAATGGTTTTTTGGGAGGGACCATACCCCGTATTAAAAATCCCAAAGGTTAGAACAACATGAAAAACAAGGTGGTTTTTTTATATGAGGGACCACACCCCACCTACAAGTCTACAAGTAGGATAAAAAAATAAAACAAAGTGGTTTTTTGATACATTGTGGCAACACCCGAGAAAAAGGCCAAACTACTAAAATAAGTGAGAAAAACATAGGAAGAGAAAAATTTCCCGAGAGAAGCATAAAAACAAACAAAAAATTAGCCCCACAAAAACTACATGACCAACAAGAAACAACAAGAAAATAATAGTGACCAGAAGAGAAAATTCCTCCCGAATGAGACATTTTTAAAACAAAAATTTAACTTCCTCCAACATCTTGAGCATATTCAGGGATGGCTACATTATAGGGTTTTTTTTTTTGGAGTAGAGAACCTTCTTCGTGGTCTTACCCCTTTCCACAGCTTCCTTTAGAAGACCACTCATATCATAGAGTTTCTTAACTTAAACATGAATGAAATCAAGGAAGGCTTTCTGCATAGTGAGATGATTTAATTTCTTAGTGACTATATTTTCTAGAGTTTCCTCTAAAATAGTCTATTTATTTTTTATTTCTTCCAATATTGTCTCACTTTTCTCCATAGAAGATTTTTCCCTTTAGAGCTGAAATGAGAAATATTGGCATCGTGGCTTGGAAAAATACGGGTCCCGAGACAGAGTAGGTAATTTGAATCCTACATGGGGAAGATGGAATAACTGATGTTGATCAAGCTCTCATCTACATTAATTTTCTTACCTTTACCGAGATTTTAAGAACCCTCTTAGTAGGTGGAGGAGAAGGCTACCTTAATGTTTTTTATTTCCTATAATGAGTAGGGGGAGGCAAGATTGGAGCTAGAAGGGTTATTGGAAACCATGTCATGGCAAAGTAGATATGCAAGAGAAGAAAAAAACCTTGATGAAGTGGCAGGGGTTATCCTATGAGAATGAAATTATAGAATGGATCTTTTAAGGGATTACAAGATATAATATGCCGACTAACCCTAGGGGTCTTCTAAAATGATTCAAAATAACCAAATGATGTAGGGGTAGAGTAGAAAATCAGCCTTCCCGAGTGACATACTTGACCAAGATACGAGCAACTTCATTGTATGGGGCTGGGATAGAGGAGAATACAATCCCGCCTTGTTAATTTCCAATTCTTATGACCTTTAGAGAAATTTATTCTCCTCGGTATCTTTATCAAACTTATTCCATTATAACTTGATGCCATCTCGAATGCAATCTAGTAAAAAAGAGATCGTGTTCTTTGTGATAGGAAAATCCTTTCCTCTTGTAGCTAAAAACTCTATTGTTCTAGCTCTTAGAAAAGAGAATGGAAATATGTTTGTCATACCCTTTAATCTGCTTGAATGAATTTAGTGAATCCGTCAACATCCGAGCTTTCAGAGCTTGGAATTATCTTTCCAAGTCGGATAGAAAATGGGTTCAACCCGTAAGGAGGTCCCCCATGTTAACAGGAGTCAATTTGCCAATATGTAGATAGTAGTTTATAGATGGAAATTGAAAAGCGATAAGACCGCATAAAACAACATGCCATAATAACATATGAAAAATCTAATAAATTTTTATTGAGTGAGGAGATCACTCAAGTGTTTAGGCCCTTTTTGGTGGTAAGAGGCTATTTTCCTAGAAGTGAAATCAGTACAAGCATTAGGGACAACTGTCTAAGCTATCCTTGTCCATAATTTACTTCGCAATCTTAGGGATTTCATCATTATTTATCCAACAATTATAATTATTACTACTCACACCCACGTTAGCAAAGTAATCTACCCATTTTTTCCCTTCTCGATATGTATGGCATATGCTAACATTTACTAAACTATTACAGATAATTTTAGCCTCTTGAATGAAATATTTGATAATCTAATTAGGCGGGTTTGACAATCTATATTATTAATGATATTGAGTGATTCCCTTTCACTATGAGCTTGGTAATTTTGATCTTTTTTGCTTCACGAAGTCCCCATAATGTAACAAGGATTATACATAGTGATTTGGTTGGGTTCCCATAGGTCCTTCATAGGCCACAATAAGCTTCCCATATTGATTTCTTATGATCCCACCTCCTCCCGCAGCTCCAGGATTTCCCTTAGAGGCACCATAAAAATTGAGTTTGCACCAATCATCCTGAGGTGGGATCCACTGAACCAAATATCTATCTATGGTATCAGACCTTACTTGAATATTATCCGAGAATAATGCTCCAATTCTACAGAAATCTCTCTTCATTTTTTAGGAAAATTTTGATTCTTAGGAGGTTTGAATTTGAAAATATTCTCTTTTAAATCAATTGTGATTTCTTTTAGAAGTCTTTTCTGCTTCTTTTGGTATTTCTAAAGATGAGAGAGTTCCTTGCTTTCCATATTTTCCATATGGTGTGAGGGAAGGCTAGCCTCCAAAGTTTCCTAAGCACATTATGTTTGAAGGGGGTGTCATTTCTCCCAAGCCTGAACTATATCTTCCAAGAAAGTCCACAATCTCAAATCTAGAGAAGATGAGATTCTATATACTAAGAGAGAAAGGGAAGTGTAGCAGTAGATGATGGAAAGTTTTAACTTCTTCCTTGTAAAGATAACATTTATTAGGAAGAGTAGAACCCCTCTTAGTGAGATTATAAATAGTGAGAATTTTTTTATTGAGTACCTTCCAAGAGAAAAAAATTCTTTTGGGGTAAGTTATTTATGCCATATGCTTCTCCAATTGAATTCACTCTTGACAACTCTAGAGAAGACCTGATATCCCGAGTTTATAGTGTAGGCACCATCAAAAGAGTCCACCCAACTAAACTCATCATTTTCTTATGTTTGACTAAGCTATATTTTGGAGGTAATTCTATTTAAATCAGCAATGAGGCTACTAAATATGGGCTTGTCTATGTGAAGAATCTTCCATTGGAGTGTACCATCCACACAATTCATGTAGTTGTTCCTAAGAATTATTAGTCTTTAAGCGTTGGAATTCCACCTAGGTATCCTTCCAAAACAAATATCCTCATTATTTCCTAACTTCCATTTACTTCCCTTTTCCATACCCCTTCTGATTTTCGTGATATTTTTCCGAATAAATATCTCGTGGGAAGAGAATAGTTGCTCAATAAGTTCATGGATGAATTTTGAGAGAGGTATTTCACCCGAAGAATATCATTCCATGGATGGGTTTTTTGTATGAGTCTCCAACCCATTTTGGAGATGAGGGATGTGTTCATGATTCTGATGTTTTTGATGCCAAGACCTCCCATATTCTTGTGAGTATAGACTTTGTCCCATGCCACTAAATGAATTATATTCTTCTCTTCCATACCTATCCAAAGAAAGTGCTTCTCGGATTCTTTCAATTCTATCTATAACAGTTGAAGGGATGAAAAACAATGACATGATATAGATTGACATGTTCTATAAGGTGATTTTGATGAGCATACATTTACCAACACTTGAGAGAATAGTGCCCTTCCATCCCACGATATTTCTTTGAAACCTTTCAAGAAAGGAATTTTAGACATTCATAGAAATTTTTTTAGTACCTAGGGATAGGCTAAGGTAGGTACAAGGAGAGAGTTGATATCACAACCCTTGATTTGGGATATCCTTAGTTGTCTCTTGAAATGTGTGTTGAAAAAATATAGGAAAACTTGTCAAAATTAATTTATTGGCCAGAAGTGTCTTTATAGAGATTATGGAGATACTTCATAGTTTTGTCTTCAAGGACCAAGGCAAGCAACAAAAGGATGGTGTCATCGAAAAAAATTTTATGGGAGAAAGAGAACTCGAGAGGATGGTTTAAAGCATTTGAGATAATTTAGGGAACAAAACAAGTGATGTAACAATTGAGAGAATATGCCATTATGATGAAGAGAAGAGGGGAAATAGGGCCCCCTTCATAAGTCCTCTATTTCTTGAAAAAAATCCCACCGGTGAGCCATTAATAATAATGGAGAACCTGGGAGTAGAAATACATGAGCTGATGATCTTCCTAAAATGAGGGGGAAGCCAAATTTCTCCATGACCTTATCCAGGAAAGACCAAGAGACTCGATCGAAATCCTTATTCATGTCTAATTTTACAACCCTCCTAGCATTTTTACTCTTCTCCATAGAATGCAAAGTTTCATGAACTAGCACCACACCATATAGAATAATCCTTCCTTTCACATGTAACATTCCTTAATTTAGTACATTAGAACAAGAAAATTTTCTTTTTTTTCTTTTTTGATAAGTGCTTCCTAGTTCTAAATACATAATTTAGAACTCATAGATCAAAACAATCATTCTTATATCAGATAACCATATGCAGCTATAATGACTCGGTATACCACCGATCTATTCATTCCATGACTCAGTAATTTATCGATCTATTCATGGGTATCATAGAGTTGGCATTTTTATTTTAACACCACACTCTTACGGTTCTCTTCCCTAAACTGGGATTTTAGAATGCTCTACCCAAGGAACCTATCTGAATAATTGTTACCATTATTCATCGGCATCACGTCCCTTAGACTAGGTGACATAGGACAACGCAATCAGCAGCTTGCGATACTTTGGCCAAAGATTTGAAACGTACTGTTTATGTCTCGTATTCCTTGACATACTCATCAATCTGGGATACGTCCTTCACCCCACTCCGATGTTATATAGAATGTCTTACACGCTGACTTCTGTCAGCCTCCCCTATCCCAAGTCATTCACTCAGGAACAGATTAATAACATGTCAACGTTATAAGGATGCTCTCGAGGACTAGGGATAAGCTGACATACTGGGTCAACCCTAGTTATCCCTGTGTGTCAAGGTACCCCGAGTCTCCAAGGGCAGCCTTATAACATGACCATGTTCCTAACCAGGCCCAGAGTAAAAACTTGTTCGAGTTTAAGGTGTAAATCTTAATGATCAATGCAAAGGGTGCCGCCATAAGTCACCTGCATTGTTGTATCCTCGAGAAGATCCTAATCTTCTTGAAGGTACAACCCTATAGTTGACATGTGCTGACATCCTACAAAACCACCTCGGAAAGATCTACTTAACTTAAGGTGTTACTTACGTTGAGTTGTAATTATACTTTAAGACTCTCCTTTCTGGGTAGTCTTTTCCCAACCCCTGCGTTCCTCACCTTTGAGTTGCCTTATTTATATAAGATCCATTTCACAGAGAGAAATGTAATAAGAATTGAGATCTCATCAAGGAGTTCATTGACTCACATTAATCTTAATCAACAAATTTGGTAGTAGCCCTATGCTATCTCATAAGGGTGCTAACTATACCCCTATAGTTTTATATCAGTTCTCAAAACTGAAATATATATCTTACTCATTGTTTTTAAGGTATAGTGATTTAAAATCATCAGTTGTCTTGACTTAGATCATGGATAGGGAGTATTAGATTACCCTTCCTATTTCAACTACCTATAAAGGTGTAGTTTAACCTTAACTTCCCGTAAATAGTGGACTAATTATTATAATTTAGCCATATTCAAAACATAAAAGAATTACTAATCATTTACAAGTATTCAGTCACATAATCATTATAAGGCCTACTTAGAGAATCCAAATATCTCCAAGGTATACAATAATAAAAATTCACTTAAAAACAATCGAATCAAAGAGGATCAAGCCATCACAATACAAATGCAGCCACATAGTAACAATCCCTCATTTCATTTATTTCTAAGCCAAACAATTACAATCTATGCATTCAAATATTTGATACAATACTCAACAACAAAAGAACAACTTTCTTCATATAGTACAATTATAGAAATCAAGTTGGAATTCATCATAAAACCAAATTAAGCAATCTGAGTATCATATCGATCTGCATGCCTTTACCACTTACGAAACCATCTGCAAAAACTTTCCAACACGGGTCAGTTTGGTGAACTGAGCATGATAAGCACTAATTCTTAAAACAATTGCATTCTACCAATTGCTCTCATTAAACAACCTGTTTAAATGACATCATTTCTTCAAATACTTAACATAAATCAGACTAATCATCATTCTGTAATTCTAACATGACTTTTAATGCATGACTCATATTATAGTTACCAATTAATCCTAAATACCCTTCAGATGATTCATCATATATATTAGAGACTAAGGAGAACAAAATGAATCCAAAACATCCATCCATCTGAATCCCAAGGACAACAATAATCCAACAAATTATTCCATTCAAAAATGAATATCCTATCAATTCGTGTATCCAACAGGTATGTTTTTTTTTAACAATTCCTCAAAGGCAGATTATAACTTTCATCAAGTACAACTGACGAGATTCCTTTAAAAACATTACATTATTTCAATGGTATTGACAAATACACTACTTTACTGCAATATATTTTTTTACCAGTCTCTCCCTACAGTTTAACAGTCTTTCCTTCTTAAGCCCATACTGTAGAGTTCACATAAGGAATACAAAAGAAGAAAGCACTCAAAGTTTCTAGACAAGGAGAGAATATTTTATTATTCCTACAGTTATATATATCAACATATACTTTACAGCTGAGGAGAAAGAAACAGAGACATTCAAATTTCCATTCCAATCATATTCAGGACTGTACCGACTTCTCAAGAATAATGCAATTACATTATACGCATGTGACTAAATCAGTCGAGATAACAAGAAGAAACTACAGTTTCATCTAAATTAAATAATGAAAATCACCTGTAGCTATTAAGCAATACAAGAGCTCTCGCGACAAACAATAATAAATAATCCAACCATAATAGGCTCAACAAATCTTTCCATATCATTCATCAAACATGAAAATACCCAACGCCATCGCCTGACATGGCACAGCTAGGAACTCTTTATCTCAGTCAAACACGAGACTAGATAACACTATAAACAGATGACGTATCCATATGCAAACACAACGACATTCCCACTGAGTCGAAACACATACATACACAGCAACATTCAACTGAGTCTAATCCCTATGAATATACAGCAAGGACTTATATCAGAAGCCAATTTCATAATATAAGCTCAACAAAGTTTTAACCAAAGTCACCTCCATAACATAAGCTCAGCAAGGTTTAACCGAAGTCGAGCTAAAATGAAAATACAGTAGGGACTCAAACAGAGTCGAGTTTGTAATGTAACCCAACACACATTTCCACAGAATCGAACTGAATATAAACACAACAACATTAAGAAAGAGTCGAATCAATATGCATGCACAGCGAGGACTTAAATCAGAAGTCGAGCCAACACGCAACACATCAAGGACTTCATCAGGAGTCGTGTTCACATGGGAATACTGCAAGGACTCCAACAGAGTCATATCCAACCAGTACTCACAACCAGGGTTTCGATTGAAGTTGAATTCATACGACAACAATTCAAGTACTCCAACAGAGTCAATACCAATATGTAATCACAACAAAGCTTCTACAGAAGTCGAAAACATAAGATACGTTTCAAGGACTCCAACAGAGTCAATACCAATATGTAATCACAACAAAGCTTCTACAGAAGTTGAAAACATAAGATACGTTTCAAGGACTCCAATAGAGTCAATACCAATATGTAATCACAACAAAGCTTCTACAGAAGTCGAAAACATAAGATACATTTCAAGGACTCCAACAGAGTCATTTTCATAAATAATCCTTGCAAACCTTCAACGGTGTCTAACCAAAATTGAAAACACAGTAAGGACTTCAATAGAAGTCGTGTTCAAGTAAAACAATCACAACAAGCATTCCAATCAGAAGAAATTTTAAGTAAACCCAGCAAGATTCAATAGGATTCAACAACATGATAACACAGCCGCGTCTTCAGCCGAAAATGAATCCAAAAAGAAGAAATAAATACAGTAGACATTTCAACAGAGTCTTCGCATAACCAGAGATTCCTAAATCCATAGGAAAAGAAGAACCAATACATTGCTTCAAACCAACTGTACTAAAATCACCTGAACAGAGTTGTTTTAATGAAAGCATTTGAAGGAAAGCAAGATTTTTAAAAGTTAGGGCCTATCATGCCTGATAGTGTCGCTTAAAAATCTGAAGAAGACCTCTGAATGAGCTCGCGCCTTCTCTTCTTCTTCCACGATAGATTAAACAACAATAAATTGTTACCTTCATGCCTTATAAACTTTCCCCGACAGAGAAAAGAGCTAGATATTCTCAAAGTTGCCATGCAACACAGAGTAGACTGGTTCGAAGAACCAGTGATCAAGCAGAGAGAAAAATGGAACGCATGGAAAACCAAAATACCAACCAATTTTCCATTTGCATGCCTTCCCAAGCAATCCGCTCGGGAACCGAAGTTCATCAATTGCATTAACTCCTAAATTCCCGCCTATTCTCCATTGCCACCGACCGCCAAAGTTGGTGATTGCCAAATGAAAACAAACAACCATTCCCAAATTTGGTAATGCTACCACGTCAGGTCACAATAGCCGTTAGCAACCTCCGCCAAATCCCAAGTCCTTCATCCTTATCCACCTCATAAATGCCATGGAAACCACCGCCCATGACTCACGCCCCTTCATAGGTCCCCTTCCATCCATTATCATTAGTTAAGATAGGTTAGAAACATAGGTTAGATCATAAGGTAAGACATTAGTCTTACTTCCATAGTGCTAGGTGTAGCTAACCTTAGGAGCATTAAGCTTATAGTTTTAGGGCTAGGTTAGATTAGCAATAATTCAACCAATAGGTTATAGTTTAGGTTAAGGTTATTAACCTTAATGAATCCAGTCTAGGTCTCCCAAGTAGGACCGATCAGTATTAGAACCAAATAGGGTATAGTTTTCCTGTAATGGATTCTATCCGGCATTGCAAATTAAGCTTGCAGTATACACCAGAATTTCTTACCTGACTCAAGCTCTATGCCCTCCTGATATTATGATATTTGGAACCAAATTCATTTAACACGTTCAACCTAAGTTAAACTCTGGAATTGCTCATTCAACTCATTCAGACCTTGCAACTTTTGTAAGGTCAATAATTTTTGTTCATCCTGAATAAACTTAAAACATCTCTGTGATCAATGCAACGATCCAAGGTGAGTCATAAGGATGGATAAATCCACAATTCATCCCGAAATCAAATTAAACTCGTGTACTAAAAATATGAAAGAAATAAAAGAGTCCAAGCATATTCTGACTCACTCAAAGATCTTCAAGAGCAAAGAAGATACAATCCATATCAAGCATGACTTCACAATCAAGGAAACACATCCTTATACCGAAGAAATCATATATCAACACTTGAATACTCATGAGGAAGTAACAATAATTTAGGGTGTTACATCACATAACCACCATGTAAAAGAGAGGATGAATATAGATGGCCAATGTCTTAGTGAATATATTGTAGATAACATTAACAAGGCTTATAGGCCTAAAGTGCTTGAAGTCCTTGGCACCTAGTTTTTTTTTGGGGACCAAAACTATAAAAGTTTGTTCATCTCTTTAAGAAGGTTTCCTATTCTAAATAACTCATTTACAACCTTGAGAAGATATCCAAAAAATTTCCCAAAATTTATCGAAAAGTTAGATTAAAATCCATCGTGCCTTGGAGACTTTTCTCCACCAGGGAGAAATGGTCACTTTTTTGGAATTCCTCAATTATAATAGACTTAGAGATATTTTGGTAGCCCTCAAAAGGAATGCTATGAATGGAATCCAACATTGTAGTTGTTGCGACTCGAGAAAGCTATGAATTTCATTTAATTTTTTTATAGAAGGCTAACACTTCATATTTGATGATGTCCATGTTAGAAGTAATAGAGCCATCAACCAAAGATACTTCAGAGATCTTGTTATGAGCTCTATGCTTTAGGATTGTCATGTGGAATAATTTGGTGTTCTTATCCCCATCTTTCAACCAAAGGGCTCGGAATTTTGTCCCCGTGAGGATTCTTCCCTTGCATAAATATTGTGGAGTTCTGAAATAAGGTTTTTATCGCAACATAGTCATCCATATTCATTCTCTTATCGACAACCCTTTCTTCCAAAGTAGAAAGATCATCCTTGACCTTTTTCTTCCGAGTGAAGACATTCCTAAAGACTATTTTATTCCAGCTTCGATTATTTTTTCACATTATTGAGATTTTGAATTAATTTAAACTAAACAAATCCCTTCCACCTCAATAATGTCCTGCATCCTGAATGGTCTAGCCACATTTTCTCAAATTTGAAAGAGGATTGATTTTTATTTTTCAGTTCCCGACATATTTATAATAATGGGATTATGGTCCAAACTAATTTCGGGAGAGAGGAGAGTTGAAATTTTTTATTAAGGATCTAATTCATAGATATGAGTGCCTTTTCAAGCCTGACTTGAATATGATTCTCTCTGAGTCTTATATTAGACTAAGTGAAGGGATTTCCTTGAATGTGAATACCAATAATATTAGAGGAAGTAATGAAATCGAAAGATCATCTATACCTACATTGAAGTCACAAAAGCCACCCTTTTTCTCATCCTGGAGTGAGAGGAGTGTTAAAATATCCCACAATCATCTAATTCAACCCTCCACAATTTTTTTCCTAAGTTTGTTAACTCTATCCACAGCTGTCTTCATCCATGAATGGTGTTGGGAGCATAAATATTGGATAAAATCCAAGTAGAGGTATTGTCACTTGTGTGGAAAGCTATAACTAGATGATTAGAAGTAGATAAAATAGTTTTGTCAATTACCTTAGTAGTGTAACACCTCTGCCATCCTTTCATCTATACTTTCTCATTGTGAAATGGATTGCAACATTGACATGTGATTTTCCTTGAGTTTTTCTCTCGTAGAACTAAATAAATCATGTTGTTAGATTAATGTTTATCTTAGTTGATATTTGTGTGATTAATCATCCATTAGTTGCAAGGTACTCTTGAATTGTGATGTTATTTAATTGATTCGTGAAATGAACTAGACATCTGCAACTTGTGGAAAGTTTGATTTCTATTCTTGGAACCATTGGGTAAGATGGTAATTTGGAGAATTATCCTAAGTCAATGATAACCAATTATTATTATTATTGAGAATCAATTAAGAAAATACCTTGGATCAGTCTCATTCATCTAGTGAGTTCCCTTAATATGATCTACAATTTTGATTAATGCAAGATATTGCAGTTGTTCATTTGTTTTTGGATTATCACATAATACTAATTGGTCTTAGTAAATTGTTCTATTTTTCCTATGATTCATTATTATAGTGAGGGACGGACGAAAGTGTCGGCTGACTTTCTCAAGTAGCACTAATTTGTTTTGAAAAAACATTTCCAAATTGTAAGGTTCGGTTGTGGTAGTTATTAAGCCTAGACTATGACTACTATTTTGTTAACATTTGAATTTATATGGCCTAACCTAAGACCTAAGGCATATGAATTATATTGGTTTCTTGGGAACCTAACCTAAATTAATCTATGCTAAGTTTGATCTAAGCCCTAACCTATGATGATAAGGAAAGGGGACTTAGACCCTAACTCAATGTTTAACCGGTTGGCATTGGGAAGGGGATGCATGGTAAATGGTAAGTGGGTGGTTTCTGCCACCCTTGCATGTACTAGAGGTTGATTTAAATGTCATTTAAGAAGAAAATTCCTCTCCTTAACAAGAAACCAAATTTGAATTTGACACTTTACTAAAAACAACTCTAACACAAATTGTTCAATTGGCCAATAAGTTAGAAGCTAATGTAAAGAAGAGGTAGAGGAAGTTGGTGGGTTGGCAATATGAATAGACCATCTTGGCAAGCATTGATGATTTGGATAAATGTTCCAAACTTCCTTGGGGAAAACATGCCTATTCGAAAAAGGCAGTATTGTTTTTGGTTTTCCATTTGGTCATTTTTTCTCCTTCTCACTCTGCAAACAAAGGTTTTGGGTGTTTGAATTGGTTTTCAATTTTGGTTTGAATCTCTCTACTCTCTGTTTCATGGAGAGACTATTTGGGAAGATTCCGGTGGAAAGGTGGAGAAATTTTTGAGTAGATTTACTACTTCAACTATAGAAGCTATTGTGGAGTTAGAAGAAGGATCTTGGGGTCTCTACCAGGCATGATAGGCTCTAATCCCTTGCAAAAACTTTCTCTATCTAATTAGTTTGTAAAAAGAACTCTATTTATTATAGAAAGCATTTCAGGGTTCTGGTTTTTATTATTGCATAATAAATGGAATCCTTTGCTTGGTAAGTAGTTCTTGTAACTGTATACTTGATTTATCATGGTTGAAATGTTAGTTTTTATCACATAACTATTTTGGATGTGTTTGAATCAAACTTGCCTTGACTATGGTGAAAGGAATGAGTGGGAGATATGAGTTGCATGTGCATATATATTAGTTTAAAGTGGTTTTACAATGTGTTATTGATCTTTATTTTTTATTCAAGGTCTGTGGAACACATGTGTATATATTTAAAGAAAATATGACCCTGTGTTGTGGGTCGAGTTGGAACTTGATCACTCAGTTGGGTTAGATTGGTATCGTTTAATGATATGGTCATCTATTTGGGTCTTTGTTGTATTCTGGTTCAAATACTCAAACCTTTAATACCTGTAATTGTGGATTCAATGGGATTTTCTCTAGAACACCCTCATGTGGATGAGTTGTGATTCAAACCCAGTTAGGTAAGATTTTTCATTGGTTTTGATCATTCTTAGATACTAGTCATTCATCCTTGCATCTTAGATCATTTGGGGATTAGGCAATACCATGTTTGACAAAATGAGGATTTTGTTTCATTCTCTTTCTCTATGTCTATCCCTTCTATGAGTGACTATTTTGTGTCAGTCGTTTGATAGGCTTGGATATTGTTTTGAGTTGGTCTTTGGAAAGGCTCGAGTTATAGTCTTATTCTCCTTCTCAAACTAGTAGAGTAGGCTAACCACTGCATGTGTTTGGTGCATTCTTATGTGGATTTATGGGTCTTAGTTGGTAGGGTACCATTATTCTAATGGTGTCAACTATTCCTTATCTCTTTCTTGGATATTATGAAGTGGTCTTGTGAAGTTTAACCTATAGCTATGACTATTTCAAACTAGGGAAGTTTAATGTCTACCTAGGGGTTATTGTGAATATTTCTGTGAACTGTTCATATCTTTGGGTGGACTTCCAGTGTGCTAATAGTATGTTGAACTGTTATATATTTTGGTATGTTTAAGTTTTGATCACTATTTTTATTAATCTTAAATGATTAGGTTGGAGCCTTGGCATGGACCAATTGGATGGTTTATTAAACTTTCATTTGAGTGTTGATCAAACTAAAATCTTCTCGATACTTGATCATACGAAGATGATCAAGGATATTGTTTATTCAGTTGAAAGGTTGTTGACTATGAGCTTTCTCTTCCTTGGTTGAGTCATTTCATTTCTCAGTCTGAATGATGTATTCAGTTAAGTATGATTCTTTACCAGCCTTATATGGAATACTTGTATTGACTTAATATTATCTCATTGATGATTATATGTGTTGTGTATTCCAATGACTTGCATGCACTCTAAATTGGTTGAAGCCAAGTTTTTCTTGTTTAGATTTCTTGTCTGATAAGTTAAGTTGGATTTGGGCCTTGAGAGCTTGCTGTTATTTTTATACTCAGTTGTATAAATCTTGTCCAATATTTAGATTGTTAGACTGTTGGAATTGAATGAATTTTTTAATGTCACTGATTGGATTCGAGTAAAATGTTTTAATCATGTAGTATGGGCTGCATGATTAAGGAATTTTCACTCTTTCTTTCCCATCTACTGTTATGTATACTTGGATTTACATTATTGGTGTGATATTTCTTAAGTGAGAATGTATACTTATATGGTTTTGGGTTACTTGTTGGTTGAATATGGATGAATTTTGAACATGTTGTTAGACTTCTAGTTGATAGAAATCAGACTTGTTTTGGATTGTTAGATGCTAACATTGTAGGGTGTTGTGATACACTTGAGTATGGTACTTCTGAAGTGTTCAAACAAGAAAATATATTTCTGAACCCTTGATTGATTTCTATTAATAAGCAATGTTCCTTTTCAAAGTTGTTAGTTAGAACATATGGTTCCAAGGATTTAGCTCCTATCATGCTCAGTTCAAATGAACTGACAGATGCTAACACTCTTGTAGATAAATTTTGTGAAAAAGGAAAAGAGGGAGACTTATGGAAAGCTGCATTTATTCTATTGATTGAAGAAATGTAGTTTGATGAAAATATTATGTTTCATTTATTGAACTATTCTTGTGAATAAGTGTTTAAGGCCTAAGGCCAATTATGTAAACTATTGAAAGAATTTGAATTACTTCTTGTCTACTTGAATTGACATCTTAAATTGGAAATGATTGAAGTGGTTGCTTAAATCATTCTCTCTTGACTGGATTAGTTGTGTGTGAATGATGTTTTCAATTTAAAGAGTTCTTTCACTTGGAAAGTAAGCTTGTAGGGAATTAGATGATATGCATTGCTTTACTTCTTGACATTGATTAATAATCTTGGGAAGTTATATGAAATGTTACCAACTTTATATTACTATTATGAAGCAAGGAATATTATTGTTGATCTTTGAATATGTGGAAAAAGGGATAGATAGGAATCATTACCTTTGCGAATGACTTGTATGAAATGGTTATTGGCTGTTATAAATTTTAATTACTGAATTCATTTGAATAAGATAATAATGAATAAGTTGTATTTAAACAATTTTAATGTTGTGGAAATTAAAGTTATGATTGACTATGCTTAATTACATCATTATGAGACTATATTAGTATGGTTGTTTTATGAGGAACAATATAAAATAGATAAAGGTTGCATGACTAAATGTAAAGGGGTTTCAAACCTTAGGAATAATCACAAGAGTACTTAATCTCATTGAGTACATATAGGAATCAACCTTGTGAAAAGGAATCTAAGTGATTAAACTATAAGGCAATCTATCTATCCTAAATGACGATTAAGTACAATAATGAAATGGAATTGTACTTAAGAAAAGATAGGAATGATAACATGGGGTTAGATGTATAATGTGAACTAACCTTTAAGGTATTAAGAACAAATTTCTTCTTGCTGCAATAATGAAGTCATAAATATGATACATATTTGACTTATGTGTGTAATGTAATTATGTTATGAAACCTCGATAAAGGGGTTGTCCACTAATTGGTAATAGAACAAACCCTTCAAATAGACTATGAGGTGGATGCAAAATATCCTTCCATCATAGATGAGTTACACTTAGGGGATAAAGTTTAACTAAGTAATGACAATTTGAATAGTTGAATGACTTAAAGGAAAGTGAATGTAAGTCATGAGACTATTGTGGGTTGAATGCATAGAACCCATTTGGAGTCATTAAAATGAACTTTAAAATTCTCCTAAGTATGTTTGGACGTATGTGGTTTCTACCCTACAATATACTTAATATGTTTTTAAGATTCTTAGTCAACTAAAGGAGATTTCATACTCAAAGGAGATTAAGTAATGAGCAGAAATAAATATGTAGATCCTTCATATTGATTAAGTAGAAACATAATGTTCCTTATTGGAATGTTGATAGAACCCGAGTTAGTCCTTAGGAATGACACCTAAAGGCTGAAAATAACTAGGGTGGGATTAACAAGCTGTAAATTAAAGGGATTAATGAACTTGTTAAGAAGGAAGGTTTAGATTTCTGGAACTTAATGGGTTATTGCAGCATAACCACTACTGCATAGTACCCATCCAATGACGAGATTCATTGGGTGGTTATTGTGGAGCATTCGTTATGGTGTAATAATCTGTTTATCTCCTCTAATCGAGACTATCGAAATGGGATATCAATTAATTGTTAAACACTAGGTAGTGATGATTCTATGGTCTACAACCGATGTCAACTTGCGTTGACTACAGGTGATGAAGTGTACTCAAAGTAACGGGGTTGATTCAAATACACTTGATGACCCTTAGTTACCATAAGTGGACTATCTGCACTAGCCCATGTGGTTTATCTCTTCTTAGCGTCTAACATGGAAATGGGAAGGAATGACAGAGTCAAGAAAGTCTAATCAAGATAACAATTTCAAGTGTGGTGAAAGACATATTCCTTCATGATGAGTATTCCATCTTGGAATATAGGCATGGAAAACATGTTTGAAACTTTGGCTAAAGTATCACAAGTTACTGGTTACATTGTCTTAAATTCACCAAACTAAGGTGTAGGATATAGGATGGGTACTCATAACAAGTACCTAGATAATCCCTTGGTTAGTTGCACTTGATGAGCCCTCAAATGAAAAAGGGAACCACAAGTATATTGAGTATACAATGAAATGAAATATGAGAAGTTTTTTCTATACGAGTCCTCATTGAAATGAAATATGATAGATCAGTTTATGCTGATTCATAACAACTACATATGGTTACTGTTGTAGGATTGATTAAAAAAATTAATGTGGTTCTAAATTTTGAATTTAGAATAGAGAACATTGATAAAAAAGTCGTTTTCTTTTGTAATCATGAAATACGGATGTTACATCTTCATATCGAGCTAAAGGTAATAGCTCTTGGAACTATTTGAGTAAAAAAATTCTTAAAAATAAACTTCTTGATTATAGAAATGGTAAGAAAAAGGGGATGTGCTGCAAATAATCTTCCTTCAAGTGGTGAAGCAGCTATAACTCAAAAGTTGGATGAAATCCTTGCTACCCTCAGTAGACACAAGGAATAAGATTGTTATTATTGAACAAGTGGTTGGAAGTGACACTTTGAGACTGATAGTGAGTAGTCTTAGGGGTAGCCACATGATGAGAGAAATGATGATGTTAAGGATATCAATGGTGCAAATGATAACGCTGTAAATAATGTGGGAAATAATTATAACATGAATGTACCCAATCAGCTTAAGAACAAGAGGGATAAATTGACAACCTGAATTGACTAAAGGTGATAGAAAGAGGATAATTCCAATAAAATTTTATGGAACCACCAAGAGAGATGGGGCTAAGAATTGGCTCAAGTGAGATGGAGAAATATTTTGCGATAAGAAATTTCTCCAAGGAAACCAAGGCTATATGGGGAGCTTATCAGCTCTCCCATGAAGCATCTTCATGGTGGGACAACCGCAAGGTTGAGCTTAATTTTGATGAAACAAACATCACATGGGACCAGTTTAAGGTTCATTTTACGAAGCGTTGGCTGACCCAACTCTACTATAAACATAAAATGACAAATTTTTAAACCTTAACTCAAGGAAAATTGTTGGTAATGAAATATTGGGAGAAGTTCACCAAGCTTCTCAAATATGTACCACAATATCAAATAGATGAAAAATTATGTATAAGGAAGTTCATCATGGGGTTGTATCCTATCATAGGTGGTGAGGTTGATGTACATATCCCTACCACCATGGAAGAAGTGGTAGGAAAATACATTCATTAGAATAGAAACCGGAGGCAATTTCGCACATAAGGAAAAACATAAGAAAAATGGGAATGCTTCTTCACATTTTCCACCCAAGAAGGGTACATGGAAGAATTTTGGAAACAAAGGTAATAATTTGGCTGCAAATGAAAAGAAAATAACAATAGGTAAAGTTGTAGTAAATAACAAGAATATTGGACATAAGGGTAATCATGGGAAAAATACTTTCAAGGTTGAGAATAAATATGAGCCTAAGAAAGGACCCGTTGGAGGTTGTTTTAATTGTGGAGGAATCCACTATGCAAGTCATTGTCCTTTAAATAAAAATGACAATAACCAACAACATAAGATACATGTTGTGGTAGCCGACAAGCAAGCTAAAAAGTAGGCTACGCCCATAGAAGTATTAGGTAAGTTGTATGGCCTACCTGTAACTATACTTTTGATACTGGTGCTTTTGAATGTTTTATTTCTAGCAAGTTAGTTACTAAATTAAAAAATAAAGCTGATTTTATGGAAAAAAACATGGACTATCTAGTATGGGAATATTTTTTCCACATTGTCGTGTGTCTTTTTGGTGCGCCTTTTAGAATTTTTAGCTTCACAACCGAGGTAGACCTGTATGTTGGACCTCTAGGGTCATATGACATAATAATTGGTGTGAAATCATTGGCTGATCACAAGGCACTTATAAAATATATTTGGAAACATATAAGGTGTTTGGATGACCAGTAGAAATCAACAGATATTCAAGGAATAAAAAGAAGTATAAAAGTTAGAGAAATATCAGTTATGTAGCTGAAGAAGGCCAAAAATAAGGGTTCCATGCTTTATGCAATAATTTTTTAGATTCAATTGAAGAAGGGGGTGAATTTTTGGAAATATATCCACTGTTATGGAATCACAACAAGGTGTTTCTAGAAGAGCTCCTAGGTCTTCCGCCAAATACAGAGTTTGAATGTACTATTGAAATCAAACCAGGAATGGAACCTATTTTTAAGGCACCTTATCGAATGACTACCACTGAATTGGTAGAGCTTAAGGAACAATTACATGAATTATTATCTAAAGATTTAATAAGGCCGAGTGTCTTACCTTGGGATGACCAATTTTCTTTGTTAAAAAGAAAGATGGAACCTTAAGACTTTACATTGACTACAGGATGTTGAATAAGGAAACTATTAAGAATAGATATCCTCTTCCAAGGATAGATGATATTTTTGATCAAATGCATGGAGCATCGGTTTACTCTAAAATAGATCTACATTTTGGATACCATCAGTTGAGAATTAAGGAAGAAGATATTCATAAGACTTCTTTTAGAACAAGATATGGACATTATGAGTTCACTATTTTACTTTTGTAGAGTTTTTTTATGTGAGGCTCTTTTACCAGCCACTATCTTTTGTCACTTCGACTCTAGTTATTTTTTTATTTGTTTGAGCCCAAATTCAGCTAAGTATGGAGCTGAATGCGGAAGATATCCATGTGTCCCTTTGGCACACTCGGGGTGTAATGTGAAGAGAGGAATGTTCTCAAACTTACGTCACACCACCCACATGTCTTAGGCATGATAAAGCTACCTAGAAGGGTTAAAAATTCAAAGATATAGTAAAAACACATGCTCTCCACGTTTCACCCAAGTGCAATTTCAAATAAAGAGAGAAAATGAACGTTCTAAAACTTGTGCAAGACCATCCACGCATAACCTAGGTATAGGTTTTGAGATAGCCACAAGAAAGGTCCTCGGACTAAGCATGTGACCTCCACATGGTAGGGAAGAATCATCACCAACTAAAGGAGTGATAGGTTGTGGAGTTGGATAAATTAAAGGCAATCATAAATATCGAGATAGGCAAGTTGATATCTTGCACAAAAATGAAATATTTTGTGGGAAAATTGAATGTTGGTGGTGGAATATTTGATTCTGGACATTGAAATGAGAGCCAAGGGGGTCTATAAAGGAATGTTCTGATCTAGAAAAAAGGGGCGAGGGGGAATAGAAAAAGAAAGACACCAGAACTATGAAAGAGAATTTTAGGCTTATTTATTATGTTTGCTAGCCTTAACAAGGCTCTACTGTAGAATAAAGTTGTAATCTCTATCATATCAGCCTTATGTATTATTTTCTTTATGAATTAAGGGATCTTGTTCTATGCATTTTAGTTCTTAATCATCTGTCTCCTTCATCCATTATTACTTGGTAGTTTTTAGATAAATTGTGAATATCTATTGTGTTATATGCCCTTGGGTTTTCTATATGCATCTATCATCTACATATAATTATGTTTTACACCTTATCGACCTTTGATAATTCAAGATACTTCTAAAAATATTAGACCATGTTAACCACTCTTTGAATATTATAACAGCTTTTTGAATCTATCTCTGTTACTTTTAAAATAAGTTTCAAATATCACCTTAGTTAGTTTTTCACTTTGTTTTATTTTCATTGAAGCCTTACCTTGCACCAACATAGAAGAGCCATATTCTATAAACATGAAGGTTATCTTAGGGTCACATCCCACATCTCTATGGTATCCCATAACTTTGATGGTTCATCCAAAAGATAATCATTGCGACAGCTTTCCCGGCACACCCAAAGTGGGACTCGAACAACTACAAATATGAAGACTCCTTGTCGAAAATCTACTGGTTTCAATAGTACTGAGTTTGGTCCTCTCTAATTTATGAGAAATATGTGAACAAGATTGAGTAAAAGATAAGAATTTGCATTTTAATATCTATAGTTATCCCCTCTCGAGGAATATAAGAGGTAGACAGATTCATAGGTCTCTGTCTCCTCCGAGTCGACTCTCTCAACACCTTCACCAGGTAGGCCCTTCTTACAATCAACTAGAATCCTCATACCTATCTTAATGGACCACCAACCACCTCAACCTCTCGAGATAATTTATTTCATGGAATCAAGGAATTCCACTCATCTTACCAATATCCCCAACGGTGTGTAATACTATTCTCGAAACCACATTAAAGGTGCTTCCCAAATTCAGCAGAGAAGAATTCAAAACTCCAGAGGAACACCTCCAAAAATATGGAGATATTCATGATACATTATATCGTGGGAACATGATGTTGCCTTGTGGTTACTAGTTGCTTCCCTTAAGGGGAAGGCTCTGGATTGGTACCGGTCCCTAACCCCTAATTCTATTGGCACTTGGGACCAACTGGGAAATGTCTTGGTAAGAAGATTCAACAAGAAAGGAGATAGATATTCACTCCTACAATAGGTCATCAACATCAAGAAGGTTTCAAAATAAATTATGAATGATTTTAACCCTATATTTCATAAAACGTAGCAAAGGATTTATGTTCTAGTAAGGCCACCTACAGTTATGGCTATTGGTTTTTACTTAAAGGCTCTAAATTTAGATATTTCTATGATGATTCAATCGTTAGGAGGGGATTCTTTACCACAAGCATATGATATTACAATCCAAGCCAAGAAAAATTTAATAGATGCTAGTAAGCTTCCCCCAAGAGCCCCTTTGCCAATATACCCCAAAATAGCTCCCCTTCCACAAGCACAAGTCTCGAGCTCTACCCAATCCCCTGCATACATATATAATTACCCATCCTCTCATCTAATGCCTATCCACACTAAAATTTCATCACATTCATATCTCGAGATGGAGGAAGTCAATTATATCCTCAAAAACTTCTCTAACGAGATTGTAATTCTTAAAAGGAATCAAAGATCTTACCCAAGACAAAATTATCAAAGCTATCAAGGTGGCAGGCTTTGCATATCCCCCACAACATTATAATACCTATAGGCCTCCATTTGCATAGTCCTATAACCAACCCGTCCTAGTGTCAACACCACTTCACACAATCCAATCCAATAATGGAAGGGAAATGGTACCGGAAAATTAATTTGGTAAGACCCCAACGCATAGTGTTTCCCTTGTAATATTCCTCACATGCCAAGAGAATGTCCCCAAGGAAATTTACAAAAATGGTAGTTGAACAAAGAGTAAGGGAAGGCTACGATGTTAACACATCAGGACCTTACTAGTCTACGAGAGTCCAAAATACAGCCGTTGTTGTGCAAATTAAAGGGATGTCCCCGAGAAAGAAGAAAAGATCACACCGAGAGAACACGCTTTTCTCATGGGTATAAGGAGGGGAATTCATATTAACAAATAAGGTATCTGTCTCCAACCTAGTTCAATCTAATTAAAAACTCACTTCGAAAAGTGGTGATAGAGACACCACTCCTATCCTAACTACAACTAGTGGGATGCAAAAATAGCCTCCAACCATTACAGTCTCACCGTCAATGCTTGTAAAATAAGCCTTGAGAATTGTTCAGAATCAGGGTGTGCTCCATACCATAGTCAAAATAATGAAACACCATTCACCATCCATGAAATCATCACTCAAACCTATAAACATGGTCTAACAACTCAAGAAATCATCAGCTAACACATCCTTGTGGGATCATTTGGGAATTCTAGAGAAAATGAGTTGCTTCAAGAAGCACTGAAATCAAATGATGAACCAACCTCCAACAAGAAAGATATGGAACAGGTAAACATGATTCAGGCCCCAACAAAGGTAGTGCTTGATAAATCAAAAGGGAGAAGTAAGTAAACCAAGACCCAACTCCTTTTTTATGAGTCTTATAATAGGAAGGAAATTATTGTATAAATCCATGATAAACTCGACACAAGCACTACAAATCATGCCCAAAGAAATTATGGATGCCTTGGGAATTAAATATGAGCTTGTAAGGAAAGGAGTCATGCAACTAGATGGAAAATCAGTCCAAACCATAGGATCTATCAAGGGACTTCATTGTAGCTTTATTCTTGTCCGAACATAACTGTTCTATAGGATATAGTAGTAATTGACATTCTGCTAGTCTTCGGACTATGTCTATCCTATGATTTCATGGCCAAGATAGGAGGCTACATGTCTCTTGATTGGTCCCATCTAATTCTGTGGACCAAGTATGGGTCTAAGATGAAGGTATTATCAGAACCCCTTGCCAAGGAACATATAACGGACCAAGTGGTCTCAGGATTTGAGGCTTCCCATGCCATGATCACCTGAGAAGAGTGTTGGTACCCAAATTTTTCTCCTTTTCATCCCGAGCAGCATCGAGAGATGTGGCATGAAGCTTGAAGATAGATAGATCATGATGTGTGTCGCTTTGTAGCCGGGGATGTGATCTAACCGCACTCAAGTTTGTTGAGAGATGGGTGACACTCAAATAGGAATTGATCTTTCCTAATTATTTTAGGTTGTGCCTTTCAACCAAGGTAGGAGGACCTATTTCATAACCCTCAAATGGTTGAAGAGATGAAAATATCCCTCAATTTGTGTAAATAGTATGAAGAGGCCTTGGGAAAATATGATCAACACTCCAAATCCGAATTTTACAAGTTGTCACTTCAAAATTATGGAGATAATTTAAATGCAAGGAAAGGGTTACTAAAGACATTATAGGATCCTGATTTTCTTTGTGCATTTTTGTAGATGGATTGTATTCTTTTGTTGACACACAATGCAATATAGGGGTAGTATGGGTAGGATTAGTTTGTTTGAATGAATTTTTGGTGGGATATTTTAGAAAATACTAACCATAATTTTCCAAATTCTTTGAGGACCTTTGCAAGAAATTTGTAAGACCTAAACAACGGGATGTTCAAGCTACTCCTTCAACTAGGATATGTGCACCAAATGGAGGCCCAGATCTACACTCTTCCACACAATATTTGATAACCCGCCACAAGAGCTTGAAGTAGATGAACCAACAAAGCATCAAGAAATCTCTATTTTATCATGACCTAAGGTGCACCCTAACATTTACAAATAATCTCATAATTCAAGGAAGGTAAAGTGATTTTAAATTTTTTTATCTCTTTATCAGATGAAAGCTCTTCTGAATGTGAGATTGCAAATGCCACTAAAATATCAACAAGAAATGAGACCATGTATGATCAAGAGAGATTTTAAACACAAGACTACAACAGGAGCAAGAAACACAAATTGAAAACATTCTAAAACATAAGTGCATGCAAATTTTTCCAAGAGACAACACAAAATAATCCAAAATGACCAAATTTATCAACAGGGGAATGTTATAAGAACAATCTCAGAGCTTTTTGATGGATTTACAACTGAAACCAACTCAACATGATACAAATCTGATGCAAAAAGGAATTAGAAATGGTTCTCAGATGGTTTCTCAAAAATGGGCTTCTTCCCATATTTTCTCGTGAAATTCTAAGTTTCTCTGACCTTTTACATGTAAAAAAACATGCATTATATAACATTCTATTACATTTGATCCTTATTTCCCAAGAAAAGAATATGCCAAGCATAAAGGTTGTTACAAAATTCGAACATGATTCGCAAATAGGAACGTTTAACATATTTGCAACAAAATTTGCCAGGTGTTTCAAAAAAGGTGAATCATTACAAAACCTTCATCATTATCCATTGTGGAGGCACGTTTTTCATCCTCAAAGCATGCAGACCCCTTTCATTTCATTATTTCATCCTTATCCCTCCAAAATTTGATTCTGCAACTTCTTGACTTGATATTTCACGTTTTTTCTCGAGCCCGAACAAAATTTCATTTCAAAAGCACCCCAAATCTGCAAATTGAAATTTCAAATTGATCCCATTGTTCCTTGAAGGCCAAAACGACATGAATTTGCCAAAGATTCGATGAAAATTGATGCAAAATTCACATCTCCAAGCTTCCTAGAGCTCAAATGGCGGCCAAAATGAAAAATGCACAGTTACCATTGATTTTCCTTTACTCCTTCAATCTGAGCCCTCCACATGTCAAAATGTGATTGGGAATGGATTTGGGATCACTTTTTGACTTTTTAACATTTTTGGAAAAATGTAAAATTTTGACAATTTTCTCCGCCCTTGAGATTTGGTGCTGACACGTGGCACATTGTGGGTCCCATTGAAGTCGCGGCTCAATTATGCACATTTCCACCTTTTTTGGAAATTTGGAAAATTTTCACTTTTTTCCCCATGGGCCCGCACCTCTGAATTTTTCCCTACCATGTGTCGATCCGATTCATCACGGAGCCATGCCTCAAATTTTCATTCTAAGTCTTTTTTTCAAAAGGGAAAAATTTCCCTTTGCCTCCAAAGAGCTCACCGACCCGCTCTTCCCACCACATGTCTCCCTATGGTTCATTTGGCGGACCCGCACTTCAAATTCTCACCCTGACTCATTTTGCAAAAATAGAAAAATTCCGTTTTGCCTTCGATGGCCCACCGACCCACTCTATGCTCTAAAGCCGCCACGTGTCCCCCTTCAATCCATTGCAGGACCCACGACCCTTCCCTCAACCTTTTTCCCTTCTCGCCAAAAAGGAAAAAAATCTTCTAAGTCCCCCGCTAGCCTTCCATCCCACCTTTGAATGAGAACATGACATGTGTCCTCCTCTGGGACCTGCAGAGTTGCGGGGGAAAGTTTGATTTTTTGCCAAAACACAAAACACGTTAAGTTTTTAGAACCAACCCACCAAACCTTGTCCAACCACAAGCGGCCACGTATGAGGGGATGTTTGGGATTAATTTTGATGGGTAGAGGACACCCGTATGACCATAAAAAAACAGAAATTGCCAAGGATGCCCGAATTTGATTTTTTCTTCGTGGGTGAGGATTTTTTTGGTCAAAAAGCAAATGGAAAGTGATTTTAGGTAGTTTATGACCCTGGAAAAGGATTTTTGAGGGGAAATATGCATGAAATGAACAACTTTGAGCTCCAAAGGCTGGGAAAAGTGGAAAAAATGATAGAGGCCTGTGGATTTGGAAAACTAGGGCACAAAACAGGGCATACATGTATTTTTCTTTCAAGTTGGGGAAAAATAATAAGTTTATGAGATTTTCAAAGCATCTAATCTAAGGAAAACGTTTATAGACCACCAATTTTGAAGAAAAATGTTTTAGAGCAAGCAAACCAAAGGGGAAAGATGGCAATATAATAGAGGATCAAAATGGGCACCAACATCAGCTCCTGCTCGGGATGGGCACTCCCAGTGAGTGCCACAAGAATAATAAGTAGAACAAGTGCCAAAATAATCCATTGGGAAAATAGAGTCATGAGCCAAAGCCACCAAAACCAGCTAAGAAACTAACAAAAATGGCTGCCACACACCAAGGCAAACCAAGAACCACCAAAACACCAAAAATAGAGAAAAAGCCAAACACTATACACTGTACAAGTTGGTGCATACCTCAAATTTGGGGATTAATCCAAGAAATGATTCAGATGCCTACCATTAACAGGAAGTTCAAGAAATTCCCCATCTAAGTCCTTGAGAAAAAAATGTATTTTCACCAATTCTGATATCAATGGAGTAAGGGCCCATCCGCAATGCATCAAATTTACCATGTTTTCCCTTATCTTCATTTCTGTTGTTCCATAAAAAAACTAAATCTCAAATATTAAATGCCCTAGGATTGACCTTCTTGTCAAACAACCTCTTCAACTTCTCTCTAAATATGACATGCCTTTGGTGGGATGCTCTTATCTCTTAATCTAGCTCTACAATATGATTAATCCTTGCTTCATATAGACCGACCTCTTGATCCTCGGTAGTTGAAAAAATTGAAATGAAGATAATTACATATGTAAGGGAAGTAGAGCTTGAGTTCCATAGACCAACTCGAATGGGCTCTTACCACTAGCTCTTTTAGTAGTGATTCTATTAGCCCAAACTGAAAATTTCAGTTGTTCACCCCATTTTCTCTTGTTCAACTCCAATGTTATCCTAATGATCTTCAACAAGTTCTTATTGTTGGACTCACTTGTCCATTCCCTTGGGGGTTCTAGTATGAAGAATAAGTCGATTGGTTCCATACTCATTGCACATTTCCATCAAAGGTTTAACTCTGAAACACATGGCATTATCACCACAATCTTGACTGACAAACCAAATTTGCATATGATATGATTCAACAAGAAATCCATGACAACGTGGTGTGTTTCTTTCTTGGTGGGGATTGCCTCTACCAACTTGGTGAAGTAATATGTGGCTACAAGGATCCACTTTTTCCAGCACTAGAAGGGTCTCGAGATCTCACCAATGAATTCCACCCCACTATTTGAAAGGAGCTTCAAATGATATAGGATGTAAAGGAAGGGAGCCTAAATCTTTCATTATTCCAAAGAGACGCCGATGACAACTCTCACATTTTCTAACCATCATGGTTACATCTTTAAAGAGATTAGGCCACCAATAACCAACTCTCAAAAATTTGTGTCAGTAACCCTTCTAAAGCAAATTGTCCTCCACAAAATCCCCATGGAAATCAGCAATTACTTTGGGAGCTTCATCTTCAGATTACACATTTGAAGAGGACACCTTCGGGGTTCTTCCAAGCTATCCCAAAGTCGGTGATGATGTATTTTTGAGAAGCCAGCTTGAGGGCTCTTTTTTTATTTTTATTTAAATGATCGGGACAACATAAGTGTCTAAGGTAAAATATTATATCCTTGTACCACTCTAACTTACGAATTTCTCAAGAACATCTACCCTTTCTTCCTCTACTTAATTCACTTCCATAGTCTGCAATTCGCTCTTAGCCATGAGCTTAGCAAGACCCAAACCTCTTACCAACTTTGTGGTTTAGATATCCATGTCATACTCCTAAAGTTTGTTCACCCATCTACATCTTTTACTTGAGATCTCCATCTCTGATAAGATGTCTTTTACCATGGTGTGGGGAACATAAGCAATAACTTTTGAGCTTAAGATATAAGGCCTAAAAACCTTTGTTGCTTTCACCAAGGAAAATTCTTGTTTTTCCATGATTGTGTACTTTAACTCAAAGAACTTGTAAATCCTTGCTAAAGAAGGAAATAGGCCTCTCAGCCCCATCTTCATCCTTTTGGAGCAAAACAGATGCAATAGTATTTTCAGAAGAAAAAGAGAAGATTTGGAAAGGCTTCTTGTAATTCAAAGCTGCCAAGACAGGTGCATGTTTAAGTGCTTCTTTAATTCCTTTAAAATCCCGAATAGCAGCCTCCTCCCACTTGATAACTTGATCTTTCTTTAACATGCATGTGATAGGAAGAGTCAACTCAAAAAAATTGGACACAAACCTTCTAATGAATTTGATTTACCAAAAGATGGACTGGATGTCCTTCTTTGTTCGTGGGATTGGAACCTTGCTGATTTCTTCTACCCTCTTAGGGTCAATCATGACACCAGTCTTTGAAACAATATGGCCAAGCAGCTTGGCCTTTTGTACTCTAAAATGACACTTCTTTCGATTGAGAGAAATGTCATATTCTCTACATCTCGATCAACATATTTTCCAAGTCCCGCAAGTGATCTTTTCTCGCTCTCCTTGAAAACACAGTCATCATCATCGAGAAACGCAATGAAGTCATTTATGTAACCAGCAAAAGCAACATCCATTGCTCTTTGAAAAGTAGCTCCAACATTCATAAGACCAAAAGGCATTCTTACATAAACATATGTTCCCCAAGGAGTGGTAAAGGTAGTTTTAAATCTTTCTGACTCCTTAACAACAACTTGATTGTAGCCAGAAAAACCATCTAAGGTAGACAACAATTCAGATCTAGTCACTAACTGTAGCATGTTTTCTATGTTTAGCAAAGGATAATTGTCTTTCAATGAAGCTCTATTCAGATTTTTGAAGTATACACAAATTCTGATATCTCCATTTTTCTTTCTGACTAGCACAAGGTTTGTAAACCAAGATGAATACCTTTTGGGCTGAATGATCCCTCCCTCCTTAAGTTTCTTCAATTCATCTTGCATTTTCATGGAAAGGAGTGGATTAATTGGCCTCTGCTTCTATCTCGAATGGTTTGGCACCATTCTTAAGAGGGATATCATTGTAGACACTAAAATTAGGTCACACTCCCCCTTCATCCCTTGACATATAAGCCCCCTTTATTACATCTACCTAGCCATGACCCCCTTCACCCCACTAATATTAATTTAATTAATTTAATTAAATTAATGCTTTACCCTCACTATATTTATTATTTAAATATATTATTTAAATAATATCTACACATATAGTTCACTTAGACACCTCACCAAGCTAACTCAACCTAAGACCTATTCTTAGCAAGTTCCCATAGCTAACTAAGACTTACCCAAACCCTAAAAATCAATGCCTACAATCCCTCTAACCACATTCCCACATGCTCGAAGAAGCTCCCACCAAATCCAAGGGATGACAACACAATATCTAAGGAAATCATAAAGATCTCTCTAAGTTTAGTAAACCTATAAAATCCCACCTTGACTAACATCGCTTACCCCTAACCATCGTCGGTTAAGTCGGACCGTCGTCGATTACCCCTTTTAACCCCTAAACTACTTGATTCTCAAGGTTGGAAAACATTGGGAGAAATTTGATGAGCAAGAACAAAATCTCAAAGAGATAACGCATCTTCAAAGAGCCAATTCCAGTAGGAATTGACATCCAAGGAAGTAGATTAAGGATCTTCTCCTGCACAACCATCCCCCACATTCTAATCTATCCAAGTAAAGAGGAGTGTGCATGCAACCCATGCAGAAGATTTTCTTTAGTTGGTGATCAATTTCAACCTTCAAACCCATCATCAGCACCTCCATCTTTCACACATAGACTTTCAGGAATGAAATCCAAGTAACTACAACATCATACCTTCTTGGTTATTTCATTTTATCATTATTTTATCATCAATTGTTGATCTTGCTCCCTATTGACCATCTCCAACATTTTGTACCTCCATAGACCTCAAAACCTCATAAAATCCTATTCCAGTCATCCAATACCTTGTCCCAACCAACCAAAATACTTTGTATAATCACAAAGGAAACCAAAACCTCATTTTGTGATGTTTCCTAGTGTCATAAGTAATCGCGCGCCGGTTATACCTAACCACGGTCGATCACCCATGACCGACGTCGGTCTCTGTGTTTTCCCACACAACCTTAAACAAAGACCTACCCACCTCATTTTACTTCACCCTCACTCATTTGTGACCTACTTGAGACCTTTCTCAGACTTGTAGAACCCAGAACCAACCATTTGACCTGTGGATTCTATTCTAGCTTAGCCTGTTAGATTAGATCTGTTTTCTTATTGTGTTTTTAAGTGAGATACCTAAATCATTTTAAAATAACAATAGGATTTACCTTGTTTTCAGCATTAATTTGTTTAAAATAGTGGACTGACAGCCATCTAGGAAGTACCATACTTCCTAGATCTAGCTCATACTAGGCAGTTCACTGCCCATATTGTTTAATTCTTTTTGGTGGTCTTGCTTTCATTATAGGTAGTTCCTCCTAGCCAAAAGGAAGCTCTCATGGTCATCTCTGTGGATTCAGAAGTCATACGCGCACAACAACCCATCAACCAAAATTTGAACAGGTATTCCTCCTATGCCCATTACCCTATCTATTTCGTCAACAATTCAAAGAAACAATCTAAGAAAAAAGGTGAAACATTTTGGCACGCCCGGTGGGACCCATTCAGGGGTTCCTTGCATTCATTCATTTCTAGGTGAAAAGTTACATGTTTGTTTCCTTTCCAAAAGGTTCTTACATTTAAATTTCTCCCCTGGAATCATCTCTTCTTCTATTGTCTAAAAGTAATCGTACTTTGGTGCTTAAAACAAACACTTCTTCCCTTTCATTAGCATTGCATTAGTGAAAGATCATACTTTCTCCTATTCATCTTATTGTGTCATCCAATTCCACATTTTTGATTTGGGTTTTAAAATCATTGCATTTCATTCTAATTTTCTGCATTAGCTCACATTAATTGAGGGCAACCTATACGCTGGATTCATTACCAGGTTGATGGTGACAAACAAATCGTAGAAAATCACTTCTATCCTTTTGTCTTTCTCTGAGTCTTACCAAACCACACAAAAATTCAAATACATACATTCTTAAACAACATCTTACCTAGAAGAAGCTGTAGGTAATCACATGATCACCGCACAAGGGGCACCTAACTCGCTACTCTATCGAGTCATACTTCAGAGCAAAGCCCGCCCCCACCATAACAAACTTGAAACCTCACCCTTTAGATCTCCTTCTTTATAGGAAGCCATCCTCACCAAAAACTCTATTTCACAATTCATGTGTCAGTCCCTAAATAGCATAAGCTAAACAAACATAATAGAAAAGGGCACTCTTAGGATCACATTTTCTTAGTGTTTCTGCTTGGTTTGTGTTTTGAGGTGAAAGATCATGTTCATCACTTTTTTTTTGTTCATCCTTGCATGCTCCTCATCATAGCTGGTGTATTCCAGCTTCACCTGAGTGTGCCTGGGCCATATCACCATCATTCCTAGAATTTTGGGTCTGATTCCACATCAAATTCTAATTCACAACCACTTTTTCTCATCATTGTTTCAATCTCACAGTAACCGTCATCGGTTACCTCTGACCGCCATCGGTTAAACGAACCGACATCGGTTCCAGTCCTTTTTCTAACCTACTCAAAAGGACATTTTTACTTCACTTTCTTCCACTTTCCACAGTCTCTGTCATTGTTACTTTTTCCATTGACATTTTACACATCCCCATATTTGGCATACTTGTCAGATCTTGCCTTCTGCTTCACTGTTTACTCACTGTCCATTTTCTACAAAGTGACCAACAGTAGTGGTTAACCCCATCGACGTCAATTTTCCCTAATTGGCATCATTTATCTTGTTTCATATTCCACCCACCATTTTTTATTTCATCCTTTTTTCCTGTTGTTCTTTGTACCATTTACAGAGAAGCAGCCCCACTTGATCAGTACTGGTTCACATGGTACTGACCCGAAGACAAGCGAACGCCCTCGTGTTCCATGCTAGTTGCCAACCACTCCCACCTAGTCCTTCACCACCTTCTATTTTATCACCAGCCATGGATCCCATCTAGCCTACTAATATCACTACCAAATATGAGGAATTTGCATGAATCCTTGACTGTAACCCTCTTGCCTTGCGCTTTTACCTTTCCCATTCATCCACTCGAGATGCCTCGGTCAATTGATATACGACATGCCCGTATCTATCCCCCTGACTCTCACACCCACTTCTACATTGGCTCCATCTAGTTCAATGCTACCCGCTTCCACTTTACCCCCAATCATTTCACAGTTAAGTCCTATACCCACTATAACTACCGCGTTTGTTGCCTCTGTAACACCCATTACATCCACCATACCCTCGGAAACTACCCCAAACATGACCTCATCTCCCTTTATTGTCTCATACATACCCATAGCTACATTACCACCTCCGGTTTAGGTGACCCCTACCCCATTTCGAATGTAGTTCTTTCCATTCCACAATCATTAGCCCCTATTGTCAATAGGATTACCACGACCCTTCCTCCCCCATATACATACTACCAACAATCGCATGTTTCATCTATCATTTATTTAGGGTACGTACCCCTATTTCCTTGCCTTCTTCTTCGCCACCTTACATGACATCCCCTACACTAGAATGCCACTCCCATTATATGCCCAAAACCAACCTCCTCATGCTATAGGAGGCATCCAATCATCACAACCCACCAATGACCTAATTAAATTGATGATGGATAAGATGCAGACATTGGAGGCATCATTTTCTGCTCCCATAACACTCTTACCTATGATGAGATTTGTAACGAGCCTATTCACCCATCCATTCCTATCCGTTCATACCTTGTGCATTGGGAAATGCCAAAATTCAATCATTTCAATAGTAAGGAAGACCCACAACAACATTTGCGCTTGTTCAAACATGGGTGTTATCTGATTGCTCATGATGATGCCTTACTTTTGAGAAATTTTCCCATGTCCCTCACTGGACCAGCATTAGATTGGTATAGTGGGTTACCCAAACACTCCATATTTTCATTCAATCAGGTAGCCCGAGCTTTTGGATCATTTCTCTATCAATATCACCAAGAAAGTTACCATGACCGATCTATATTCCACACGTTAGTATGAGGATGAATCTATCACAGATTTTGTCACTCGTTGGTGTAGCTTGATCAATCAACTTACCTTCCAATTACCACAAACTGAACTCATCGATATCTTCACCCGACCTTGCACTAGACATATCTCCCTGACCTTGTAGGTCTAAACTTTCCAAACATTCGATGAGGCATTCACTATGGAAAAAAGTTAGAGATTCAAGTCATCGAAGAGAAGAAAATCCAATTACAAAATAAGAATTTGGCATTCAAGTTGAATGAAACCTCTTCTTCTTCCGACCCACTAGCCAATGATTCAAAGGCTAAAGGTACTGATAACGCAGTGGTACTTAAGGCTGGCCTAGCTCATCTGTCCAATCAGGCTACACCCTCATCTAATCTATCACCCATACAGATTTTGATTCAGACAAGAGCAATGAAAATATACCCCAATTGGGGAAACTTACTCTTCTATTTTAGAAAAGCTTATCAAAGTTGGAGCCATCACCCTTCCACCTATAAAACCACACACTATTTTTGACCCTGCTCACCCCATGCTCACATGGTATAAGGAACAAGATTTATGTAACTATCACCGAGTGAAGGGTCATAGTGACGGAAATTGCATCACTTTTAAGAATATTATCCAAGAAATGCTCGAGAAAGGTAAGTTAACTATGGATAATCCCAATGACGCCCCTAACCAAAATCTACAAATCTTTAAAAAACCATTTCCCAATCATGCCTCTTCATCCAATCAAACTGGTGAGGCATCCACTCACGATACCCATACCCATGAGGTTCACGCAATCTTTAACGAGGTACCCGCCACATATCAATTACCTCACATCCCTTCCATAGAGGAAATCCTCCTTCCACATTGGAACCAACTGTCACTATTCCTTCACCAATAGAAGAACACCCTTCATCTCCTGCATCACCTACGGGGAGTCTTCTACTAACGTTGAGACCATCTCACCCCTAGCTTCTCCACTTAGTGAACCTTTACCTACCGTACCTCCTCCACCTGTGAGGATCACCCATTACCTCCTCCACACACATAGGAGCACCCATTACCTCCTCCACCCACGAGGAACACCTATCCATTCCTTCACTCATAGAGGAACTCCCATCATCCTTTCCACCCATCATAGACCCAATAGGGATACCTTTGCCTCTCGGGTGAGCATTCTCCATCCGCTACCCAACATCCAATAGACCTACTTTCAGCTCTCTTACCCACGGAAGCTGAAGCCGGCCAATTCCCTATCTCTAAGATGCATTTTACGGGAATTCCCATTAGGTCCTCACCAACTCCACCCATAAACGTGCCATTCTCACATTTGGCTGATCACTTAGAGTATGTGGATAGAGCTTTGTTATGGGGGTGCCTCTTACTCCCTGTCTCAACATAAATGTAGAGATCCCTCGATGACACCTCCATTATCTACCCAAGCACATTTCCACCCTTCAAGCCACATACAACCACTGCTATCACAACCCCTTCCCCGATATCTGTTAACACTCACACCACACCCTTACCCATAACCCGACCTATGCCTAAACCCAAACCCATACCCACAATATTTACCTCCACTAAACCTATTACCACTTTAGGGGTTACCCCAACCACCAACCTTACTCATCCACCTATTAAACTAGATTTAGCTACATCCTCCAAAACCACACCTACTCCAACACCCAAACTAAAGAAACAAACTCATCAACCTCATACCCCTACCACACCAATCAAACTTGCACTTGTCCCATAGACCTTAAGACCTCAGCTACCCAACATGGTCAAGCACCCTTCACCCATCCATAAACAATTAACACAACCACGCATTCCTTCCTCACAAATCTCTAACCTACCCAGGCACACAACACAACTCATACCTACACCTATAGTCTCTTTACCACCAATACCTCTGATACCTGCAGCCATTGCTTCACTACCCACTACACTTCCATCATTGTCCCTCACACCCCAAACATGACCCACGTCATCTACCTTCATAACACCCCCATTATCCCCATGGGTAACTCACCCTCTTCCTCCATCTGCTTTTCCTTCTATACCTCGTACACCCACATCACCTTTACCCAAGAAGGTGCAACCCAAAAACAAAACCCCACTACCCCACAATAAGGTAGTCAAAACAACCCCACACCCTCCTACCCATCCATCTACTGTACCCCTACCCAAACAAACCTCGACCGATACCTCAAACCACACTAGCACCTAAACCCATAGCTCGACCCATTCCTACACTTCCAAAAACAATTCCCTCGACAACCAACCACACCTACACCCAAACCCACATTTACTTCCCATTGTGATCCACTAACAGGGTCCTATGCCAAAATTTTAACCAACCTCCTTGAGACTTTTGTTATCACATTACCACCACTCCGACCTTACGACCCCCTCAAACCCAAGCCAAAGGGGTTTGATGATACCAAAATTTGTGCATACCATCATGTGCCAGGGCATGATGTGAAGAAGCTGCAAGACCTTAAAAGCTGTACTTATCCAATTGTGTCCACCCAAACCAACTTTGATGATGATGACCTTCTTGATGAGGATATTTCTTCACCAACACCCATTCCCACACTGTGCACTCAACAACCACAACCTCCACCCTCACAACTCCTAGAACCACACACAAAATTTGAAATTAACATGGTTCGCATTAGAGAACTTACCACACCACCACCCAAATGTCACTGCGCCCAACTAACCTCACAGGGATTTTCTCCTCCAGTAGGTTTTTTCCCTTCATGTCATTATACCACTTACCCTACACCCTCTCTATTTGACAATTTCCCTTAAATCAACATGGTACATGTCACTACACGTCTTGCAGTAAGGGTAAAGAAAAGGAACAACTGACCCACCAACCAATCCTATACCCAACATACCATCTGCACCCATACCTAAGATAACTATCCATGGCCCCACATACCCCATTTCTAATGGTGTCACACATCACACCATGATAAAACAATTACACCAATCTCCCCTCAAAATTTCCTTATACGACCTCATCCAAACCTCGAATCCCATCATCAAGCCCTCATGGAGGTTCTTCAATTTATTGAGGTTTGACCCAATGACTCTACACCCATAGCCTCGATTATCACACCCCATCATGTAACCTCCCTCACAAAATTACCACCTTAATCCTCACCTCACCTTGTTCACCAAGTGGCCTCCCTCGCTCTTCCGAGAGACATAGATCGTGCCATACCAAAATGATGACCTAAACCCATCCCTCTTCACCTCTGTACACATTGATGACATACAAGTACGGCATGTGATGATTGATGGAGGCACTACCATTAACATCATTTCATCCCATGCATTTGCTCAAATGTGCATACCTAACAATTTCATGCACAAACATCCGGTCATGTTGCGTTCATTCAACACACTATCACCTCCACACTGACTACAACTTGTCATCCTTCACATTTGCATGTGCCCCCGCACTATTCCAAAATTTTTTATGTTTTGGAGGATGAATTCCAATATAACTTGTTGCTTGGTAGACCTTGGATCCGTGTCATGGGTTGTGTTCCCTCCACTTTGCATTTTTGTGTAAAGTTTGAACATGAAGTACACACTTATACCATTCCAGCTGACCCATCACCTTTCAAAACATGTAATATGCTTTACCAATGCAACGATGTACTCATACCGGTCAGAGCTGTCTACTTCTACAACCAATACCACTTCACCTATACCTACACCCACACCTACCAGTACAATCACTGCTTTCACCACAAATACCTCCTCCATGCCTACCGCTGCTATAACCTCAATGGCTGACCCATTAGCTTCCCAATCCATTAACACCACCTCCGCATCGACCTCTAACACATTGTCCATACCAACTACCCACATACTAACCACTGATCCCTTAGAAGGTGTTTTTCAACACCTCACTTTGGGGGAATACCGCCTATATAGTGTCAACACCTTCCTTACTCCCCACGAGTATGGAAGCCTTCACCAACACCCTCGCTATGATCACCATACAGGAGAACACCTCCTTTATTGTCTTCCTCATCTTCGTACTAGTCTCACTTATGGAGGACTTGATACTACCACCTACACACCCGAACCACCATCACTATATTTTGGTATGTCTAAATCACACTACGAGGGTATTTGAATACTATTCTCAATTCTTCAAAACTCTAACCATGGATGAAGTCCTAAAACCAAACATTATTTTTGTTATGGGCACCCATATGCACCACATATGTTAGAAATAATCCAAAGATACCTCAAACCATAAGTCACTCTCTACCCATCATGTGATATCTAGTTGTAATACAATCAATTTTGACATCTTCTCTTTGTGATTCTTGATCTGATTTTCTCCTTGTGAAATATACTTGAGTGGGAAAATTTTAGTGCTTGAAAATATGGAAAGAAGTCCCATAGATCTAGTGGGAAGATGTAGACCTGTAGATAGTTCTTCACTAATGAATGTGTAGAGGTATTTTCGTATTGTCGTGGGATTTGGAACTTCCTTTTGTGTTATATTTTACAATAGGATTCCATAAGAGTAATAGGTACCAAATAAGGTGAGTTTAATTTTATTTATATATTCTTATGAAGGTGATTTAATTTGGAAAGGATGATTGAGGGGAAGTAAATGACCAAAATAAAAAAATTTGTAATAGGAAGTTAGGGACCAAAGTGGGCTAGGTCAAGACCATATAGTAGGGTCGGGACTATATAAATGTCCTACCCCGCAACACGTTTTTGACCCAAGAGGGAAAAATTACAATGTGAATTTTTGAAGATGAAAATTTGAGTTTCTTACATTTTTTCATGAATTCAATTCTCAAGAAATTGTCAAGAAAACTCAAATGTTTTATAAAAATGTAAGAATTGAATTCATCGGGTACTCTAATTCTCATCGGGTACATCCTTAGGTATCTTGTCTAGCTTGGTTACTCTTATACACTAAGGATGTATATTAGAGTTTCTTACATTATACATCCTTAGTGTATAAGAGTAACCAAGCTAGACAAGATACCTAAGGATGTACACGATGAGAATTTGTGAAGTTCACTTGTTTGAGAAAGAGATAAATGTAAATAATAATTGTTTAAAAGAGTATAACTACTAAATTTGAGTTTATACATTTTCCCCTTTAATTATGAAATGAAATTACATGCTTAAAGGAAAAGATACTTGAGAGTGTAGAGACACTTCTTCTTTTCTCGACATTTATTTTTTAAGATCTTGTTGTATTGGTATTGGCAAGCTACACCATAAAAATTAAAACACAGAGTGTAGTCAATGCCCATGCTAAATAAGTGATATTTACCTCAAAATGTAAATATTTAATGTAATTGAAATTAAAAATTTAATCATGCAATAAAGAGATGAAAAACATGTAAGTAGTACACCTATTTTTGTGGAGGGAATAGTTTCCCATTTTTTCTTGTCTAAAAGATTTAGATCGCTAAATGTTTTCAAACAATTGGGGGTGACCAGTCCCCAATTATGTCAAGGATATTAATGAATATTGGGTATATGTAAGACAACACATGAACTACATAGAGAAATAAGATGATTGAGGATCCATATCCCATTATTGTTTGTAAAGGAAGAGGACCACGTATCAAATTCATTCATGAACTTTTATATCTTCTACCATAGGTGTAATAGGAGAAAAAGGAATACCTATAGAAAAATTAGTTTCCTTGGTACCTTTCATAAACCCATGGGCCACAACGTTGCAGATAGATCTAGGCCTAGTTTAAAATTAAGACACACATTATAAGAGAGAATGCATTACCCCCATATTCTCCCCATGTGCCACACAGCTGAGTAGAAACTATATAGAACTAAAATGTGCTAAAAATAGATGGATTAAAGGAAACACATGCCCTGATATATATTAAAATGGAATTGAAACCTAGTGTTGTGAATAAGGAACTAAATTTTTCATGCCCCTAAAACTGATCGATGTGAGTGATCTCGAGTCATAAATTATGCCAAAAATGTACTTGTAGATTAATATCTATAACTATTGATAAAAAAATTGTCACTTCCCTTAGGGAAAATATGTAGGAATGGGCCAGAATGTCTATATGGTCCTAACCTTATTGTATGGTTTTAAACTTTTGCTTTATTTTCTAATTTTCGGTGTTTGATGTTGTTTCGAGTGTTTTTCCTATATTTTCCCTATGTTTAAGTCCAAAACATGCCTATTTATTCGTACATATGAGAATATACCCAGATTAATTCCCCTCCTTTTGAGGTACATGTGATAAATATTTTGAGCATATAGCTCAAAATAATAGATGTGAAACCAAGTCGATAAGTCGATAATTTGTATAGAAAACACATGAAGGGATAATGTGGTGGCCACCAAGAAGAACATGTACTTATAAAAGGGGATGTACATGGTGGATACCATGGAAGGTAATAAAAAGAAACAATAGAAACAAAAAGATTAATAGTAATAATGTTAACAAGATAACTAGTAGTAATCAGAAATAGTAGTGCTTATGTAAGTGAAAACATAACAATGTAAAAATGTCATGTAAAATTATTAACGACTACAACCATGTAACACCCATAGCTTTGTAAGACAATCAAGGACCTTACTCCTAAAAGAAAGAGATGTAACTTCACATAAGAAAGGATTGATGTAAAAAACATGGGGATAGCCACGCTTTTGAAAGAAAAACAAGGTCCTTAGGTCGTAATCATAGTAGCAAACAATGAACTACACACACAACTAGCAAGCATGTATGAAAAATAAGAATATCATAGTGTGATAAAATGTCATGGTGAGTGAGATATAAAAATCATATGATTCTAAAAATTTATTACACCACACAAAACACATATGTTAGTCCTATTAAGCCAAAAGGTAGAAAATACACTACATATGTAATCAATCATAATGAGGAAGTGAAAAGGTACTATTATGAAATAATAACACCTAGTTAGTGTGGAGGTGATTAAGAAAATATTGAAATAAATAAATGCCTAATACTAATTATGTGATAGAATTTTAAAATAAGTATGCAATGAAATACATATTTGACCCAAGAAATATGAGCTAGAAATTAGGAAATCCTAGTTGCAAAGAAGGGATAAAAAGACTTAGCTGATTCACAATTAAACCTCGGACTATGCCAAAGTGACAAACCCGATGAACATATAGAGATACATATCGCATAGAAGCTTAGAAAACTATGTGACCATAATATCTTCCTAGACTAGGCCACCTAGACTAGGTCAAGGGCACATGTTGGTGCTGTAAACCTACTTTGGGTGCATGTGATTTGCCCGAACCTCAAAAATCCAACTTTGGATGGTCACGATATGTTCATTTCCCTTTATTTCCTCTTGTTAGTATGTCACACTAAGTTTGCAGATGTCACATGTAACCTACAATGAATAAATGACCTACAAAACCCCAAAATGCATCAAATCCCAAAAATAAAATAATGAAAATGAGGGTTCGAGACTATCCTCGGTTGTCAACAAAGTGAAATTATGACTGAGCATTGCACTACATATTAGACCAAATGTAATTCTATGTATGCGCATGTGATAATGCTCCTAGGTTTCCCTCACACCAATGATGTCAAGATAGTACGAGATAGATAGAATGAAAATGTGTGGATGGAAAAATGAACTTCCCTTCCTATGTAATGTATATATAGAGTAATAAGCCTAAGATGAAGCTTCGGTGATATGTAGATAGATAGCCCTTAATAGAAATTTCAATGTATGTTTTTTTGATATGGGGGTCTCTTGGTTGAATTTAGACACTAATGACATGACATGACGTGTAGTACCTCACGATAGGAGAAAGAAAACTAAAAATTTCAACCACAAATGTCAAAATTTTGAACAAGAACAAAGAGAAGATGGGTACCTAGGATAGACAGAGAGTACTAGGGTGCTAGTTTCTAGTCCTATGCCACAGTGTCTAATGAAAAATGATGACAAGTGTGTGAATACTACTGCACAAGTATCCCTATGACCTAACTAGAAACCGGTGCGAAGTGATAGATGTGAGAGATAAAACAATAAAGAAAAATAAAGCAATAAGATGGACTAGGTTGTGTGTCACCAGTGAATAATTTTCTTACGCAAGATCCACATATAAAATAACATACCTGGTGGTATAGTAAAATAGTAGTATCTGTGTGATTTTGTGTTTACATTTTCCTAATTTACACTATAAAGGAAGTACAGAACATACCTATGAGAAGTCTAGAGAAACCTTGTTGCATAAGTACATGTAGAATAAGAACATATAGCATGAAAAACCATGGATCGACATGTCAATACATGTTCTATAAATAGAGATGGAAAACCATTGCAACGAACACTCGAGAGAAGATGAATATTTTATTTGGAGTGATAGGATATTTCTATTTTTTCACCGATAGAGATTTGGTGGGGTAAGGAGTGATCAATTCCCAACCTAATTTTGTATGTGTAAAAATGAACAATTTTGGCATCTTGCCACCGGAGGAAACATGTTAGGGAGAGGTCTAGTTTTAATCTCTAACTTTGACTACATCCTTAAAATGGTTAGCCGTTATAGACAGATAAAGACCAAATTTTGTTCATTTTGATTCAAAAATAATATATAGGAGCGAGTATATGAGAGGAAATGAGGCATAATTTTGTCCACTCCAAAGGTGTCTCTGTGATATGTATGAAGCTAGTTGACTTCCATGATAGGTCATCTAGAAGCAATATAAAATGTAAATTGACTTCCCATGTTGGGTCATCTAGGAAAGATACAAAGTGATGTAGCTCTCAAGTTAGGTAATCTCAGAGAAATAGTAATCAATTTATTGGTTTGATTTGAGAAGAAAAAAATGTGTTGAGAAAGAATCTGTATGATAGATTACTCATGGAAATATTTTTTTCTTGTTGCCCCCATATTAGTTCATTAGGGGAAGGTGATATAAATTAGTCCGAAATGTCACATAATGTGTGAGAAATTTTTCGATAATGATGAATTAGATATGTGAAATGATTGTGATCATGTAGTAGTGTGAGGGGGATCATAGAGTGATCCCGATTGTATGCCCCCTTTTGGTGAAAGGGGAGTGATAGAAAGAATGAATTCTGATCCATAAGTAGATGTGAAATGATGTAAGAGTGAGTAAATATCACAAGATTGAAGATATGTGAGATCTCTATATGACATTGTTGAATGTGTACCAAGAAAAGTTATAGAAATTATGAACCAAATGGCATAGGTGGGGAGAAAAATAGATTAGTGGAGCTCAAGGTATCACTCAAAACGTATGGCATGTATGAGTTTGATAATGAACATTAAAAATGACTATAAACAAATAGATATTGAGAAAAAATTTATATATAGTAATGGTGAAGAGTGAATAGGGACTTCATTTAAACATTAATAGAGTGTGATTTTGAGCTCTGAGTGTGTGAAGATGCCACAAGTGAGAGAAGTGAGATTGAGTCAATTTGAGATGGTGACAACAGTTGTGACATCGCATATGATAGCTGAGTTGGTAAGTATGTTTTTTTTTATTATTGGTAAATAGTTTTAAAGGAACTATACCCTGTTACAAAAGGGCTCAACAACTAGATATAACTATAAAGAAAAGACAAAAAGGATCAAAATCTAGATAGAACACTATGTCCATCAGTAACCAAGAGATAGTTACAAGAAAGAAACAAAATAGAACATAAACTACAATAGAACAGCAAAAAAACAACATAGTCACAACAAAAAGACCAAAAAGATCAACAACTAAAATGAATCCCTCTAGCCCGAGTGAGTTTACTTCTTGGACGCTCTTTCAATTCTAGACTGGATTGTTTACAGCAAGGTGAACAACACCAATGTGGTGATGTGCGTTGGGTCCAAAGCATTCAACTGCGAGATGGTCTAGCTCCTCTCTTTTTCATTCCCCCAAATAGTGCCAGGGATCCCACTAAGCATGGTAATGCTTCAAACTTGCTGCTCTAAAAATTCACTGATGGCTTTGAAGATAGCCATGTTGTGATCATGTCTATCTTTTTCTCTCCCCAATCTACTGTCTAGTGAGTTCAACTTCTTATAAATATCAGCAATCTGATCCTTCCCAATGTCATTATCATCATCAATTTTTCTTTTTCCTTTCTACTTGTCCATGTGCTGCAGGTCCTTCTTAAGTTACTTCATCTCTTTCTCCAGAGACTCCAATCTATGAGGCATGTGATTCCCCTCCTGATGTAGGGCCATATCCATACTAGCATTGCTGATATGCAACAAATTTTGTGTAACTTCTAGCTCTTTGGTGCTTCGAGAATCCAGCAGAGTGAGGGGTGTCAGTTTTTGGAAGCTTGGGGTTCTTGGTCTTAGATTTGGAAGGGGTGTCTAGAATGGGAGTGGGAGTAGAGGAGGTGGTGACATGTGGATCACTGGGAGTGGTTGGGAAGCCGAGAATTTGGAGACACAAAGCTTATGAAGTAGGAAGATGAGGCCTCTGGTGGAGAGGGATAACATGAGAGTGCTTCTAAAAGTCTAAAATGGAGCACTGAAGGGAATTTAGTAGGTAGTGTGGGAATCGACCATAAATTTCCTTCTAAAATGATTTAGAAAGATAAGGTGTTTAACAAGGACCGTTTTGTATCACCCTTCTAGAGAAATATACCTAACCATCATATTTGTCACTTCATCATATGGCTTGGGAATAAAACTTACCCTAATGCCCGTAGAAACAAATTCAAGCTCCTTTCCCTCATCAGATAATTTCTTAGCCTTGAAACCTTATCAATCCTTTTGCTAAAAAAATGATAACCCTCTAATTCAGGCCTATAGCCTCAACAATCAACTTTGCATTGATAGTAACACGGTGGCCACCATATTTGACCTTTCTATCCTTCTAGTCCATTGTAAAATGAACCAAAATATTTTGATCGTGGCCCTGAATGTGTTCAATAAAATTGGAAATGTCACCCTTGTGTAAGAGGTTCCAAATCTCCTCATTGTTCTTCCAGAAAGATCACAGCATGGCTCTAATCAGCACGGTGCACCCCCTATTTTCTTCTTCTCCCTGCTAATCATGTAAATTTTCTGCTCAAAACCCTCATTTGAAACTATTTCTTCCTTATGTCTATCCCATTTTTAAAAATCCATCCACCTGTGTGAGGCTTAATGGCATTAATCATAATTAGGAAGATAATTCTCACATGCGTGATCTTTCACCTCCGCTAAGGCCCGCTCCATGTCATTATTATTTTTACTCCACATTAATGCTATTATGTACCTCCTTAGGGATGTAATTTTCATTATCCCATATGGTTAGATTATTATTGATGCCAACATTGGCCAAGGTATCCAACCTTATTCCCCTCCCTATAAGTATGCCTAATGATGATATTCTTGAAATTTTGACAAATATTTCTAGATTCCATAATAAAGTCCTTGATAGTCCAGCTAGGAGGAGAAATTTGATTTAGGTGATTGATGATGTTTAGTGAATCCCTTCCAAAATTAAGTTCTATATATTATAATCTTTGGTAACCCTTAGCCCCCATAGAGCAGCTAGGGCTTCTGCATAATGATGGTTATTTTTGAAAAATGTGTTGAAATGATTTTTTTGGTAAATTTTTAGAAAAATTAAGTTTTGAATTTCTAGGTGTTTCTAACTTAGACAAGAGTGAAGAAGGTGCTAATATCCCTTAAGATGCCAATGCCTAGATATAGGCACCGAGGACCTATTCTTGGCTCCCATGTCCCGCTCTTGGTCACTAACAACCTAGAAGGCCTGTATTTTAGCTTAGAATGTGATAAATGTAATATTTGATGTATTTTGGTATTGTGAATAGTGATGTTTACTTGTTTATGAGATTCTAATGTAGTTCTTGTTGGTAATTTGTATTATGCGAGAGATATTCATTCATGGTAAATTTCATGGTGGTCATCATTTGAGTACATTGTTGAGATCGGGTTTATCAAATAATGAGTGGGATATACTAGATTGTGTCATCCTATGACACATAATGAGAATGGGGGATGTACCCCATAATATACCAATGATTACTGCATTATGCGAGCGATGGTGTGTAGACACGTTTACTTTTTGGTTTCCTACCAGGGATATGACTGTGACCCTGGAGGATGTATATCACATATTGCATGATTGCAACAGTGGTGAGAGAGTTCAAGTGATGTTCATGGAGGACACATAATGAAATATTAGAGCATTTAGGTTGTATTTTATAGGGAAATGGGTACAAAGACATGAGACCCATATTATCTTGGATATCATATTGCAAGTCGGTATTCTATGATTACAAAAGTTCATTTCAGTGGTGATTTATTTTGTAGTGGCAAAGTGGATGGTGGTGTAGGCATCTTGTATAAGATGCACGATATTTACCGTCATATAGAAGAGGATGGGACTAGATATGCCTGGGAATAATGTGTATTGGAATATTTATATAGGTGCCTATAGAGGCTCATGCGGGAGGATCATGGGGGTATACTAGGAGCCACTACATTGCTACATGTATGGGCTTATGAGCACATTGTGATACTAAGGCTACTTGGTGGAACGCTTATAGAGTAGGTGACACAATATATTTTCTGAAATATGGGTATGTGTTTGGAGTAGGAGGATGGACACAAATACCTACATATCGATGTTGGATTGTATGGGGCCAGAGGTCATATTGAGCCTATGGAGGATGGGGTAGAGCTATGATATATTCATCGTATGATGTGGTTGGAGGATTGGTTTCCTACGGTGATTGAGTTATTTTAGGAAGAACATGTATCACAAGAGTTTGGTATTACAGAACATGCCCCCGAGCCATATGTATGGCTAGGATCCACTAGAGCACCTTTGTGGAGACTAGGGGTGATACTAGGCCCAATAGGGGCACAACTAGTTCCCTTGGTTTGGATGAGGTTGATGATGATGGAGGTGCTGATGATGGGTTTGAAGGTTGCAAGTGATCACCAACTAAAGAAAATCTTCTGCATGGGCTGCATGAACACTCCTCTTTTGCTTGGATAGATCAGAATGTGGCTAGGAAGGCTGTGCAGGAGAAGATCCTCAATCTCCTTCCTTGGATGTCATTTCTTGCTGGAATTGGCTCTCTGAAGATGCGTTATCTCTCTGAGATTTCGTTCTTGCTCGTCAACTTTCTCACAATGTTTTGCCAACTTGATTCTAACTTCCAACTTCCAACCTTGAGAATAAGGTTGTTTTGGGGTTAAAAGAGGTAACCGATGGCGGTCTGCTTAACCGGTGATGGTTAGGGGTAACTAACGTTGGTCAAGGCGGGATTTCCTAGGTTTACTAAACTTAGGGAGATCCTCCTGATTTCCTCAGATCTTGTGTCGTTATCCCACGGATTTGACTGGGAGCTTCTTGTGAGCATGAGGGAATGTGGTTAGAGTGAGTGTAGGCATTGATTTTTTAGGTTTGGGTAAGTCTTAGTTAGTTATGGTAACTTGTTAAGAATAGGTCTTAGGTTGAGTTAGCTTGGTGAGGTGTCTAAGTGAAGTGTTTGTGTAGATATTATTTAAATAAGATATTTAAATAATAAATATAGTGAGGATAAAGCATTAATTTAATTAAATTAATTAAATTAATATTAGTGGGGTTAAGGGGGTCATGGCTAGGTAGATGTAATAAAGGGGGCTTATATGTTGAGGGATGAAGGGGGAGTGTGACCTAATTTTAGTGTCTACACCATACTTTAAACTCTTCCTTTGGTTTGAAGCAAAGATAAATGTTGTTTTCTTCTATGAAAAATTGGGAACAATGGGATGTTATGATATGTTGTTTGCCTAAGGATAATTGATAGGATCAATTAGACTCTATTTTGTAAGGCTGATATGGTGGATTATATTATGTCCTTTTCTTGGAAGTGAAATCAATTGTTTAAAATGTACTTCTTTTCCGTTACTTTTGATATATTGATTATATGATGTAGTAATTGTCTCATTAAAGCAGAGTTGTTTAAATGGAACAATTATTGGAATGCACTTCTTTTTAAGGCTTAGTGCTTATCATGCTCAGTTCATTGAACTAACCCGTGCTAGCAATTTTTGCAGATGGAATTCGTAAGTGAAAAGGAAGGCATAAACTTATGTGATCATTGGCTGATTTAAGTCTGATTTTTGTGAAGAACTTTGAATCATTCTTGAGATTGTATTGAAAAAGAAAAAGTAGTATTATTTTGTAATGAAGGCGGTTGTCTTGTAGCATACCTAAATGTATAAGTTTTAGAGATGAATTAAATGTTGAGAATTTATTTACAGTGGGTGTGTATATTATCTTGTACTTTCATTAAATAGATGGAATCCTATCTTGTTGTTATATTCCATATTATTTATATGCTTAATGGGGTATTCTTAGATAAGTTTGATAGTGGGAATTGGAATAATTTCCCTAAATAGGATGCAACTTCTTAAGTTACAGAATTTGATGTCATAACTAAACAATTCAATATAGTAATATTATATGGAATGAACATTCAGTAATAACTATTGAATTTGTAATGATTTTTAGGGGTGCTAGGCCCTAGCACTTAATCATGTAAAGGAAGATTCTTCCTCTATATTAAGAATGCAAATAAAATGGAAGATGTGATTCCTAATTATTAGACTTCATTAATAAAGTCTACTTAGTTACAACCTAGATGGTTGTTACACTTCCTTGAACGGTTAAGTCACAATAAATGGAACTTATGATGTTGATATCTTGTTATGGTTGACGGCTTGTTAAGTCCAGTAAATAAAATTAAAGGCAATATTAAGATATGAAAGTTATTTAACAACCAATTGAATCTTTTATAGAGAAGAACTTAAGGAGTGTTGGATTAGGGTTAGGCAAGGTTGCTGAAATCTGTTTTAATAATCCAAATTAATTAAATTTATAATAAACTCCTTGAGGTATGTACATCTTGATGAGGCTATTCTGTAGGATGTTGGCACACGCCAACTGTAGGGCTGTACCTTTGAGAAGATTAGGATCTTCTTGAGGATACAATGATGCAGTCAACATGTGGCAACACCCTTTTGCATTGATCATCTAGATCTACACACTTGGGACTTGATCTTAGTTTCTCTCTAGGTCTAGTTAGTAACATGTCTAAGATATGGGGTAGCCCCCTAAGACTCAAGATACCTTGGCACATGGGGTTGAATTAGGTTGACCCAGTATGCCAACTTACCCTAAGTCTTAGTGAGCCTCCCCTATCATAACGTATGTTGTTAACTCGAACTAGGGTTAAACCTTGGGCAAGTGGACTGACAAAAGTCAGTAAAGGACATTCTAGATAACAATAGAGTGGGGTGAAGGATGTATTCCGGATTGACGAGTATGTCATCAAGGAATAGTAATACGAACAGTATGTTAGAAATCTTTGGCCAAAGTATCGCAAGCTGCTGGTTACGTTGTCCTATGTCACCTAGTCTAAGGTTCATGATGCAGATGAATATTGGTAACAAATATTCAGATAGGTTCCTTAGACAGATCACTCAATACCCTGAACAGGGAGAGAGAACCAAGTATATGTAGTATATGGAAAAGTATTCAATACTTAATGTTAAACATGAATAGATTGGTAGTATATCGAGTTATTACAAATGTATATGGTTATCTGTTATATGAATGGTTGATAAAGAATGTGTGTTCTAAATTATGAATTTAGAATAGAGAACATTATTTATAAAAAAAAATCCCTTTTTCTAAACTCTTAAAATGGGAGGGGTACATCTTGGTATCGAGTTGAAGGTTGCAGCTCTTGGACCTATTGTGTCCACAATCTGATTAAGCTTAAATTTTCTTGTAACAAAAAATGGTGAGAACAAGAGGAAATGTTGAAAATAACCCTCCACCTGAGGAAGGAGTGACAACTACCCAAAAACTTGATGAGATCCTTGCTACCCTATTGGACACAAGAGATCGTTTGGTTGTGCTTGAACAAGAAGTAATGGGAAATGAGGAGGAAGAAGAAGCTAGTAATAATAATCAGTGACCTCCAGGGGACAACACCAATGTGGGTGTTGATAATAACAATGTTAACATACTTGTTCAACCTAAGAACAAAAAGTCTAGACTAGTAGCAGAACTCACTAATGACATAAAAAGAATAAGTCCACCCAAGTTTGATGGCACCACATTAGGACATGGAGCCAAGAATTGGCTCAGCAAAATGGAGAAGTAATTTGCAATAAGGAACTTCTTAGAGGAAACCAAGGCTATATGGGGAGCATATCAGCTTTCCCATGAAGCATCTTCATGGTGGGACAGCCGTAAGGTTGAGTTAAATATTGATGAAACTAACATCACTTGGGATCAATTTAAAATTTATTTTAGGCAATGATGGCTGCCACAACTCTACTATGATTAGAAAATGACTAAATTTTAGAACTTAGCTCAAGGAAAGCTAACAGTAACTAAGTATTAGGAATGGTTTATGAAAATCCTCAAGTATGTACCTCAGTATCAAACTGATGAGAAGTTCAGGATACAGAAATTCATTATGGGATTGAATCCCATTATTGGGGGAGAAGTTGATGTTCATAGCCCAACCACTATGGAAGGGGTTGTTGAAAAGGCCATAAGGTAGGAACAGAAATTAAAGGCTATTTCTGCTCATAAGGAGGAAGTAAGGAAGAAAGTTTTGAACCCCTCTTCATCTTCTCTTGCACCTAAGAAGGGACCATGGAAGAAGTTTGGTAATAAAAGTAATTTTTTAGCTGATAATAATAAGAAAACAACAACAAATAAGACTGCTAGAAATGCACGGAACAATTTTTCCAAGAATAATAACAATGGACAGAAGTCCTATGGAGGTCAGAATAATAACTTTAAGACTGGAAATAATTCTGAGTCTAGAAAGGGACTTGTAGGAGGTTGTTATAATTGCGGTAAGGATCATTACACAAATCAATGTCCTTTGAAGAAGGATGATCGTAATCAACAACACAAGATACATGTTGTAGTAGCTGACAAGCAAGCTAAAAAGCAAGCTACACCTATAGAATTTCCTCGTAAGTTATTTGGCATGCTTGTAATTATTCTTTTTGATACGAGAGCTATTGAATGTTTTATTTATAGTAAACTTTCTTTGAAACTTAAAATAAAAGATAGAAAAATGGATAAATCATGGACTGTACATTATGGTAATAATTCTATTCATACAGTTAGTATGTGTCTTTTTGGAGCAGTCCTTGAATTACCTAACTTTTCCACAAAGGTTGATCTTTATGTTACACCTTTAGGGTCTTATGATGTAATCATAGGTGTTAATTGGTTAGCAGAACATAAGGCTAAAGTGGACTGTTTTGAAAAATGCATTAGTTGTTTAGACGACCTGCAGAAAATAACAGAGATTCAGGGTGTGAAACGTGAGATTTCTGTTAGGAAACTATCAACTATGCAACTTAAAAAGGCCAAAAATAAAGGATGTAATTTATATGCAATGTAAAATTTTAGAAACTGAGAGGAAAACAACAATTTCATGGATCGATATCCACTATTACGAGACTTCAGAGATGTATTTTTGGAAGAATTTCTAGGTCTTCCACCCAAAAGGGAATTTGATTTCATGATTGAGATCAAGCCTAGAACTGAACCTATATCTAAGGCACCATATCAAATGACTACTATAGAATTAGTAGAGCTTAAGGCTTAATTGCAAGAAATTTTTTCTAAGGGTTTGATTAGACCAAGTGTTTCACCTTGGGGAGTACCAATGATTTTTGTGAAAAAGAAAGATGAAACACTTAGATTGTGCATTGATTACTGAATGTTAAACAAAGAAACAATCAAGAATAGATATCCACTTCCTAGAATTGATGATTTATTTGATCAGATGCATGGAGCATCGGTATACTCCAAGATAGATATTTAATCTGGGTATCATCAATTATGAATTAAGGATGAGGATATTCATAAAACAACTTTTAGAACAAGGTATGGACATTATGAGTTTACGGTTTTACCTTTTGGATTAACTAATGCACCTGCGGCATTTATGAATTTAATGAATAATATCTTTCAAGAATACTTGGAAAAATTTGTGCTCGTATTCTTGGACAACATTCTCATATATTCTAAAAGCATTGAAGAGCATCATGAGCATTTGAAAGTAGTTTTGGAAATTCTGAGAAAGAGACGGTTGTTTGGTAAGTTGTCCAAATGTTCTTTCTATGACATAGAAGTCCACTATTTGGGTCATGTAATAAGTAAAGATGGAATTGTTGTAGATCCTTCAAAAATTATAGCTATAACAGAATGGCCTGCACCAAAGAATGTACATGAAGTTAGAAGCTTCATGGGACTTGCTAGCTACTATAGGAAATTTGTAAAAGACTTTTCTAAGATAGTTGCACCAATAACTTCCTTACAAAAGAAAGATAAAAAGTTTGTTTGGAGTGAGAAATGTGAAATTGCATTTAAAACCTTGAAGGGACAGTTAACTTCAACACCTATTCTTGTAGTACCAGATCCTGATGGAGATTTTATGGTGGTAACTAATGCATCCGATGAAGGTCTAGGAGGTATTTTGTTACAAAGTGGTCATGTAATAGCATATGAAAGTAGAAAAATTAAGTTACATGAGTTGAATTATGCTCCACATGATTTAGAGCTTGCTGCCATTATTCATGCACTTCAAGTTTGGAGGCATTATCTACTTGGTAAACCATTTGAGTTGAAAACTGATCATCTTGGGATGAAGTACATTTTCACTTAGCCAAATCTGAATGCAAGACAACGAAGATGGTTAGAGTTTTTGTCTCAATATGATTTTGACATAAGTTATATAAAGGGTAAAGAAAATAGAGTGGCTAATGCTCTAAGTTGTAGGAAGCACATTTATGCTCTTATAACACTAAGAAATCAGTTTAAGGATGAAGTAAAAAGTGTTATGGAATCTGATTCTTACTTTCAACAAGTAAAAATAGCACTTGATGTAGATTCTAATGATTTAAGGTATAAAGGTTTTCACTTTGATAAAGAAGGAATCTTACGATTTGAAAACAGAGTTTATGTACCTTTGCTTAATGGTTTGAGAAAGAAATTGTTAGCTAAATTTCATGATTCACCTTTCTCTGGACATCCTCGCATTACAATATGTTTTTGATATAAAACAACAATATTTCTGGAAAGGAATGAAGAAAGATGTTATTGATTATGTAACACACTGTCTTGAATGTCAACGCGTAAAAGCAGAACATATGCACCTAGCTAGTTTATTGTATCCTTATAGCATACCGCAAAGTATAAATGGCGTAATAATCATGGCTTTTGTACAAGGGTTTCCTATGTCAAGAAATAAACATGATGTTATATTTGTAGTTATTGATAAACTAACAAAATTAACTCATTTTATTGTTGGAAATCAAGGATGATTCAACTGTTTTGGCTAAAAGATTCATACACAAATTTTTTAGATTACATGGAGTACCTAAATTAAGCATATTCGATAGAGATCCTAGAATGACATCAAGATTTTGGCAAATGCTTAATGTAGCTCTAGGAACTAAGCTAAATTTCAGTTCTGCGTATCACTCGGAAATGGATGGATAAACTGAAAGAGTAAATCAAGTTTTAGAAGATATGTTATGGATGTATTGTATGGATCAGCAGTATAAGTGGGAAGAATATCTTCCATTAGTTGAATTTTTTATAATAATACATATCATGCTTCTCTTAAGATGGCACCTTTCAAGGCACTTTACGAGAAGAAAATGCAAAACCCCTGTTAGTTGGGATAACATAGAGGATAGAGAGGTAATTGGACCTAAAATCCTTACGGAAATGGAACAACAAGTTAAGTTGATTCGTGAACGCTTGAAAGAAGTAGCAAATAGGCAAAAGAGTTATGCTGACTTGAAGAGGGTTGATAGGAAATTTGAACTTGGTGAGAAATTCTTTCTTCGGGTTAAACGAAAAAGAGTTCTATAACTTTTGGCAAGGCTGCCAAGTTATCACCTCGTTATGTGGGACCTTTTGAGATAGTTGAAGTAATCAACCCTGTAGCTTATCGTTTAGCATTACCTCCTGTTTTGTCATGAATGCATGATGTTTTCCATATTTCTTTGCTTAAGAAATACATTTTAGATTTATTATGCATGTTAAATTGAAATTCCTTGTAGGTCCAAGACCCAAGAATAATCATGGTTAAACCCATTCGAGTGCTGGAAACTTGTCAGTTACATTTAAGAAATTGAGAAATAAGTCAATGTAAGGTCCAGTGGGACTATTTTAACGAAGAGAGTGCAACTTGGGAAAATCTAGAGGATATGAAAACTAATTTTCCATATCTATTTGATCAGAATTGATTTTGTTGACTAATAAAAATTTATGATTTTATCTTTACATGACATTAAATATGCCAGTTTTGGGCAGATATTTATTTGATTTGGATAAACAACTATTTAATGTTGATTTCTTGAACTATAAGATTCTAATATATTTTGACTTATGGTAAGAGAAGTGAATGAAGTGATTGTCCTGAGGTATATTGTTAAAAAAAAGGGGTAATCATCGGACGATGATTCTTTTAAGGAGGGGAGCATGTAACACCCTTGACAGTTGTTATTTTCCTCCTTTACATTTCAAGTGTTGACATGTGATTTTCCTTATAAAGATATGTTCTTTTGATTTTTGGAGATCATGCTTGATATGGATAAATCATCTTCTATTCTTAAGATCCTTTGAATGAATTGGAATGGTTTCCTTTGAATTCATTTTTCACTTCTTGTAGGAAAGTTGCAATCTGGTTTAAGAGTTGTAAACTTATCCATTAATCTAATTCATCCTTGTATCAATTTCAGTGATCCAAGGAATGTTTTAAATATGCTCTGTTGAGCGAATGGTAAATTGACATTCCATGAATTAAAAGACGTATGACTGAAATTTGATTGATTACAAGTTCTTTGATTGTTGTGTGAACATGTTTCTATTCAATTGTATGTTGTGCTTGGATATTTTTAGTTCGATCGTTCCAAGACAATGTTGACTCAAACGAACTATAGCCTATTCACGGCATAGGAAACATTCTGGTTCCTAAAACTAAAGGGACTGTCCTATGGAATCCTAAGCTAGGTAAGAATATACATATTTACTACCTAGCTATGTTAATTAATTGAATTAATCCTAACCTAAGCTTTGTGCTAAAGGATTATGGAAGGTTACTAGGTTATTTGAATTATCCTAAAACCTAATGCTATATGGTTGTGTGATGATCTAACCTAATGCCTAAAAACTATTGTGTTGGAATTAATCTAACCTAGGTGGAAACTACCTAAGGTGGTAATTTATTGATTGGGTTATATCCTAAGGTAACATATCCTAAGCTAACCTAAGATCTAACCTAAGAAATTATGTCTACCCTAAACTAATGGGCATGAAGGGGAATTGGTGGTCGCATGTATTATAGGTGATGGTTCCAAGGCATTTAAGTTGTTGATAAGGTTTTAATTACATAGAGGTACCGCCAATTATGGCAGGGGCTAGTTGACTTGGCGGAGGCTTATGTGGAAACTTCACTAAAATGGAATTCCTTGTTAAATTTGATTTGGCATTTGCTAAACTTGGAAGGTGGTGGCAAGGAAGGATAGGTGGGAAAATAGGAATTAATGGAATTTATTGTTTTCAGTTTTTGTGCTTGAACCGTTTTGGAAAGCATGCAAACGGGTTTGTATGGGGTCATTTCACCTTGCATGTTTTGTGATTTTCGCTCTACATGCTCTCTAGTTTTTAAACCAGCAGATTGAACTGCACTTAATGGCTATTCTTGAGATTTTTGACCTATTTTCAGTTCGTGGAATATATAAGAGGCAGTGTGGAAGAAGAATGTGGTTGTTTGATCTTTCGTGGAGAAGAGGAGAAGTTGTGAGCTTGGTTGGAGGTTCTCTTTGATTTGACAGAAGCGCTATCAGGCATGATAGGCTCTAATCTTTAAGATCTCTTGCTTTCTTATAAATGTTTCATTAAAATGATTCTACTCTTTTGAGATTCTTGGATTGCACATCATATCTGGTTATTTGCTTGTTGGGTTTATTAAATCTTGTGATATTGGTTTTGAATCCTTGGTAAATGATGTTCTGTTTGGAAACTTACCATGTATAGTTCTTAAAAAGAGAATGCATGCAAAAACTTATTGTTGTAACTTGGCTTTTTCATTCTAGAACCGGTAATGGAAGTATTCTATTTAGAAATTTTTTTGCTATTTAGATATGGTTCAGATTTTTTTTGGGAACCTTGGGTTTCATCCTCGATCTTGTTGGAGTTTGTGTTGAGGCTTTGTTGAGCTTGTGTTTTAAGTGGAGCTTGTTTTCGAGCTCGTATTTGATTTGGAACTTGGTTCTGGTTTTGTGTTTGTTAAGAACTGTTGATAGAGGTTCTTTTCATTCTGAATCATGTTGGAATATTGGATATATTTGGATTATTGTTGAAGCCCTTATATATCTTGGTGCTTGTTTCTTAGTTCCTTATGATAATCTAAACTGTTAATGTTAGTTCATAATGTACACGGTACTTATATGTTATTACTCATTTTTGGGGCTTGAACCTTGGTGAGAAATTTGAGTTATGTTTGGGATTATATTTGGCTTCGTGTTTTGATATGAATTTTGCTTGGAGTCTCTAGTTATTCTAAACCATTGTTGAAACCTTGGGTGACTCGGGACTGTTGTTGAAGTTGTAGGTGGCTCTGTACTCGTGCTTTACTCTTGTGGTATTTTGGACTGTTAATTGAAGTTCATGATTTCATCGCACTCTTATCTTGTTATTTGTTTGATTTTGAACTCTTGTTGGAAACTCATGTTTCATTTGAGATAGGAATAGGACTCCTTATTTTGAATATGAATTGTTAATGGATATTTGTATCTTATACTGCCTCATACTAAGATACTGAGCATATCTGAGCTCATGTTGAGTTGTTGTAATTCGACACTGTACATGAAATTTAGTACTTAGTGTTTGGAAATAGTAGCAGGAATGATGTGTTGGTTCTGTTACGTATGTTGAGTTTTCTTTGTTAATGATTTAAACTTGGATGGGAACTTGTTGTTTCCCTAAACCGTGAATATTTACTTGGGTAGTCCTGTACCTTTGTGAGAAGCTTGTGTTTGTCATTGTGCTCAGATTTTGTACTTTCAAGCTCTGATCTAGTAGTATTATCGACATGTTCAATTTGGTTTTGGTATTTGAATTAGGTTTTCTTAACTTCTTAAAGAGTTTAAAACTCAAAATTTTCTAATTGAACTACTTACACAAGGAAATCTAGGGAGTGTAGATTAAATCGAGTTGTTTAAATATCCTTGGGATTTAACTGGAACATTTTCTAAGGATAATGGGATTTCAGTATGAGTTTGTTAATACTTCTGATCATGTTTAACTTATTGATTGGTTATTTGTCTATCTCTTGTTGGATATAGTAAATACACCTTGTGTTTTTATAAAAGAAAGGAATGCGATTCATTTAGAACAGACTGTGTTTTTAGGACTGTTATTTGTATTTCATTCTGGGTATGGAATTGAAACTCGTGTTCATTGGAAGTAAAGAAGTGTAAGTAATATGGCAGTGTGCTTTCTTATTACTGGATAGATCATTGGTTGAAATTTTTTGTTTTGATTCTCCTTTTATATAGATATTTCTTTAGGAGTTGTTTGGTCTTCCTTTACCCAATCATTTGAAGAAATGATGTTGGAAGAGATTATACTATTCGAGTTTTATTGAGCTAGAAATGCCAGCTTGTTTGGTAGACTGTTGTTTGACATGACTTTACTTGTTGGTTTGAGATGAGTAAGTTGGTCTCTTGCACTCTATCTTTTTAAGAATTCTCCTTGGATGAACTCGAGTAGAGATTATCTCCTGTATGAGTCTACTTTGATTTTTGAATGTTGTTTCAGATCTTTAAAAGTTAACTTCTATATGTGAAATAGATTTAAACTTGCAGGTAGACCGATTGATCCTCTATTCCTTCTTGGATTAAATGGAAATTTTGTTCAGATGAATATCTTAAATGTTAAGTTTTAAGGTAGTTGTCTTTTGAAAGAAACAATTAAATCACATTTTGAATTTTTTTGTTTCTCGGATGTTTTGTGTTTGGGCATAGTTTGTAATGGTTCTTCTTCTTCTTTCGTTTAGGAGTTAGATGAGTCATCCTAATAAGAACCATGCTTTAAACTCTTCCTTTGGCTTGAAGCAAAGATAAATGTTGTTTTTTTAATGAAAATTTGTGAATAATGAGATGTTATGATATGTTGTTTGCCTAAGGATAATTGATAGGATCAATTAGACTCTATTTTGTAAGGCTAATATGGTGGATTATATTATGTCCTTTTCTTGGAAGTAAAATCAATTGTTTAAAATGTACTTATTTTCCGTTGCTTTTGATATATTAATTATATGATGTAATAATTAGCTCATTAAAGTAGAGTTGTTTTAATGGAACAATTATTGACATGCACTTCTATGTAAGGCTTTGTGCTTATCATGCTCGATTCGTTGAATCGACCCGTGCTAGAATATTTTGCAGATGGACTTCATATGTGAAAAGGAAGGCATAAACTTATATGATCATTGGCTGATTTAAGTCTAATTTTTATGAAGAACTCTGAATCGTTCTTGAGATTGTATTGAAAAAAAAAAAAAAAGTATTCTTTTGTAATGAAGGTGGTTGTCTTGTAGTATACCTAAATGTATAAGTTTTAGAGATGAATTAAATGTTGAGAATTTATTTACAGTGGGTGTGTATATTATCTTGTACTTTCATTAAATAGATGGAATCCTATCTTGTTGTTATATTCCATATTATTTATATGCTTAATGGGGTATTATTAGATAAGTTTGACAGTGGGAATTGGATTAATTTCCTAAATAAGATGCAACTCTTAAGTTGAGGAATTTGATGTCATAACTAAACAATTCAATATAGTAATATTACATGGAATGAACATTCAGTAATAACTATCGAATTTGTAATGATTTTTAGGGGTGCTAGGCCCTAGCACTTAATCATGTAAAGGAAGATTCTTCCTCTATCTTAAGAATGTAAATAAAATGGAAGACGTGATTCCTAATTATTAGACTTCGTTAATCAAGTCTACTTAGTTACAACCTAGATGGTTGTTACACTTCCTTGAATGGTTAAGTCACAATAAATGGAACTTATGATGTTGATATCTTGTTATGGTTGACAGCTTGTTAAGTCCAGTAAATAACATTAAACGTAATCTTAAGCTATGAAAGTTCTTTAACAACCAATTAAATCTATTGTAGAGAATAACTTCAAGAGTGTTGGATTAGGGTTAGGGAAGGTTTTTGAAATCTTTAATAATCCAAATTAATTAATGTTATAATAAACTCCTTAAGGTATGTACATCTCGATGAGGTTATTCTGTAGGATGCTTTGGAACACACCAACTACTACGGGGGTTATATATCTTCAAGAAGATTAGGATCTTCTCGAGGATATAACGATGCACTCAACATGTGGCAACACCCTTCTGCATTGATCATCTAGATATACACACTTGGGACTTGATCTTAGTTTATCTCTAGGTTTGGTTAGTAACATGTCTAAGATATGTGTTTGCCCCTCGGACTTAGGATACCTTGGCACATGGGGTTGACTTAGGTTGACCCAGTATGCCAACGTACCTAAGTCTTAGTGAGCCTCCCCTATCATAACGTATGTTGTTAACTAGAACTAGGGTTAAACCTTGGGAAAGTGGACTAATGAAAGTCATTAAAGAACATTCTAGATAACAATAGAGTGGGGTGAAGGACATATTCGGATTGACAAGTATGTCGTCAAGGAATAGTAATATGAACAATATGTTAGAAATCTTTGGCCAAAGTATCGCAAGCTATTGGTTGTGTTGTCCTATGTCACCTAGTCTAAGGTTTGTGATGTAGATGAATATTGGTAACAAATATTCAGATAGGTTCCTTAGAAAGATCACTCAATACCCTGAATAGGGAGAGAGAACCAAGTATACGTAGTATATGGAAAATTATTCAATACTTAATGTTAAACATGAATAGATCGGTAGTATACCAAGTCATGAAATGAATATGGTTATCTATTATATGAATGGTTGATAGAGAATATGTGTTCTAAATTATGAATTTAGAATAGAGAACATTATTTATAAAAAAAAAAAAATTCCCTTGTTTCTAAAGTCTTAAAAGGGGAATGTTACAATTATAAGTTTTAATATGAATTTATTTCAACAACTTCACGTATTTATTTTATTTTTTGTATTATGGGTTAAACAACAACAAAATTCTCTCCTAGAATCTTGGGTTTTTAACCCCCTATTAGTAGGATATTGTTTTCCTATATATTTGCATGTATTCATTTGATTAAATATTATTGAGGATTATTACTATGTAGCATTTTTGTAAGCCTCGATCCAAATTTACTTGTTGGTATCGGGGTAGACTCTAATCTTTTTGTGATGGAAAGATGAATTTTTTCCAAGGGGAAATTTTTAATGTTTGTTGCCATGTTGATGTTTTTCCTTCTATAAGATCAGTTTTTGCATCCAAAACCTTCTTGCATTGGACATATACACCCACGTCACCATATTTATTTGCATCCCTTATCGTTGCACGCATCTCAGGAGGTTACAGTCATGAGTATTTGGATCCCATTTGTCCCCATCTATCTTACACAAATATAGAAATTTATTTGTCACCATTCATTTTTATAAGGCGTCTGATCTGTTGTACTAATGTGCACACAATTAATTATCCTTAATAGTTTTTAGCGTTGTCATTAAAAAAATTCCTATAATTTCTAAGCGTATATTTCTTTACTATCAAGAGTGTGAAAAATAATTTATAAAATTTTGATTGGCATATATTCCTTATAGTAGATAAATTTATTTGACAAGATCTTGATGATACAATAAAGGTTTGTTGATGTTGTCAGATTTGACGTAGACTTGGATATTCACACATCTACTAAATGTCAGACTCTTGTGTGTTTCTATAAAAAAATTCATCAATTTTTTCATTCCATAGTTAATTCAAACAATGGAGATTAAATCATTGCAATGATGGTGACAATTGTGAACCCTTTCCACCAATCGACTACATCTACATTTCAACTCTTGTGCAAGTGCAATTTCAATATTGTAAGTAAGTCATCAATATAGGTGTTGATATAATGTCTTATTGTCCAAGTTAATAAATAGTGTCATTTTCTTAATGTCAAATGATTATATAGTGTTCTTTGTTTACTTTGTGAGGAGTAATATTTCTAATGGTCAATAGATTAGTAATAAGGTGTAATTTCTAATAGTAACCTCTTGTTATATTAGAAAATATAGTTAAAAGATAAAGACAAAGTTATAGTATATTTGTGTAAGAGTCATAAAATTATCATGTTGTTTTTCTTGTGTCAATCAAGATCAAGCTATAATGTCATTTTAATATTGACGATAGTCAAAATTGTGTCGTTTAAATTCGAGTCAAGTCATATAGGTTATTTTAGGATTTTTTAATAGTCATTTTGTAAGTTTTCATCATGAATAAGAGTCAAAATATTGTCAAAATAAAATAAAAAAATTCCTCACGGACACATTATCGCTGGAACACGATGTCCATTATGTAAATTTGAGCTTCATGTTCACATTCACCTGAGTTAAGAAACACATCTATTAGAGGTTGGAGGTCGATCGGTGCCTCTCGTCAACCACCAATGATGGGGCCACATTTTGTTATGGTGGCATCTCTTTTTATGTTATGTGGTATGTGGAGAATAAAATGGTGTGTGGTTTCCTTCCCATGTTATGATTGAAATGAGGACAATGTGCATTGCGGATGCTAAGAATAGTTGTATAGGAGGGTAGATAAATTGGAGTGATCCTTAGAACTTTTTTACTTATAACTTCGATCGACCGGTGAAAGAGCATTCACTAGAAGTGAAAGATGTAATCATTGATTTTAAATATGTAGGTGAATTGGTGGAATTTTGATCATTTGATATGGGATTCACTATGGTGAAGTGGATTGGTCATGTGTAGAAAGATCTAGATAGCAAGATCTAAGCTAGAAATACGTAGACTAAAAAGTACGCAGAGGCATATGATTATGTTTCTAGTTCAAATGGTGTAAATTTATTCCCATGTTCACACTAAGGGACAAATTTTAGGAAATATTTATTAGTGTTCATGTTATTATAAGTTGTAATGTGAAGTTATTTCAACAACTTCACGTATTTAGTTTATTATTTGTATTACGGTTAAACAACCACACAATTCTCTCCTAGAATCTTGGTTTGTTGACTCCTATTAGTAGGATATGGTTTGCTAATATATTTGCATGTATTCATCTGAATAAATATTATAGATTATTATTGTGTTACATTTAAGTTATCCTAATCAAAATCCACAGAGCAACGATAGGAATCTTGTTGATCAATTTTTTGAACTTTACCCTAAAGTCTATCATGGATTATTGAGGTTCTTTCTTCATTTGTGTTAATTAGGAAAGGAGAGCATGAGCATATTCTTCTGGTTTGAATCTATCTTTAAATTTTATTTTCACTTGAGCCCAACCTATAATGGATCCTCTTGGAAAATGATAAAACTAATTTGCATCATCATCTTCAAGTGACTCAACAAGAAATTGAACAGACACATCTTCATGAACAACTCTTAACACACCACATGCAGTTATGATTGCAAAAATATGCTCATCTGTATGTTTTTTACCATCACATCTAAACTTGTGAAAAAAACTATTGAACCTCCAAGGACTTTATGGATTGATAGAGCCAAAGCCAATGGGGCGTTGTTATATCCCCAATTGAGAGATCCTTTTCTACCATGTCAAGTTATTATTCTTATTTTTCTTCTTTAACAAAGTATTTTCCAAATTCTTCCTTTGGTTCTTCTTGTTCTTCTTCACTTGGTAATTCAATGTTCAATGGTGTTTGAAAGATGGGAGAATCAAGAGGCTTTACGGAGGAGTATTAGTAGGAGTTTGGATAGGATTTACAAGAGTACCACTTGATGAATCAGATGGGGATGAAGCTTGAGAGAAGTAGTATGGGTTATCTCTGATTTGTTCTTTCTTATTTTTAAATCCTCAAAAGTGACGTCAACAATTTATCTCATTCTATTAAGCCTAGTATATCTTTTTTAGCCAGTTTTGGATTCAATTCAAGGAATATTTTTACTCACTCTTTTTGTGGGATTTTAGACTTTCAAAACTCTTATAATTTTTAGTTTTTGAATATTTTATTATTTGGAAATTTTGGTTTGCATTGTAGACACCTAAATTTGATATCTCTACCCTTGTTTTCCCGTGTGCATGTATTTTTACTAGGGTCCTATCTAGGTCCTCTTTAAATAAATCCATACCCCTTTATTTAATTAAAATGCCCATCTAGTCCCTATTACTTAATTAATTCCTATTAGTTAATTAATTTATTAATATCTCACATGACCTAATCCACTTTCTATTTAGGATGATTTTAACCTAAATCCCTATCCTATGCTTTTTCCTAGCTTTCATCCTATCTATGTTTATGCCCTAACTACCCATGATTTATCACCAAACAATCTAATCCCATAATAAGCTTTAAAGCACCCTTCCAAATCTTAGAAACATGAAATCATGCCAAAAACAAAAAAAACAGCCCCATTCGGGAAAAATTCCCGTAGAAGGTAAAACCTAGCCCAAATTGTCATTAATTCCTATAAAAATAAGTCTTTTCTTTCCATAATCATTAGATGCATGCAAATTTTGGAGCTTCCTTGTGCGTGAGAATTCCTACAATAGTTACAGATCTCTTGGACATCATTTCAACATTCTTGCATTACTCATGAACATCCTTCATAAGATTTATCAGTCATATTTGTGTTATTTATGTGATATTTATCAAATTATCTTTGTATTGTTTGCATCTAACATTTTTTTAGGTTCATATCAACTTCTACAACACCTAGAGCTCCCTTAAAAACATTATTTTCCATATTATTTACTTGTAGGTCTCCCATTTCATCTTTTTCACCTTGGCCTTACCCAACTCTACTACAATCTCCTTAACACAACCTGGTCACCGTCAACCAGATTTTTCTTGCTAATCAATCTTCCCTTACTATCATTTTCTGCCATTCCCTTGTGTTTTCTACCTCTAAGAACATCCTTCAGGTTTTCTTCCATCATCCAAAACCTTTGCTACGTTCTAGTCTGCACTCATGATCTTGTGAACCTATATACCCATTCTAATTTATAGATATTCTCTCCCGTGTCATCGTCAACCTTACTTTGGAAAATCTGTGTCACCATCTACCTGACCAAGTAATATTTAATTCACGAGTTCTTTTAATTAAATCAACTTTTAGATCAAGTCTTAATTATTCTCATATTTAGTAGTGCTTATGTTTCTACATGTTATCTGTTATTTCATCCTTTATTTATCTTCTTATTTAAAATAGGGGTTGACATCCACCAAGGAAGTTAATGCTTCATGTATCTTCTTTGTCAGAAAAATCCCACACACCCCATCTAATAAATCTCCCTTTTTCAGTCTGTCTTATTTGTAGGTCATCATCTTGTAGCAAAAGGATCAACTACTTCGCACTCATTCATCCATCACATCATGTTAGAGGTACCATAAACTCTACATGTTATGAGTTGCTATTTTCTTTCATTACTAGTTCATTAATTTGATTAAGAATGAAGAAATTTATCCAACATTTCTAACACGCTCGTAGGACAACCCTTTGGTGATTCCTTTCTTTTTATCATCTTGCTCCTTTTGTCTTTGACTAACACTATAGTCAAGGCCCTACTTCTTGATTACTCATGTTGGTTTGGCTACTGGATCTCTCTTCACTAAAGTTTAGATAAAAGGAAAATCTTTATCTAGGTTTTCCTCTTTTTCATTTTGTAAATTTTTTTCATCATATTTCCCTTTCCTGTGTGTGTCCTCATCGAAATATCATACTTTTATTTTCTTTTAAAAATAACATTTCTTTTCTACATCCTGCTTGCTCACATAGTTTAAGTAGGGGGTTTACTTGCTACATTTCACAATCCTCACACATAACCTAAAACTCACAAATCAATCAACACATCTAAATAACATCCTACCCTGGTAGACTGATTGGGATTTCATCACCCAATAGGAAACTTCCTAAGACTCTCCCAAGAAAAAAAAAAAACTTGAAACCAGACATAGAATTCCTTCTCTTAGGTACCCCATTAGCTATCCCCAAATCAATTGTATTCACCACATGGACTTCCACTTTGCTTCTCATGTATCTATGTCCATTCTTGCACTTACCACATCCACACTATCTTTGAATTCATCCACACCTATGCTACTCCAACTTACTATGACTACCCCATTAACCACACCTATCCAAAACACACACATCACTACACTTACATATACTACGTGACCAAATACACCCATGTATGTCTTGACATAATTATCACACATCTCTTTACCCATGCCCACATCATCAACTTTATCCCACTCTTCCACATCTACCATTCCCACATCTACTATCACACCTTCTCAATACACAAACATATCCACAATTCCTCCTGAAACACCTAAGCCAAACACTCAATGCACTTCGACCTCTTCTACAAAACCTCTCATTTCCACACCAAATAATCCAAAACCTGCATCATCTCCCTCTCACATAGACTTCATCAATCGCATGATCCAAACACCCCTTCTCGTATCCACACCTACACCTATCATCTACCCCACACCATCATATACCTCATCCACTTCATTGGATACCACTCCCACATCCACATCTATTCCATCATTACCCATCATACCATTTGTAGAATCGGTCTCGAGTCCTCTTTTGCACTTCTACCTATACCTACCACATCAACCATCATAACCACATATCCTACATCATCATCTTCACCTCCCACATCCTTCAAAGAATATTGGAGATAATTATAACTTACAAAACCATAGGTGACCCTCCTATTTAATCTACACAACCTGGCATTTATTCATCTTCCTTAGATCAAATAATGCAAAAATTGCTTCCCATATCAGCCATAACATCATCTTCATATCCACTAGTCAAAATAATTTTCATCCCCTCCAAGGTTATTCCTTCACAAACCAAATCCAAAAACCTTGGTACCCTTCCACATTGGTCCTTGTGCACCCCTACAGAAAGGTACACATTCCTACATTCAAGATCAAACCTACATCATCCATCTTGGGGCCACATCCTTCTATCCTAGGACCATCTCCTTTATCATGATCAAGTAACCAATCCAAATTAAAAAAATATGACTCCCTCCTTGGACCAGCTCCTTCATTAAGAAAAATCCCATCCATTGACTATTCCAAACTAAATTCACCCAACCCTTCTTCTTCTAGGATACCAATCACTATCAAAGCTGAAAAAAAAACATCAAGACCTCAAAACAACTCGCCCTCATCCTCGACATCTAGAACATATTCCAAACCATCTCTTGCCACATATATCAAGTCTTATGTAGAATTCTTGAGACATCTACTCCAAATTATTTCCATCACACTTCCACATATCAAGGCCTTTGAACCAAACCATTTGAACCCATAATGGTTTGACCCCCATCACATTTGCGCTCACCATCATACCTCGGGTCATGACAACAAACAATGTAAGACCCTACAAACCATCATCCATGATCTTATTAAGAGAGAGGACATTCTCGAGGACTCTCCTTCTCCTTATACCATCTTATCCATGAATGATTCATCTCGCATGTCCTCATCTCCATCTATAGGAGCTGCTACACATTCTTCTTCACCCACCACTTCTTCTCATGTCGATATTCTTAGCAAGGGTCTTGCCTTATTCATCAATATAGTTCACCTTGATTCACCATCCCTATGATATTTTATCTTATAATCCATCTATAACTCTCATGCCATATTATTTCTCTTTTCCTCCCATCCACTAGCTCATCCACATCTCTCTCGATAGGGGGCACCTTCCCCTTGTTGTAGAGTCCTCCGTATTTTTTCCTATCCTATCCCCGTAGTTTCTTTGCCACCGGGGTACTTCATTCTAGGTTCTGTCACCTTATGGATTGGAACCTCTCCATACCTCACATTACCTTATTCTATCTAGCTCATCTCATCTAATTGTAACATTCATTTTTATGGATCATCTTCTCCTCCTATGACCACCTTCATGGCCATATATGAGCTTCATTTGGGAGGACCATGGATCTATCTAAGACCCACCCTCATGGTCATATGATCTCTTCCTAAAATAATTTTAGTAACTATTAATCTTGTTTCCTTGAGAAAATATGTATTTACTCAAGCCTCATGGTCCTTAGCGGGTTTATCTCAACGTACCTAAAACTTGATTTTGTCCTGACCAAAACCTTTTTACCTATATTCTTCCCAAAAATCCCGTCAATATACACAAGGGGATATTATCGGTCTTATTAATCCTCGATTTTAACAACAACATCATTCCATCATCACTAAAACTAAATATCTCACTAAGTGGGTAGAAGCGATTCAACTCACTTCAAATAAATTTGGTCTAATCATTAACTTTATCTACCAAAGACATCATTTTCCACTTTGGTCTTCCTCACAAGCTTATCACGGATAATAGCAATTCCATTAAAAAAACATCTTAAGAATCTATGAAACTCATTTAACATCCAACCCACCTTCTCTTCTCCATATTATCTTCAAGCTAACATCCAAGTTGAAGCCACTAATAATACTATTCGAAACATTCTTGCAAAAAATATTGATAAGTCGGGATGTGACTGACATCTTCATCTCCCCTTCACTCTCTAGGATTATTAGACTAGCATTCGTACTTACACGAGGGATACACTCTTTTCTCTTATGTATGGTTATTAATCCTTCCTCCCTCTTGAAGTTCAAATTCCATCCTTGCACATGTCCCTTCACAACTTTAACTCTCATGAAGACTATCATCATTCATGTCTAGCATGACTTGAGTTATTAGATGAACGTCGCCTTCTCATTATTCAAACACTACCATGCCTATTAAGATCCCATTAAACATGCTTACAAAAATAACATAAAATAACATGACTTTAATGTGGTGACCTTGTTCTCAAATAAAATCATAACACCACTACTCTATAAAGGAACCAACATGGAAATTTTTACCCCGATTGGATTGGTCCATACACTATCATGCATAAGTATGGGTCGGGAGCATATCGATTATCATCCCTTGATGGTAAACTAGAAGTGGAGCCTTTTAACACATTACACTTGCGATAATTCTCCTATTAGCATGTCTTCCATTGATATCTTAGTCATATCCTTGGATCATCCCTCCATCACTAGCCTCGTCAATCATTTATCGTAGTGACTTGGAATTATGTGGTCATCTATCACTTTCCTCAATGACCTTAAATATGAGCACCACTTATCTAATCGTAGCATATTCCTTATGGATAGGTTCTCCATTTTAGTGAGTACTTCATGATCATTACATCCATAACGCTCTCATTTTCCTATTGGAATTATGCAAAGGGTCCAGGGGTGTCTCTTGTACATTCATTTCCCCCTAAGTGGTATACTTATTTATTCCCAGATCTTCCCCATGTCAAAATAAAAATCAAAGGATGCTCCAATCAAAAGTCAAATAACTCAAAAATAGACTGCTCCATCGAAGGAAAGTTGTTCATGTAAAAAAAAATAAAAAAAAATAAATCAAAATCAAAATCAAATAAAAACATATACCGAACCCTTGAAGGATTGCTATCACATATGTATAAATTATAACATACCCTTGAAGGATGGTTACTCTTGTTATCAAGGAATTAAATTCTTGCTGCATTGATCATCCTTCTATTTTTTTGTATCCTAAGAAAGCTTCCCACATTGATCTAATTTATTCTAGCATTTATCTTCCCCCTTTCCAAGAGTGGGGCATAGATTTAGGGAACATCACTAATGGAGAACCCTCTCTTCAAGTATAATTTACATATCAAATCCTTTTGTTGTATTGACATTAGGTATATGAGTTCATTCCATCCATTTTCTCTTTATGATCTTTGATATAACTAACTCGACATTGGTTTCATTCTAACAATTGTTTTGGTCACATGTGCCTTGCGTTATTTGGATCCCCTCTTGTTTACCTCCAATGCAATTAGAGGCATCTTTTCTTCATGTGTTTCTTGATATGATGTAATGTTATCTGTACCTTTATATCATCATCATTTGGTTGTGTTCTATCTCCAATCATTTTCACATATATCTCTAATTCATGATTAAACACACTCTTCATTATCTTAATAACATATAAATCTATCTATCATAAATACATCAATCTTTACTTACATTAATTGATAATCACATCCACATTACTATTTCATCCATATCGAATTCTATCCATTCATTTTATTACCATGGTCAAATTCAAAAATGAATACATAATAATAATCCTCATTAACCATACAAAAATTCACATCACCAATCATTCATGCATATAAAAATCCCAAATAGCACAACATCACATCCAATATCATAATATAACAATCCAAGTAAAGGTAAATCATTTCATCATATAATTTTACCATCGTCATCAAATATGATTAAAAGATCTCTAAAATGGACCATATCGGCCTCACTCTGCAAGCGGTATTGAACCCTATCCTATAAAATTGTGTCCCTCTCCACCCACATCTGCTCTAACTCAGCACAAATCTATGCTAACTTGGTAAGTATCTCCAAATCCTCCATATTTACCTCCCAAGGCTACATCTTCATCTCCCTTAATCTCCATCCTGTCTACCTCCTCCTCTCATCCCTCCATATCCTCTCTCGGCTGCCCAAATAGCATTCATCTAGTCAAAAATATTTCTTTTCCTCATGAATCATCATATTCATCCCATGGTGCGGCATCCTCCTCTAATGTATCTTCCATAATAGGGCTCGGTAACTCCTATCAACCTCCTCACTCCTATACAAAATAGGAGCATCTGGTATAGTCTGTATGAAGCCAAATTGTTTCCGCACTTGATCAAACTAAAAACTTCAATCATCTCTAGCCATCTCCTTGGAACCCACTATGTCCACCTCATCTTAGATAACTCTTCATCAACTCTTGGCCATCCAAGGAAATCCCTATACTGTTGTCATCTTATCTAATTATTCTCTAACACCATAAACCAATCAATATACCAATCCAATCCTCTTTCCCCTTGTCTCCAAAGGCTTGGTCTACCTTCCATCTCAATAATCCAACAGACAGCTCTATGTGATCCCTAGTGACCCATGGAAACCTAGGTGGCCAAATCACCACAATATGCTCGTAATACCAGCAAAGTGAAAAACAAGAATCCTACATCTAATCTTGATTTCCTACCTACCCTATGCATTGAAAGCTCATGGTACATTTGAGCAAGCAAGGTATTCCTGAAAGAAAATACTATTTCATGATCCACTATATCTATAACCACACCAACCAAAGGTGACCATGGAAAATGAGCTCCTCTTGAGCCCAACAATACATAGCAAGACACTACCATCATAACCAAACAGATCAAGTGGATGTAAGGTACACCTTCCTTGTACCTTATATCATAATAAAATAACCCTAAAGAGATATTGATGCGAGGTGCATCAACTCCAAATATCCATGTCAACACTTCTAGTCTAATGTCAATTATTATAGGAACTATTTTCTACCCCCGTATAGGCAATCTCAAAAACCTATACAAATCCTCCAAGTTGATGGTCATCTCCCTGTCCTAAAGTAGAGGGTCCCAGTCTACTGTTCCATCTCACTACGAAAGTGATCATCATCCCCACATCTCACAGGGATAATCTAATAATGTTTGAATCCCCTAACCCCAATGTATCCAAGTGATCCCACTCAGTGTTTGTCACCTCTCCTCTAATATGCTTGTATAGAGAAGGAAATATATCTCTTAAATAGAGGGTCTCTCGGCCTACAATCATAGAAAAACATGTAAACATCACCTCAAAATAAATTAAATTTCATCAAAAATCCAATTTAATCTTAAATCTAATCTAAATCCATTAAATTAAATTAAAAATACATTTAATCCTAAACATAGCGAACCCAACCCTATTCGACACTAACGTAAGTTGGGTAGATACATTTCGGGGCTGATCGATGCACCTTAGGGAATAATCGATGTCGACCCATCAGTTCGCCATCAAATGCCCATAGCGTCATCCATTTTTTCTATAAAAATGCAAAAATATAAATAAAATACAAAATTAAACTAAAAAAACATGATTTTTATTACTGACCATCCTCCACACCCTCTGTCATTTCATTGCAGCTCATGTGGCCAAGATCATCTCTCGATTTTTCTCTTTAATCACTCTAACTTCTCTCGTCAATTTTTTGCGTGAAAATAAGCATCATCTATTGACCCCCAGGATTATATAGCCACCGACACCTAGTATTTATCTACCCCCTTGGGTCATTGTTGATTGGCCTTAGTTTTCGTCAACTAGGCTTGATAGCCTTTACTTTGGCTTCCCCAATATTTTCTTATGACCTCTTCTTAGGCATTCTTCAAATTCCACCTTTGTGGCCATCTTTATTTTCCCTTTAGGGAATTATATTTCAATATTTCTAATCCTATCCTTTTGTGATCTTGAATTCCACCTTCGTTTCCATATTTACTCCCTCTTCGGGAATTTTTATTTTTCAATCCTATCCAATTTGCACACAAATTCATCCTTCGTGGCCATACTTATCTTCCCCTTTGGGAATATTATTTCACTACTTAATTTTTCATCCTTTTTCTTGTAACTGTGTGTTGGGACACCATTATTTTCATTCTTTTCCTTTGCAGACACGTAGTTTTTTTTTTGTTCCTCATGTATGGAGGATTTCACATAATTTTCGCATTTAGTCATGTATAATTTGATTCTTTCCCATGACCCAATGATCATTTCAGCTTCCATCCATTTAAGAGATTTCCACTTGGATTCTCTCCATTTTGTAGTGATTTTCACCCATTAGCTGATCTATAGAGCATTATCACATGTCTCCATTGAGACCATAATTTTCCCTCTACTTGATGTGATATTGAGTCACCACCATGGTTTTCATTTTTATTGTGATCCTTTTTCTTGGGGCATCTTTCCTTGGTAATCATTTTACCCATTTTCCTTTACCCAGCCGCCCTCCATCATCTACCCTTTTTTCAAACACGTCATCAATTTCCACTGGTTTCATCGATCCCTCGATTAAGGGGGATCTCATCATCTACCTTCCATAAATTCTCATCATACCATTTATCTCTCACTATTTTTTTCTCATGGCTTGCTAGCGCAAACCACTCAACAAAAAGGGGAAAATTTAGACACCTAAATTTGGTATCTCTACCCTTGTTTTCCCGCGTGTGCGTATTTTTTCTAGGGTCCTATTTAGGTCCTCTTTAATTAAATCCATCCCCTTTTATTTAATTAAAATTCCCATCCAATCCGTATTAATTACAAAAATCCTATTAATTAAATAATTAATCAATTAATATCTCACATGCCCTAATCCACTTTCTATTTAGGATGTTTTTATCCTAAATCCCTATCTATGTTAATGCCATAACTACCCATGATTTATCCCTAGGAAATATAATCTTGTAGATAAGATTTAAAGAACCCTTCCAACTCTTAAAAACATGAAATCATGCCAAAAACAAAAAAAAGTAGCCCCATTATGGAAAATTTCCGTGTAGTAGGCGGTGATCCTACCCGGCTACCATTGACCCTATAAAACTAAGTCTTTTATTTCCATAATCATCATATGCATGAAAATTTTGGAGCTTCCTCATGCTTGAGCATTCCTACAACAATTACAAATCTCCTAGACATCATTTCAATGTGCTTTCATCACTCATGATCATCCTTTGTGATATTTTTCAATCATATTTTTGTTATTTATGTGATATTTATCACACAATATTTGTATTATTTGCATCTAACATTTTGCATGTTCAAATAAAATTTTGCAACACCTAAATCTCCTCAAAAGATTCTTTTCTAGTTTTTTTCTCAAGTATCCCATTTCATCCTTTTGACCTCGGCCTTACCGAACTATACTACAGTCATCATTGACTTAACCTAGTCATCGTCGACTAGAGTCCTTGCAAATCAATCATCTATTACTATTAATTTCTGCCACTCCCTAGTGTTTTCTACCATTGAGAACATTCTGCAGGTCTTCTTCTAGCATCCATAAACCTCTTCTACCATAGTCTACACTCACCTCTTACAGGCCTACATACCCATTCTACATTCCAAATATTCTCTCCCGTGTCATCGCAACCTACATGCATTGTCTCAATCTTCGTCAACCCAGACTAGGTAACATTTAATTTATAGTTCTTTCAATCAAATCATCTCTTAGATCAGATCTTAATTATTCTCAGATTCGTAGTACTTCTATTTCTACATGTTATCTATTATTTCATCCTTTATTTTGATTCTTCTTTAAAATGGGGGTTGACATCTGCCAAGGAAGCTAATGCTTCTTTGTTCCACTTTTTCAAAACCCCACATATCTCTTCTAATAAATCTCCCTTTTCATTTGGTCTTATTTACGGATCATCATCTTGTAATAACAAAGATCAACTACTTGGTGCATGTTCATCCATCACATAGCGTTTGAGGTACCATAAACCCTCCATGTTATGAGTCGCTAGTTTCTTTCGTTACTAGTTCATTCATTTGATTATTGATGAAGAAAATTTTCTAACACACATATTTTGTGTAGAATATGCAAATTTTTCCCCATGGTGAGCACCAAAACTGTTGGAAAAATAATTTGTGAGGTGTAAAAATTATGGTATTTTACCAAATCTCCAGGACTAGGTCACTCTAATTGAATGGAGAAGATCCATTTATTGAAATCAAGGAAACAAATATAAACTAAACTAATTTTTGGGGTGGCCCATAAACCGGGGATGAAACAGGAATACTTCCCTAAACCTGTGACAACTACTTGTATGGAATTAAAGGGAGGAAAATTACTTAGAGAGAGATAGGAAAGGGAAATAAGAGGGGTATTTTAACCAAAAATAACATAGATGATTTTATTGCATTAAAATAAGAGTACTTCACTTGTATCAATCATAAGAAACCATTCACATAGAAATATGAACAATCAACAAGAAACACAAATTTTTATTGCATCATGTTGCATAATTTACAATTCTCTTGGAGTATAAATTGAGATGGAGGCAAAATTTTATTAGATAAGATAATAGAGGAAATGAAGGAAATTTTTCCTAGAAAGATAATGGGAACTAGTAAACAATGATTAACCATCGCTTTACAATGAGGAGGTCATCTCCTTTTATAGCTTTACAATTCATCTACTCCCACAAGATTTTTCATATCCCAAGAAAGAAAAAATTAAGTACCCCTCTTATAAGTTGAGGAAGTACTTTTAGATCTTACAAATATTTCCTCTTCACTTAAACGAATAGAACAAAGCATCATGATCATGTATGGTAGTCATTCAAACATACACTGTGTTTCGAGATCCAAAAGAGCCGAGTTGTTTGACACAATAATGGAGCCATCTCCAAGTTGTGGAACATTGCACACTTGAGATGGATCTCCGAGAGAAGGTTGGTTCCTCAATCTATTTCTATTTCTACTGCTACTCCTAATGCTGGAAGGGGAAAACTAAGATAATAATGCCAAGGACCAGGGATAGAAGGATAATAGAATGGAAAAATAATCTAAGGAAGGTGATAGCACCAGAAAAGAGGGATGAACACCATCCATTCTGAGAGAAAATAAAAGAAAAGGCATGAAAGAAGGCTAGGCATGCGTAGCACAACTAAAACACATTTATCAAATCAATTTCATGGAACACAACTAAAAATGGAGTTGCATGGGACATAGAATGACACAACAAGCACATAATGTAAAAGAAAGGAAAGAAGAAAGAATAGAAACATACTTAGGACAGAGAATAGTCACAAAAATTATGCTTCCATTACTTCCAAAATGCACAAAACTATTACAATGGAGAGAGAGGCTGATATCCACATGCATGGGCCAGATATAGAGGTTTGCAACTCAAAATAAAAAATATGAAGTCCTTAGCAAAATGCGTAAGGATCCCAAGTGTCCAACATTAACAATGAGCCCAAATCCTTCATTTATAGACAAATCAATGGAAGAAGAATAAGGGAAGGAGGGAAAACCTGAATTTGAAATTAATACTTATTTCACTAAATTAGGACTTATTCCAATCCCAACAGCTATAAAATTTACTTAGTATTGGAATTTGATATTGCTATTTTCAAATTCCAAAATATCAAATATCAAAATTATCTCGCACTCCAAAATCACATATATCGATTCCAAAATCACACATATTGATTCCAATATCGCATATATTGGAATTTAGAGTCACATATATTGGAATCAAAAATCACCTATATTATAATTACATGTACTTCAAAGTCCTATATAGCAGAATCTAGAAAATAAATATTGGAATCCATTATATAGGATGACATCCACTAGCCATTATTTATGATTTGTTATGTACAAAACATGTTTCTATTTTATAAGTGCTAGCAGCCGTTGGCCATTATTTATGTTATGTTATGTACATAACATGTTTCTGTTTTATAAGGGCTAGTGACCACTAAGCATTATTTATGGTTTGTCTTAGTGAAGCTCCAAAAAATAAGTTCCCTCGAATTTGGTTTTTGATCAAATATCATCCCGAACATCTTCTCTTGTCCTTCAATGGTTACAACAAAGGCCACAACGTGGTGTTAAATTTGACACCCATTTAGATTTTTTTATCATTTTTATCCGTAAAATAGTTGCAAATCTTTGAAATAACCATCACATATGACTTGCATATTTTAGATATGACCACCAATTTTTATAAATTATTTATATTAAAAATTATTAAAAAACAATCAAGTATATATAGTATAATTTAATATTTATTTTATGAACACTATAAAAAATACTATTTTACAAATTTTCAAGGGCAAGTTTTTCTGATAATTCACCACAAAAGAAGTTATTCAATCATACTATCATTTTATAATTAGTGAAAATATAAATCCTACTAACTTATATTTCAACAATCTCAACATTATTGATTTAGAGGACATTTCGGAGGACGATGTGGAAAAATGCAAATCGTGTGTAGGTTGAGTTCAGGTTTATACCTCTTGTCTTTGACACATGATATCCGTCATATTTTTCAGCGATTAAGAAAAAAATATGCCATGTGGTGGGTCCTCGGTCATCGTGTGGCCTGCCACCACATTGCCTCATTGGTCTACATTGCCACATTAGAATGAGCTCAAGTTACATCGGGGTTAGTTATAATGAATTAAAACTTGATCTAGAAACGTAAGTTGAAAATTATAACTAAAAACATTCACAAGGACCTAGGACTAAAAAATCAACTTTGCATAATTAAATTGACTTTTTCCTATATATCAGTTCACTTTCTAAAGTGGATTATGGATACTAAAATTTATTACATTCAATCCATTCTTCTAATTTAATCAATGAAAATGCGTAATTAAATATAATTTTTTTATCGATCAAAATCTTCATGAAAATTGTAAAGGACTCCTAAGACAAAATAAATTGATTATGGATTTTGTCAATTGCCTATGCCTTTGGGTTCTTAAATAACCATTCCACTAGTTAAAATTTGCAAGTACAATACAATTTAATGGAACTTAAACAACTTTCCTAATAGTACTCTATACTTTTGAAGGAATGTTGATATGTCTCGGGTTGTCCTCCACTTTCCTGGCATATAATAATCCTATGGTACTTGATCAACCTTTCGTGACGTACTTAAGATGAATTATGACACTCCGATCAAACTCCAAGCTTCTCAATTCGTTCGTGGGGCTCGATGGGCCAATTGGGTAGTTTATAAATAACTCCCAATTTTCTTACAATTTTCCTATAAAAATAGGACTTAGCTCCCTTACAATTAAATGCCTAAATAAATAGGAATTAAATACAAAAATATCCTTTAAAATTTATAATGCCTTTGAAAATTCTTGGAAGCCTCTATATTCTCCTCCTAAAGCTCATTAAAATCCCCACTTAACTCTAAGAAAATATCTTAGAGTGTATGCATAGCTTGAATGGGGAGAATATATAGGCCGAATGGCCCACAGATCTTGTATATATGGCTTATCACCCTTAGCCTCATCACAACCACATATATAGGTGGGTTGGTGAGACAATTGTGCTTTCAAAGGAGATGTCGGGGATAAAATCCCACCTCCTACATATCGGTTGTGCTATTTTAAATGGGGCAGGAGGTTTGTTTTTGGGTCATAGTGGGTTTATCCCACATGGTCGGCGTGAAGGTTGGGGGATCGGTTTATAAACCGACCAACCCACATTGTTCAATGTGGCTTTGACCACATGTTCTTTGATTTTCTTGGGCCTTGCACTGATTTTGGTTCCCAAACCATTTTGTTTGATGTGTCTGCCGAGTTGTGTGGTCATCCTGGTTACGTGTTTCTCACCGAGAGTTGGGTTGTTTGTTACTATGCGTTTGTTGCACCCATAGAGATAGGTGTCAAGCTGGTTGGAGAAGGTGAGGTGGCCACCGAAGTCAATGGGATAATATAGATCCCTCATGCATTGTTGATCCACTCCATGTAATGTGGAAGGTAGAAAAGATAGGCTTTGGTCAAGTCAATCCGATGAATGTGGAAATAACAAAAATCGACTTGAGAAATGTGGGAATATGAAATCAACTCGGTGGGGAGATGATCACCCCATTGAGATAATAAAATAGCTCACCCGAGATGATTATCCACCTAAAATGCACTCTCCAACATATACTCCAATTGTTGATTCTCGATAGGAAAATCGAGAAAAATTGAACTCGTGGTGGCTTGAGGACCCACCACGTCGGCGATGTTAAAATAGTCTTCATGATGGTAGGATCCCCCTCAAATTTAAAATTAGATCCCACCAGCTATAGTCTCTGTAGCCAACCTTTTAATGAATGACAAAGACCATAGGTGAAAACACAACCCTTTCTTCCCAGTGCCACGTAATCACCATTTGACTCCCTTTGACTTCGCTGAATTGACTTAACTTTGACCAGCTGCATCGGGAGCATACATTATCTAATCCATGTGTTCCAATATGCTTTGGAAAGATATCAGAAAGATATTCTATACTAATTGGGTTGTGGATGATTTTGAGAAGATTGGAAGATCCAAAAATGTCCTCCAGATCACACCTTCCTAATGGGAAAGGATTTTTATTCCAAAAAGCTTACTGGAACATTTTGCCATCTTGTTTTGAATTTGAATATTCTACTGTCACTTTGGAATTTGAATTCTTTTCACCTCGATAACTTGATTTTGATCCTATCCTGGTGGGTTATGGTCCCAACATGCTTCATAAAAACTTAATGCATATGCTTTAGGGTGCAAAGTCTCTTTCAAGACCTTCATGCTTCCATTGTGCGGTGTTAATTCCTCTTCCAGACCTCAATGATTATGTTGTGTAGTGCTAAGTCTAATAATCAACTACTAATTAGATGTTTGGCTATAATGCCTTGACATTCTGAATGACAATCGAGTAAATATCTTATGAGCTCCTCTTGTTGACATAATTTATCAAGTACCACTCTGTTATATGGCCATGATGACCTCTTCACAGAATGAAGATCCAACCCAATCTTGAATTCCAATGGTAATCAGCTACCATCCTATTGCATAGCCATAATGCTACAATACACAATGCAAATATGAACTAATACCTGTGAGCTCAAATGTCTACACAGATGGCTGACAAATCTCTAAGCTTATAAATATGATTTAAATCCTACTGCAAGCTGTAATAGGTGCTCAAAATATAATTAGGAGATACCTATATGAAGTAATCCAATTTTAAATGTGAGAAAAGTGATGAGTATGGTAAACTTGTCCCTAAGCTATTATCACTAAACCTTAACTCCAAAAAGTGTTTGTCTCCTCCCTGGTGGACAAATAACTCAACAAGGACAAAATATATTGCATCTTTGGTGTTATTAAAATCACCAAATAATAATAGCCCTCTAGGGTTCATAACGTAACTATAAAAATGAGTATAAACATTTCCCAAATATTTGGGTCTTTTACTATCGTGCCATAATTAGTTAGATGTATACAAACATTTCCCACAAGGGATCTTATTTATGCATTCTACCTAGCACAATAGTTTGTTTTTATTACAATAAGAGAAATAAATAATGTTTGAAAACCATTTACAATAGTTGAATAGAAAGTAAACTTTATTCACCACAGATTTCTTACTAGCTGGAATCTTTGGTGTAGGCCCAAGATTCCTCAATAAGTGCCCTTTGGATCATCATGTGTTCTCTCTTCTACATAAGGATCTTGAAGATCTACCAGAATGTAGGAGACCTCTGCCTCAAGATCTAACTAATCCGCAATGAAATATGAGCTCAACTCTACCTCCCGAGCTGGATGCTCTGTCCGAATATGTGTGTCCTTTGTAAGAGATTCTAGTTGAGACACTAGAGCATATGAGCTGGTAGTGCTTCTATTGTGTGTAGGTGCAGAACCAATTGCATGTACTATCCCAAACTCCATAATCCAACTATGAAAAAGCTGAAGCTCCACTCCATTTTGATCATTTGGTCATATAGCTCCACTCCATCAGGTGAAACTCCTCCAGAAGATGAAGCTCATAGTGTAGAATCTTAGGGCTAATCCATGAAAATGCCATCTTCTCGTACAACTGTCTTAGTACAAGGAAGTGGCATTGTCATCAACCATAGTCTAAGTACGACATTCATAGTCACATAGCCTACCTCAATAGTCCAAACGAGAATAATAATGACTAGTTCTCCTCAAGAGATCACTAGAATACTATGTCTCAAGGCACTCATGTGTTGTAACATGATATCTAGATGCTCTACTTGGTCTTGGTCTGTTGTCACCCTCAAAATTTCCTCTTGTAAGTTAGAAAATTTCACTCTTTGAGGTCATTTTTAGTGTATTGCGCTAAATCAGCCTGGTTGTCCCCCTCTGTGTCCCAAGTAATGGTGGGCCCCTTTTATTGATTCACCAATTTACCCGCATTCCTTTCATAGTCACTATGTTAGGTATTTTTGTCCTGCATGTCCCGAGTGATGCCGGGCCTTTTTTTCATTGATTCACCAACTTAACTACACCAATCAGTCATCATACGAATTGGCTTCATGCGTCCCACATGTCCCATGGACCGTTTATTCTCCACAAGCCTGATTTTTCCGCATTCCTCTTATATCGAGTATATTGGCTCCGCACGTCCCACATGTCCCATGGACCGTTTAGGCCAAATTTTTTTACATTCCTCTTATATCGATCACCTTTTTGAGTCGACCTTTTTGAGTCGAGGTGGTTTTTCGTGGGTTCATTATTTTCGCTCTCCTCTATCCAAATTGGTGGCTATATAAAGGAATATAACTATTCTTTCTTCCTCACACTTGCCTATTTATTTTCTCTCACTCATCGCATTTGTGCAAAGCTAGTCGTTTCCCTCGTTCGTACTCCTATATTTTTCTCTTGCAGGGATTTTTCAGATATGTGGTAACACTCCATTAAAATATATCTTCTCTCTTCCTCTATCATGATGAAGATGTAGTACTAAGGGCAAACACCTCTCCTCATTGGAAACCTCTATGCCTAACATCGGTGACAATGAAGCTCAACATCTTGACCTCGATGATTTTTGGAGCAGACTTGAGTGTGATAACCCTACTCCCATCACTCAAATGATCAAAGATAGTGGGATTGCATTTGCATGTGGTTTCCCTATCTCTGTTCAGTGTGTTGATACCATGCTCACTTGTGGGGCTTGTTTCAATCTAGAATCAAAGGAAATTATTAATGTACATGGTGAGGTAATTACACGGTTAGATTTTGAAGCTATTTGTATTGCTCTATGCATCCCAATGGCGGAAGGTGTCCAATGATTCTCTCTCTCTCTCTCTCTCAAGAACAAGAATTATTTGACCAAGACAGAGAAATACAAGACTAGGGTAGCCAAGTCTTGGCTAAAGAACCCTAAAAAAGGAGCATCCCGACTTCAAAAAACATTGTTCAGAGTCGATTTCAATGAAGAACTTTCAGACATCATCACTCTTTTAGCTAGAATCATGGGAATTCCTTCTACAAATGAATTTCATTTTTGGATGTGTCCATATATCAACATTATTTGTGAGGGGAAGCAGAGTCTGAATTGGGGTGAGATAATATGTGAAAACCTAATGAAGCAAAGTAGTTAATGTTCAAAGAACAAAGACCTTCTACATGACTTCTTACCTTATGTACACCATCGTGGCATCTAGGAAATGGCTTGGTTTCAATTTCGTTGAGGATAAGAAATATGCCCCTATATATGAATATTGTCCTCAGTTAACCCTCAAAGCCAACAATCATAATTTAGGAGAGAGTTAATGATGCATTCACCATGTACATTGTGAGGATTTTGGAAGGAGATACTGCTCGGATATTTTCTAAAGAAGCAAAGACTTTGATCTCTGAATATGGGAGTTTCTACACACAATTCAGAAAATTCTCATATATCAAGCTAGCTAGTTTTGATGGTTCCCCTTTAAAGCTTCCTATGTTTTGCAATGATAAAATGGCCCTGGTTGAAATTTGCAGGTAGTTGGATAAACTTCATCAGACTTGCAAAGATAAGAAGATTGTTGGCATTTGTTTCCCTATCACCTTGGGAAATTATACATGTAAACAACCTCGATGCTCAAAACATTGATAGAACTATTGCTCCTCTTACTCTTCATCATTTCAAGTCTCGAACCTATTTTGACATCAAGGGATATATTTCTAAGAATCTCATATTAGGTTTCATTCACTATGCTGATACTAAAGATTATTGGGCTGATTGTGTAGATGAATTTGAGGCCAGGAAAAGGTACTTTGGAAGATTTTCCTTCAAAAATATTATAGATTTTAATCTCTACAAAGTACCTAAAAAGATCTCCAGGATGATGAGGAAGATCTATAATCTATTGAATATGAGAGAACCATCAAACACTCTCCTCTTAAAACCCTTGATTGGTTTGTAAAGGAGCAGGATGATTTGAAAGAAGTAATCAACCCGGTTATTGTGAGAACCAAGCTCTGGTTTGATAATAAGATGCAAATTTTAGGATGAACAAGCTAAATCTTCTTCACATGAAACTTCCTCTCCTAGAAAGAAGAACTTTCACTTGATGTTGAGATGCCCAAGAAATCTAATCCATCCTCCTCAACAAAGGTATACCTAAAGAAAGGTAAAAACATCAAACAATTTGAACAAGTTGAAGAAGTTCTTTTGGAGAAGCCGGAAGTCCCTATAGGATCATAAGATATTGTTGTTTTAAGTGAGAAAGACAGTGAAGGAATGAAAGAAGGAGAAGAAATAACCCTGTCATTACTACCGAGGTAGAGAATGAATGTCAAATGATTGAACCTCTAGATTTGATGGATACTTCTTCTAAGGATATTTTTAAAATGTAACAACTTCCCCACTGGAGACATCAGTAGTGTAGACACTGAGTGTGATGAGTTCACTTGCACTTGGGCCCATTGTTCCTTCTACCTCTTCCTCATCCTTTTCTTGGTTCAACCTTTCGTTGATAATAGGAAAAGGAAGTCTACCTCCCAAATTGTGGTTCCCAAGTTTGATGTTGTGGCATCATTTCTCGGTACTACTCCCCCTCCTCCAACAAATAAAGAAAATATCACCTCAAGGCTAGTATCGAATTTGCAAGGTCAGCAATTCATGGAGATTTCCAAGCCCAAAGAGGATAAGGAAGAGAGATATTTTGGTGTCTAATTTAATTCACAAGGATTCCACTTGGAGAATCAACACCTGAAAGTGAGGTTCATAACCTCAAAGAAATTGTCACTTGGGTCATTGAATGAGTTGAAAAGGAAAAATAGACCTTGGAGCAATTGGAAGAGAAAAATCTAATTCTTTTAGGTTTTATAAAATCCTTATTGGAAAAGGATAAGGTCCTAGATCCTACTCCATTAACTACTCTTCCACCTCCTCTAGTTCTCAGAAATGATGAAGTTTAGACCATTAAGGATATTCATAAACATGTCACCTATGGAAAGGCCATTGAATCACTAGGTCAATGATATGACAATATGCTGGATTAAAATTTATTGAGGAGGCCTTCAAGTCATATGAGAAGGTATCCAAATTATAGCTGAAATTCAGCACAACACTCAGTGGCTTGGAGAAAGAGCTAAAACTCTGGTGTGAATGTATTCAAGATCTCCATTCAATGAGCTAGACATATGAGAAGATTTTATTGGCAAGAAAATTATTTGATGAAGCCAAGAATAATCTATCAAAATCTTGGTTTTTAGTGTTGATTGGAAGATCAAGGTTTTGGAGGAAGTCTATGGGAGAACTGAAGAATATGAGGTAGAAAGGGAAAAGCTTTCAAGACTTGTGTTTTGTCTTCCTTCCAAGATATTCATTTTCAAATCCAAAATGAGGCCACAAGTAATCAGTTTTCCATATAGGAAATCAAGGCTCAGTTCAACACCTTCATCAAAGAAGATCTTTTCAAAGAAGAGTCCATGTCTAAATAAAAGATGAAAGATGTATTTTCTCTTTAGTCAGCTATCACCGAGGCCAACAAGGAATTTTGGGAAAACATAGAGTTCGAGAAGGATATGGAGAAATGCCTTGGAATGTGGACTCATGCCACTTCTAACACCACCATACCCAAGTGCATGGAAATAGTGAGGTGTTAAAGAAATTTAGACATTGGATTCTCAAGATGGTGGGCCCTCTAAGTCTCTATCAATTTTTACACTTTTGGGTCCTAGGAAACTCTTTTAATAGATTTGTTAAGTGATCTTATTCAATCTTTAGATTAAAGGAATTTTTAGATTAAAATGTAACTGAATGTAACCATTTTTGTAAGCTATAAAGTGGGCTCTCCATGCCATTGTTAAGGGAGGATCTTGATATTATGAAATGTAATAGATTTGAAAGTGATCAATATAGAATATTTTCTCTTATCTCTATCTACTTTTCTTCCTTTCCTTGTCTAAGTTTTATGAATCATTAATCTTTCATGCCAAGAAACTTTGTGTTCTTATGATATGATTTCTAGAACTTTGTGTCTATGGAATTATACCTGATATTATCACATGAATGATTCTATTCTATATTCCTTTGATAAGTACATGTAAGGTTATATTTTGTTATCTATATTACCTGAAAGTATTGTTGTGTTCTTCCCTTTCAGTTTCATTATTCTTCTATTTTCTATGTATTGGAAATCTTTATTGGCATAAAACATTTCAAAGTATTAGAGTCCTCATCAATATGAAAGTTGTACATTTGTATATAATTTTTTTCTCACTTTCAATAAGGGAACCTCTCCCATAAAGAGGAGGGACTTGTTGTCCCCTAACTATTATTTGCTAAAGTGCTATTTTGCAAACCAACAGTTTTTGGTGACTCTACTGGGGATTCGTTTCAATGTATCCCTTTCTAAAATAATTTCGAGATCATTTTATGGTCTGGTGACTCTATGCTATACACGTGGGAAGAAATCTCTCGGGGTAGAAGATCCCCATTTTCAACAAAAATTCCCTCTTCCTCTAGCAAGAAGGAACAGAAGAACTTGTTCTATGAGCTCACCTCCTGCTAAAGATAGGATTTCTAAGAATAACACTCCTCAAAAACAACTTAGTCCTAATCTCTATGCCCTAGTACTTGCTAGAGTTACAGTTCCTCTTCAGTTCATCTTCCCAAAAATGGTAGTGCCTTTACCTTGGGGACAATAGGTTGGGCCTCTTGCTCTTCCTCAGCCATTGCATGAGTTTCCCAGGGTAATAGGAAAAGTTTTCCTAAATTCCGAGGTGACGGGAAAGTGCACCCAGATGAACACATCGTAACCTTCATTGTTACATGTGGGATTCTTGGGGTTGAACATGAAGATGTTTCTATTAGGATTTTCATGGAAACATTGTAGGAAAATGTTGCTGATTGGTTCTATCACCTTCCTACTAGATTGATTATTGATTGGAATACTATGACAACCTAGTTTGAGCAACGTTTCAAACCTGTTGAAGATGTGCATGCTCTCTTGGCTCAAATTTCTCATATAAAAAAGGAGCCACATGAACCCATGAGGGAGTTTGTGGCCAAATTTAACAAGTTAATTCATAAGATTCCACAGAACACTCATCTTGTAGATCAAATTCAAAAGTGATTTTTCCTCAATGCTCAGTTTCCTGAAGTAAGTTATGCACTAAGGAGGCCAATATTCTAACTCTGGATGTTGATCAACAATTGGCCATCAGTGTTGAAGATGATCTAATCATGTCTGGTAAATTTAAAAGAGAACCCTCCAAATCTAAAGCATCTTCCTCTTCTTCCCCTCTGGAGCCAATTTTGATCAGTTAGTACAGAAGTTGGCAAATGATCTCATTACTATCAAGAAGTAGTTGGCTCAACATGCTCCTTACCAAGATATTCCAAGAAATAATTTTCAGCCTAGGAACCATTTTCCCTCTTCTCAAACTAGATTGGCTATTGAAGGCCCTCCCATCAAGGTTCCAGTCAACATAACTTGTGAGGTTCAAGAACCTGATGATGAAGAGGAGAATGAAGACTATGAGGAGCCTGAAGAAGAGATTGATGAAGAGCAGGAAGAACCTAGCGAGTCTCAAGTTCATTTCCTCACCACTGAAGGTATGGATGATGAAGATGAGTATGATGAAGTAGTGGTAGATATGAATAGTGAGTCATATGTTGTTATGACTTAGGAGAAAATGAACAGGAAAGAAAAAGTGGTGCAGCCTTCTAAAAAATCCAAAGAATTTCCTATAACTATTCTAGTAGTTGCAGAAGAGGAGCCCCTATTTCCACTACCTCTACACAAAAAGTGAGTAATGATAATCCTATTATTCTATCTCTGCTTCCAAACCTCCTTGTTCTTCAACTCCTAAACCTGAAAAACCCAAAGTACCCCTCATTCCTAGTAATGATGCCCCATCCACGTCTGGATCTTTTGATATTATTGACCACATCAAGAAGACAAAAATCCAAATCTCAGAGGTAGAATTTTACCAGACTCATCCAAATGCTTTTGCTAAAATGGTAAAATTCATCAATTCCAAATCCAAAACTTCACCCAATACTTCTAAAGGTATTTTACCCACTCCCTCCTCCTCACCTCAATCAAGTCTTGTGGCTGCAGTTACTTCACCCAGTGAGAATATTAAACCATTCTATGTAATGCTTCTCATAGCTGGCCATAAACTCAGTAATTGTGTTATTGACTTAGGAGCATCAGACAATGTAATGCCTGTAAAATTAGCTCATGCTCTAGGTCTGACTCTAACACATACATTTGGTTCTTACTATTCTATGGAGAGTAGGGAAGTGCCTCTAGTTGGAAGAATCAAGGATGCACAATTAGCTTTTGCTACTTTTTCTAGAAAAAGGGTCAAAGCTACTATTTTAGTAGCCAACATTCCTCCCTCATATGGTATGTTACTAAGTAGGAACTTTTGTAAAGAAGTAGGGGGTGAAATCCAAATGGACTAGTTACACGCACTCTCATCCCGATCAATGGAAAAATGAAAAAACTACTACCAGAGAGACATACTGAGTACATTGTTCAAAATAATTGATGATCCAAAAGCACAAATACTCTATGAAGATATAGGGCATGGTAACTATATGATCATGTCAAAAGATGAGGCACAACTTCCTATGGGAGTGATTCATGATCCCAATGGAATTTGGACTTTGGAGTTTGATGGAAGCTATTCTTCAACTGGTTCTGAGCTGGCGTGGTGTTAACCTCTTCTAGAAGGGAAGTTTCATCCATTTTCATTTAAGCTTTATTTTGAAAATACAAACAATACAACTGAATATGAGGCACTCATACTTGGATTGAACGTGGAAAAGAAATGGGAGTAAAGAATCTTTGTGCTCGTGGTGATGTAGAGCTGATTGTGAAATAGGTTAGGGATCTTTTCAAGTCAAGAATAGGAGGTTGAAACATTATAGAAATCTTGTCTAGGATTCCATTGAATTTCTTGATGCTTTCTCCATTGAAGCTATGCCAAGAGAAAAGAACACTAGAGCTGATTCTCTAGCTATCTTAGGATCTTTGTTGATTCCTCACCCATATTTCTCTCAAGAGAAATTTTCCATTGAGATGATTCATAGGCCTAGTGTGCTAGATAATGCATGCAATCTGAAATTTTCAATGATGATCAACACTTGCTCTCTTTCTTGGAGCTTAAGGACAATTTAATCAATTATATTTTGAAGGAAGTGAAACTCTTCCTAGGGAGTATGTGCCTTCTAATGGAGATGATATTAAGGAAGAAATGGATTAGGACGGTTGTATCAAATTGAAAGGTAACAAGATCCCCAAAGGGCTGGTGAGTTTAGAGGATCTATTTGATAAACATGATAGGTACATCAAATCTAAAGCTTCTCAAGGGACTCATCAATCTACTAAGTATGAGAAGGTCAATATTGGAAGTAATGATGAACCCAAGATGGTAAATATCGGGAAATGTTGCACTCAAGAAGAGAGGAGGAAAGCATTGAACCTATTGAAAAAATATGTTGATGTCCTTTCTTATTCATATGATGATCTCAAAGATTTTCAACCAAAGGAGATGCAACATTATATTCCCCTAAGGCCTGGGATCAAACATTTCAAGAAAAAGAAAAGGTGCAATACAATCCCAAGATTGCTGATACCATTTTTCAAGAAATTCAAAAGTTACTTGAAAAAAGATTATTTTCCCTATACATCATTCAACATGGATTGCCAACATTGTGCCAGTAAGGAAGAAGAATGGTGAGATTCATATTTGTGTGGATTTCAGGAATTTAAATAAGCCTCTCTAAAAGACAACTACCCTCTCCTCATGATGGATCAAGTTTTATAGGCTGTCACTAGCTCAGAGATGTTTTCCATGCTAGATGGATTCTCTGGATACAATCAGGTGGAGGTCAGTACCCCAGACCAGCACAAAGACTTCTTTTACTACTCCTTGGGGTACATTTTCCTATAAGAGGATGCCTTTCGGTCTTATCAATGTCATGGTGCTACTTTCTCAGAGGGAAATGGAATTAGATTTTGGTAGTCTCAAGGGAAAATGCATTGTTGTATACCTTGATGATCTGATATTTTCTCCAAAACAAGGGTAGATCACTTTCAACATCTTGAAACAGTTCTTCAAAAATGTAGAGAACATGGGGTATCCCTTAATCCTAAGAAGTTTATCTTTTGTGTTACCAAAGGTAAGCTGTTGGGACATATCATCTATAAAGAAGGAATCAAGATAGATCTAGAAAGAGTTCAGGAAATTCAACAGATTCCCCTTCCCACAAGAAAAAAGGGTGTTCACTCTTTCTTTGGTAAGATAAATTTCTTAAGGAGATTCATTCCAGATTTTGTAGAAATGACTATGAGCATTTCTCAAATGATGAAAGGGAAGAAAACCTTCAGTTGGACTCTTGAAGGAAAAGAAGATTTCAAAGGTATCAAGGAAGCTATTGCTAAAACTCCCATCTTAGCATGTCCTGATTTCAACAAAGATTTCATTATCTATTGCTATGCTACTGAGAATACTTTGGCTACCATACTAACTCAGAAAGACTCTGAGAATCATGAACTTCCAATTTCTTTCATGAGCTATGTTCTAAAAGCTCATGAGGTAAAATATACTTTGATGGAAAAACATGCTTTTACAGTGGTCAAAGTTTGTTAAGTAGTTTCATTTTTATATACTCAATTCCCACTCTGTTGTATTTGTGCCTGATACAACTATTAAGTCTATTCTTACACAACAAGAATTTGGAACTAAGTGAGGCAATTGGGTGGCAAAGGTTCAAGAATATGACCTTGATATCAATCCAACAAAGCTAGTTCTGGGGTAAAGGCTTATGTGAACTTATTGTTGGGAGTTGATGAAGAATTGTCCATAAATAATTGATGTTCTTGTTGTTCTCTTTCTCAGTTTAACAAATGAGTGGTATGCTTATATTGCACATTTTCTTACTTATTTAGAATGTCCATCTCATTTAAGTGTCCAAGGAAAAAATAACTATTAAGCTAAGATTTTCCCAGCATGTGTTGTGGGAAAATGCTTTATTCAAGCGAGGCATTGATGGAAGATTCCTTAAGTGTGTGGATAAATAACAATAAAAAAAAGTTGTTTTTTTCAAATTTTCATGATCAAACCTATGGAGGGCATTTCTCTTCTATTATCACTGCTCACAAAATTCTTCATTGTGTAGGGTACTATTGGCCCACATTGTTTTGAGATGCATCAAAATGGGTAGGAAAGTGTGAAGCCTGTCAAATTTTGTTGGGAGACCTAAATTGGCTGCTTTACCACTCAAACCAGTAATAATTGATGAACCTTTTCAATAGTGGGGATTAGATTTTATTGGGACTCTCAACCCACCTTCTAGTGCTGGACATACCCATGTGCTAACTGCTATAGATTACTTCACAAAATGGGTAGAGGCTATTCTAGTCAAAAGTACTACTTCTAAGGTGGTGTGTAATTTCATCAAGGAGAACATCTTGATAAGGTTTGGAATACCAAAAAAAATTGTGACTGATAATGCTTCTAATTTTTCTTCTTCCGAGATGATGGAGTTTTTCTATGGTTATGGAATTTCCCTTCCTTCTTTCTTCCAATTATTAACCTCAAGAAATGGACAAGTAGAATCCATAAATAAGAATTTAGTAACCATCATTTGAAAGCTTGTCAATGACTCTCAAAGGAATTGGCACAAGAAGCTCTATGATGCCCTCTGGTAGATAGAATTACACCCAAAAGAGAAATTGGAATGTCTCCATTTCAAGTGGTATATGGCATTGAAGCTCAGCTACCAATGACAGTGGAATTTCTAGCCTTGCACTTAATGAAGGATATTGAGGATTCAAGCTTCATCAGTTCTTTGGATAAGAGGATCATGTATCTCCAAAAGCTGGATGAGGACAGGATGTAGGTTTTTGATAGAATTTCTTCCCACCAATAGAAGGTGAAAGCTTTGTTTGAAAAGAAGGCTAGACCTAAAGACTTTCAAGTAGGAGATATTGTCCTACTATGGGACAAAAGACATGAACCTCATGGAAGCCATGGTAAGTTTGATTCTCTTTGGCTTGGTCCTTTCAAGATCAATAATTTTTGCTAGAGAAAATTATTTCTACTTGGATTATATGGATGGATCTTCTCTCCCACTTCCTTATAGTGGGAAATATTTGAATTTGTTCAAGTCCTAGGTGATTAGGCAATCCTTCTATATATTGTGTACAGTGTCTTGTTTTTGGTCCCTCCCTTGTGTCTCATTTTTGGTCTTTCCTTTGTGTGTGTTGTCTTCTGTGATTATTTTTCCTTTGACTCTATTTTCCCAATGGATAAGACACTGACCTATTTTCCTAGATTATTCTTGTGATTCTTGATCTTTCCTCATTCCTCTGTTCTAGTCAAGTCATCCCCAGAAAGAGCTAGTTGTTGTCACCCTCAAAATTCCCTCCTGTTTTAAAAGACAAATTTTAAAATTTTGAGTCAGTTTCCTTTGAATGTGTTCTGGTAAGTGGTGAAATTCCATAAGTTAGAAAATTTCACTCTTTGAGGTCATTTTTAGTGTATTATAACTAAATTGGCCTTGGTCTTCCCTCATCTTGTCCCAAGTATTTGTAGGTCCTTGTGTTCACCGATTCACCAATTTACCCACATTCCTTCCTAGTCGGCTATGTCGGGTATTTTTGTCCCATGTCTCGAGTGCTTTCGGGCCTTCTATTTTCTTGATTCACCACTTTTCCCACCACTCACTCACTCATCATCAAATCAGCCCGCACCCACCTCTCCCAAGTCTGTGTGCTTCCGCTTGTCCCGATTCGGTTTTTCCCTTTCCATGTCATATCAACTAAATTGCTCCATGTGCACACATGTCCCATGGACCATTTGTGCTCCCCAAACCTGATTTTTTCACATTCCTCTTATATCGAGTATATCAGCTCTGCACATCCCACATGTCCCATGGACCATTTGGGCCAAAAATTTTGAATTTCCTGTAGATCACCTTTTTGAGTCAGCTCAGGTGGTTTGTTGTGCATTCATTATTTTCTCTCTCCTCCATCCAAATTGGTGGCTATATAAAGGAATATAACTATTCTTTCTTCCTCACACTTTCTGTTTATTTTCTCCTCGCTCATTTTGTGTAAAGCTAGTCGTTTCCCTCATTCGTGCTCCTATATTTTTCTCTTGTAGGGATTTTCAGATACATGGTGACACTCCATTAAAAGATATCTTCTCTCTTCCTCTATCATGATGAAGATGCAATACCAAGGGCATGAACACCTCTCCTCATTGGAAACCTCTATGCCTAACATCGGTGACAACGAAGCTCGACATCTTGACCTCGATGATTTTTGGAGTAGACTTGAATGTGATAACCCTACTCCCATCACTCAAATGATCAAAATAATGGGATTGTATTTACAGGTGGTTTCCTATCTCTGTTTAGTGTGTTAATACTGTGCTCACTTGTGGGGCTTGTTTCAATCCAGAATCAAAGGAAATTATTAATGTACATGGTGAGGTAATTACGCGATTAGATTCCAAAGCTATCTGTATTGCTCTATGCATCCCAATGGAGAAGGTGCCAATAATCTCTCTCTCTTCTCAAGCACAAGAAAAATCATTATTTGACCAGATAGTGAGAAATACAAGACTAGGGTAGCCAAGTCTTGGCTAAAGAACCCTAAAAAGGAGCATCCCGACTTCAAAAACATTGTTTAGAGTCGATTTCAATGAAGAAATTTCAGACATCATCACTCTTTTAGCTAGAATCATGGGAATGCCTTCTACAAATGAATTTCATTTTTGGATGTGTCCATATATCAACATTATTTGTGAGGGGAAGCGAGAATCTGAATTGGGGTGAGATAATCTATGAAAACCTAACGGATAGTTGGTTAACATTCAGAGAACAAATACCTTCTACATGACTTCTTACCTTATGTACACCATCGCGACATCCAAGAAATGGCTTGGTTTCAATTTTGTTGAGGATAAGAAAGATGCCCCTATATATGAATATTGTCCTTAGTTAACCCTCAAAGCCAACAATCATAATTTTAGGAGAGTTAATGATGCATTCACCATGTACATTGTGAGGCTTTTGGAAGGAGATACTACTCAAAGATTTTTTATGAAGAAGCAAAGACTTTGATCTCTGAATATGGGAGTTTCTACACTCAATTTAGAAAATTCTCATATATCAGGCTAGCTGGTTTTGATGGTTCCCCTTTAAGGCTTCCTATGTTTTGCAATGATAAAATGGCCCTGGTTGAAATTTGCAGTAGTTGGATAAACTTCATTAGACTTGTAAAGATAAGAAGATTGTTGGCATTCATTTCCCTATCACCTTGGGAAATTATACATGTAGAACAACCCTCGATGCTCAAAACATTGATAGAACCTGTTTCCTCTTACTCTTCATCATTTCAAGTCTCGAACCTATTTTGACATCAAGGGATATATTGCTAAGAATCTCATATTAGGTTTCATTCACTATGCCGATACTGAAGATTATTGGGCTGATTGTGTAGATGACTTTGAGGCTAGGAGAAGGTACTTTGGCATATTTTCCTTCAAAAATTATAGATTTTAATCTCTACAAAGTACCTAAAAATCTAGGATGATGAGGAAGATCTGCAATCTATTGAATATGAGAGAACCATCAAACACTCTCCTCTTGAAACCCTTGATTGGTTTGTAAAGGAGTAGGATGATTTGAAAGAAGTGATCAACCCAGTTATTGTGAGAACCAAGCTCTGGTTTGATAATAAGATGCAAAATTTTAGGATGAACAGAGCTAAGTCTTCTTCACATGAAACTCCCTCTCCTAGAAATAAGAACTTGCACTTGATGTTGAGATGCCCAGAAATCTACTCCATCCTCCTCAACAAAGGTATACCTGAAGAAAGGTAAAAACATCAAACATGAACAGGTTGAAGAAGAAGTTCTTTTGGAGCAGCCAAGAAGTCCTATAGGATCAGAAGATATTGTTGTTTTAAGTGAGGAAGATAGTGAAGGAATGAAAGAAGGAGAAGAAATAACCCCTGTCATTACTACTGAGATAGAGAATGAATGTCAAATGACTGAACCTCTAGATTTGATGGATACTTCTTCTAAGGATCTTTCTAAAATGTAACAACTTCCCCACTGGAGACATCAGTAGTGTAGACACACATTGAGTGCGATGAGTTCACTTGCACTTGGGCCCATTGTTCCTTCTTCCTCTTCCTCCTCCTTTTCTTGGGTTCAACCTTTCGTTGACATAGTAGGAAAAAGGAAGTCTACCTCCCAAATTTTGGTTCCCAAGTTTGATGTTGTGGCAACCTTGCTTGGTTCTACTCCCCCTCCTCCAAAAAAGAAAGCAAAGATCACCTCAAGGCTAGTATTAGATTCACAAGGTCAATCAATTCATGGAGATTTGCAAAGCCCAAAGAGGATAAGGAAGAGAGAGATATTTTGGTGTCTGATTTGGAATTCACAAGGATTCCACTTGGAGAATCAACACTGAAAGTGAGGTTCATAACCTCAAAGAAACTATCACTCGAGTCATTGAAATGAGTTGAAAAGGACAAATAGACCTTGGAGCAATTGGAAGAGAAAAATCTAATTCTTTCAGGTTTTATAAAATCCTTATTGGAAAGGATAAGGTCCTAGATCCTACTCCATTAACTACTCTTCCACCTCCTCTAGTTCTCAACAATGATGAAGTTCAGACCATTAAGGATATTCATAAACATGTCACCTATGGAAAGGCCATTGAATCACTGGTCAATGATATGATAGTAGTTGGATTAAAATTTATTGAGGAGGCCTTCAAGTCATATGAGAAGATATCCAAATTACAATCTGAAATTCAACACAACACTTAGTGGCTTGGAGAAAGAGCTAAAACTATGGTGTGAATGTATTCAAGATCTCCATTCAATGAGCCAGATAGATGAGAAGATTTTATTGGCAAGTAAAGTATTTGATGAAGCCAAGAATAATCTATCAAAATCCTGGTTTTTAGTGTTGATTGGAAGATCAAGGTTTGGAGGAAGTCATGGAGAGATCAAGAATATGAGGTAGAAAGGAGAAGCTTTCAAGACTTTTGTTTTGTCTGCCTTCCAAGATATTCATTGTCAAATCTAGAATGAGGCCACAGGTAATCAATTTTCCATACATAGAAATCAAGGCTCAGTTCAACACCTTCATCAAAG